>CM034151.1:433613776-434076004 GCA_019776745.2 Taxus chinensis
GCTGTAGCCTTTATACTCCGCTTGGAAAAAAATTGAAGATAGTTCCCAACTTCCAAATTCTGTGTTTTATGTTTAATGGTAAGCAATAAGTATATTTATTTTTCTGAGATCGTGTTGTAATCTCTATTTGCTGTAATTAGGAAGCTATGATTAACCCCTGTTATGCATTCTATGCTTGTGTTTTCCTGCGAGAATGTCAATTCTGTATATGATTTCTGCAAATAATGGTATAAAGTTAAACTACTTAAATTACAACCTTAGCATGTCCTGAAGGGTTTCCAGCTACTGCTGTTAACAGCCCATATGTTGGTGGCACATTCCACTGCAATGCCCATGAGAAATCTAAAAGTGCAACTACAAAACTAGAAGTCAATATTTCTGCTGGAACGTGGCATCAAATGATGTCTATCCACAGACCCCCACAATATGTTGATGTATCAGATAACATATACTGTATCAGCAAGGTATCCATATCCGGATACAGAAACAAGGATACCCTAGAGTATTTGGTAACTTGGGAGAAGAGTGAACGATGGCCCTTAAGAAAGCCTTGAAGAAGAAATACATTCACTTTGCTTACCCTTGAGCCTTGATTATCTAGGAAGTTTTTGAGAGAATATTTTGATTTTCCTTCTATAAAGAAACATTAATATTCAATGAGCTTGGTATTTGCACTTAACAATAACAAATAAATAAAAGTCTGAGAAGACTTTTCAAGCCGCCACTTAGCATCCAGTCGGCATAATGGGTTGGACATCAGTATTTTTCCTACACAGAGGAATGATATGCATGATAATACATCCACAATGACTTTATATTTAATTATCTCTGTAACACTTGGCACATAGCATTTTAAATAGCAGAATTGAATTCTGCTAAAAGACAAGGGTGGCATCAGTAGATTCACATGAGGGTAAACATTGTTTTAATTAATATCATCCTCTACAGACTAATATTTACTATTATTTGCAAAAAAACAGTCAATACACTAAATAACTTGCCACTTACAAGACTTGTCTCCACAGTTCTTTGAGGTAAGAAACATATAAAATAAAACATAGCAATGTCGCACCAACCTTGATTAATCCTTCTTGAAAGAGTATCTCAATCACTTCCTTGAGAATAGGAAGCAGACCAGAATGATGCACGCCTATGCCACGCTGGAGTAACGGTAAAATATGAGAAACCTTCAATACAAAGCAAACAAAATTATATGATCCCTTCACCAAACAGCCGAATGACCCTAAAATGAGATTGCACAAATATAGCTTCCAGATTTGAAGCAACTGAAAATATCCTGAAATAGACTGTAACTCAGTAAACCAAGTTTTCAGTTATCAAAAATCCCAAGAATATGAAATTCTTTATCTGTCTCAGTTATTTGTTTATTCAATTGATCCATTAACCAAACAGCCAAATGAATCTGAACTAAAGTTGCAGAAATATAGCGTCCAGAATTCAGAGCAATTAAAAATATCATGAGACAAACCATTACTAAATCAAGTTCTCAGTTATCAAAAAATCCCAACAATATGAAATTCTTTATTTGTTTCTGAAATTGAGACTGGATTGCAATTCTTATGCTCTCTATCTCTTGGCAAGTTCTTATCCATTAGTTTGAGTGGGTGGTTTCAAACTCGGCAAGTTTGTATCATCTGGTAGTTCAAACGCAAGCTCGGGTTTATGTCAGAATTTTCTGCTTTCTTATTTGATATGACTCCCAGGCAGTATCTAAACCACTCGGAATATGCATGGACAGGGGTACACTCGGGATTCAGTTTTTAGGAGTGACAGCTAGTAGAATAAGGCCCTATATAAATTTGATTCTGGACAGTATGACTCCATTTTGCTCAGGTTTAAGCAATATATACATATATATGTATACATACATACATATCCATATATAGATGTATACACACACACATCTATGTATTTATATATTCAGTTGTCAGTGATATCTGCTACTAGAATAAGCCCTTATATAAGTTTGATTCTGGATGGCAAGACTCCATTTGGCTCAGGTTGGAGTACTTCACCCCCCCACACACACACACATTCATACATTTGTGTGTGTGTGTGTGTGTGTGTGTGTGGCAGTGTGTGTGTCAGTTAAATGATGTGATGGTTAAGTGGTTACCACAGTTTGGTGAAGATATGTAGACCACGGAGCTGCTTTTTTAGGGTACATTATGCAGATGCTTCTACTAGCAATATGTAGCACTCTTCTGATTTCCGATTCCCTTTTGGTAAAGATTAAGCTTGCAGAGAAGAAGATTCCCAAAGACCTTGAAGAATGGGTAAAGATGGATTCACTCGCTTTTCTTTGAAGGCATGGGCAAATATAGACTCACTCTACTTCTCTTTGAAGGTATGGATAATGATTGGACTTTTGCTACAACCAGTTGTTTTTCTTGGAGTCCTCTTTGACTTCCAACTTGACTGTTTCCAGCTTCTTCTATTATGTATTGGAAATTAATAGTTTTTGTGTATTTATTAGGAAGAGAGTTGCATATAGTAGTAATAGGGCCTTTCACCAACTTGATTCATTCTGGGTTCCTGTTTTGATAGCATTGTAAGCTATTTGTTTGTGATCTCTTGTGGCCCAGAATTCGGTCTGCCTTGAGCCAAGATGAGCACTGTTTAGGGATACCAGTTGCAGTTCAAACCAGAATGGTAAAAAAAGCTATTAAAGAGATTGGGCCCCAATTGGTCCCCTTTTTAGGTTATTAACAGAAAGAAGTACCACAAGAGTATCATTTGAATTGATCAATCAACGTTAAAGATTCCTTTAAAATCACAATAAGCAAGGCTTCACTCACAATGAAACTTTTGGGCAGATTAAAGTTGGACCCTAAAGCATCAGTCATTTAGAATGTTTTCAATCTTTCTTAGGGATGAAAATTGCCACCATCAAGGCCATACATCCTCAAATCCTGTAAGTTTCAGAATCTGAATACATGTAGCTCTATAGCATGTACAGGCTCACTTCCAAAATCAGTACCATTCTGATTGCCTAAAGAAGAGAACAGTTGACACAATTTCAGCAAACAAATGTTAGGAAGTCACTTTTTGTCTTTAACATTATTCTGCGAAATGCAAGGACAACAATTCAGTACATTGAATGCACTCAGAGGGACTTCATACAATCTAGGTTGACAGATTCTACAAGTAAACAATGCATTAAATATCAGATTTATATCTGAGATAAATAATGATATATGAAACCTCAATGTACAGTGAATCGTCTCTAGTCTGGTGGTTCTCTTGTTTGGGAGTGCCTATACGATTACCATTATAATCTACTAACACAGTCAAATTCAAGAGTCATGTCAAGCAGAATTTACAACAAGTACCTTTTCCAACTACTTCCTTGCAGTTGCTGGTGGTCTGTTTTACATATTATCATGACCTGATAAGTGTAAGAAATACTCACTTGTGGCAGCTTCTTGTCATTGTCTGAAAGTGAATCCATAGCACTCCAGAAGATAGTATCCACAAGCTTTTTCTCATCTTCAACATTCAAATCCAACTTTGCCATCTGCAAACGAAGCTATAGCGGTTAGGAATGGAATTAAAACCAGTTATTTCACTAGTCTCTGTCCAACTGAGTACATCTAATGAGACTCTGATTTTAAAATAGATGGTAACATTAGCAAAATGCTTATCCTGCCAAAATAAAAGTAAAAATTAAATTTGTTTGGTTCCCCTTAACGAAAGCAGTCATAATGAAGATAGTTCAAGCTGTATATGGACGCTTCTTGTATGGCATCTTGGTTACCATATATTCCAATGCACGGGGGATTCAAAAACACCTCACTTGTTGGCACCAATTTCTTTTGATAGATAATTGAAGGTAAACGTTAGGATATGGCTTGTAACATTTTTACTGATGGATAATCGCAACTGCCCTTATTCATCAAAATTCACAAAGTGCAGATGGTACCATGATGGTACTCCTTAGTAACTCAGTTTCCTTATCTGTTTCTTTCATGAATCCCACAATAACTTGTTTGTAAAACATTCAATATTTCTTTATAATCTTTATAATAGAATGAGTGCCTCTAGTGATATCACAAGAGAAAGACAATAGGAATAATAGAATGAGTGCATCCGGTGATATCACACGAGAAAGACAATATGTAATGTCCCCTTTCCTACACCTAAGGCCTAAAGGCCAATTTGAGTCCAAGCCTTGGTCATACCCAAGGGGCTATGAACGTTGGGAGCTATTGAGTATGAATATCTAGTCCATTTTGTTATAATTCTTCGTTGACATGAGCGCAAAGTGTTTTGGAGGGACTAGATATTGTGTTTTGTCGTTAGGAAGGGGCCACATGACACTTAATGTTTTAATTTTGCGTTGGGCGTCACTTATGGACCATGGCGACTTAAAAGGGGAAAAGTAGCTTAAGTTACTTTTATTTTATTGGTCTTTCCTAAGGAAAAATGTGACTTGGGCTATTTGGGGCTCTTTTGCCTTGGAGAAAATTATATAAGGAGTTGGGAGGAAAAAGTGAAGGATTCTTGCATACATAATTATTTTCCTTCATATGCAACTGTTGCTTGCAAATTCACAGCTTGTGGAGTGAAATCCCACAGGGACCCTAGCTTCGGTGGTGAGAGATCCATCCCTAGCTAGCAGGGCATTCTTCGGTAGTGAGAGATCTACCCTAGCTTGTCATTTTGTAGTTGTTTTACAAAGATATTTTCAACGGTCTCAGAGGAAGGGTTTTGAGGGTTTTGAAGACATTTTGTGGAGACAAACAAAGGGTTTTCAGATCAGATTTATGACAGTGATAAGAGCAGGGTTTGGCATCATTTCTAAAGACTTTCCAACGGGTTTTAATCATTTTCCAAAGGGGGCAACTTGTTTTGGAGATTGCAGCCATTATTTGGAGGGTTTCTAGGTTGCCATTTTCAGATCTGAATGTTGGGGTTTCATTCTCCATATTAGTATATGTAAATTCCAGAATTTCATAATTTTATCTTGCTTATTGGATAAGTTACGATTTTTTGAAGTTTTACCACTGTTTAGGGCTTTCTGTAATTTTTTGACTGCATTATATTATTCCAAAAATTCCAAAAATAATTTTCTTATGTTCTTTATAATATTAGTCAGCTCTCCTAAAAATTTCAAGTGATTTGAGTGAGTATTTTGAGAGATATCAAATTTCTTCAGTTCGCTGCCCTAGCTATTAAAAATCTGCAAAAATCAATATTTCCTTTGCTGCAATTTTTTCTATATTTTGTGTATCTTTTTGTGGTATCCCACAAGGGATATTTCAGTGGTATTAGAGCAGTTGTTTCTCCGGCCTGTTGGGGTTGAAAGATGGGAGACAAAGACAGTGAGGACATGGGTGTAGATCTGATGAAACAATTGGTCACCAACATGGTAAAGCAGCAGGAAACTACCAATCTCTATTTGAGTCAGCTCACTGAGAGATTAGTACAGGGCAAGATTGATACTCATACGGAGAGAGGAGAAAATAGCAATATGGGACAACAGGGTCAAAGAGGTGAGAGTGGACATTCAGGGCAGCGGTCTCCCCATTCTTCTACCAGGCCTTTGGGGCTTCACGAACCTTCTTTCTTGAAGGATCCGGAAGTTCACAGGCACGGCAGCCAGTAGATATTTTGGATGAAGAGTCTTGTTGGGAGAGGTACCAGACCTTGAGTAAGGGCTTTCATGACAACATGCCATTCCAGGAATATTGCAAAATGAAGATTGGCAGCAGGCCCAAGAGAGATCATCAGATACAGGTACCAGAGTTACAGAGGAGATTGGGACAGATTTCCATTCCACACTTCGATGGTTCTAAGAAGTGTACTGCACAGTCTTGGGTTCAGAAGTTGAAGACATGCTTCGACTTGAATCCTATGCCTGAGGAAGATGCAATTAAGTTTGCAATCTTACATCTTGAGGGAGACGCTCATGATTGGTGGCATCATGGATTGATTATACAGGGACACATACACATTACTACATATGTAGAGTTCACGCAGAGGCTACTGAGCAAATTTGATAGGAGGGACCCTGACAGGTATTTTAGGGAGTTGACTCATTTGAGACAAACCGGTTCCGTGGATCAATATATCGCAGATTTTCAGAGATTATCAGTCATGGTACCTGATGTTACGGAGATGAGGTTGATTTCATTGTTCACAGCAAGTTTGACAAATGCTCTCGCTGGGTTTGTGAAGGCATTTGAGCCTTCTTCTTTGCATGAGGCTACTAGGAGAGCTCGTGATTTGGAGTTATCCACTCCTAAGTCGAGGTTTCCACCTCTAGTGCAGCCTAAGGTTTTTCCTTCTAGATACAATGGTTCACAGCCGAAGGTACCTCCACCTAGGCAAAGATGCAGCCAGGAGACCATTCATATCTAGGGAGGACATAGATGAGTTGAGGCGAAAGAAACTATGTTTCGATTGCCGCACACCTTAGGTTCCAAGACATGATTGCAGGGGTAGAGGGAAGGCCCAATTCATAGAGGTCTTTGAGGAGAGTGATGGTGACGAGGAGTTGGACACACAGGGATTGGAGGATGATGACGATGAGGCATTGGATAGTGTAGGTGTTGAGCAAGATAGCGAGACTTTCCCCCAGGAAACTATCGCCTTTTTGTCTAGTACCCCGAGGTACAAGGCATTCAGAGTTAGGGGAGTTTTACAAGGACAACAAGTAGTGGTACTCATTGATAGTGGGGCAACCAACAACTTTATTGATGCCTCATTGGTTGAGAGGCGGGAATTACAGACAAAGGATTTTGAGGGCTTCAACGTGGTTGTAGCCAATGGACAGTCTATGAGATGCACACGGCGGGTTCCCCAATTGGGCATCACGATAGGTAATTATACAGTTACCGATGATTTATATATTTTTCGTATTGGAGAGACCAACCTAGTGCTTGGAGTACAGTAGCTCCATTCCCTTGGTGAGTTTCGGACTAACTTTTAGACGATGGAGCTGCAGTTTAAGTCCGAAGGGAGGAATGTCATTTTGAGGGGCTTCTCTTCAAAGGCACCTCGAGTTATCATAGCTAAGAGGATTGAGAGAATTTATAGGCACAATGGGGTGGATTGGGCAGTACATTGTTTGGTTTCGACCAAGAAATCAAAGGATGGACAGCATGTGTATCATGTGGATATACAGGGCTTACTAGATAGGCATAGTACAATTTTTGGTGACATACCTCCAGATAGGGGATTTGAGCATGTGATTGGGCTCAAGGACACTAGACTTGTGATTACTTCTCCTTACCATCACCCCAAACGGTTTAAGAAAGAGATCGAGAAGACTATCCATGAGCTCATTGATATGGGGCATATTAGACCGAGTTCCAGTCTTTTTGCTTCTTCAGTGGTATTGGTGATGAAGGATGGGACCCTGCGGATGTGTATAGACGACCGTGCCTTGAATAAGAAGACAACTAAGAACAAGTATCCAGTACCACGTATTGATGAGTTGCCTTATGAGCTACATGGTGCAATCTATTTTTCAAAAATAGATTTGTGATCTGGATATCACCAGATCAAAGTCAGGGAGCAGGATGTGCATAAGACAGCTTTCAGATGCCATTACGGTCACTTTGAGTTCTTGGTGATGCCCTTCGGATTGTCTAATGCTCCAGCTACATTCCAGTGTTGCATGAACCATGTGTTCAACCACCACCTGCGGAAGTTTGTATTGGTTTTCTTTGATGATATTTTGGTCTACAGCAAGACTTGAGAGGACCATATCAGGCACCTTGGTGAGATATTGGGCATATTAGAAGCTAATTCGCTATAAGCGAAAGCTTCTAAGTGTGAGTTTGGCATGACAGAACTTTTATATTTGGGATATGTGATTGGTGGGGTAGTAGTGAAGGTGGATAGAGAGAAGATACGGACAATTTTGGATTGGCCGCCACCTAGGACATTGACACATTTGAGAGGATTCGTGGGGTTATGCACATACTACAGGAGGTTTATGAAGAATTTCTCTCGGTTGACTGCTCCATTGACCTATTTGACCAAGAAGGGGGCTTTTGCTTGGTCAGAGGTAGCACAACAGGTTTTTGATCACCTCAAGGGGGTGATGAGTTCATGTCCTGTTCTCACATTGCCAGATTTCTCTCGCCCATTCATTCTAAAGGATGCATCGGGAGAGGCTGTTGGGGCAGTTCTCATGCAGGATAGGCATCCCATTGCCTATGAGAGTCGGAAATTGAAACCGGTGGAGAGAGGGTATTCAATTTATGACAAGGGGATGTTGACCATTATGCATGCTTTGGCCAAATTCAGACAGTACCTTGTGGGCAGCAAATTCGTGGTTCGTACAGATCACAACAGTTTGAGGTTCTTCTTGGGGCAGAAGGATCTCAACGACCGCCAGCAGAGATGGGTGAACAAGGTACAAACTTATGACTTCGACATAGAGTACACTAGAGGTAAGAATAATATTGTTGTTGATGTTTTATCTAGGAGGCATTACCTTACTTCTATGTTTAGTTCTATGTCTGAGATTTCAACAGATTGGAAGGCTCATATACTTGTTGAGTATTCCAAAAATCAGTTTGCATGTGAGATCATGGATGGTATTAAACAGGATGACCGATACAGAGTAGTGGATGATCTCATTTTCTACAAGGATAGGATTTTCCTTGTATCGGGGTCCAAGATGAAGGAGAAGATCCTTCGAGCAGTACATCATACACCATTAGTTGGGCATCCTAAGTATTTCAAAACATACAAGTTTATCAAGGAAAGATTTTATGGAAGGGGATGAAGGACGATGTCCTTCATTATGTCAGAGAGTGTATAGTTTGCCAGCAAACCAAATCCGAGCATTCTTTTCTAGCAAGATTACTTCAGCCTCTTCCCATTCCCGATAAAAAATGGGAAAGCATATAGATGGAATTTATCACAGGGCTTCTCTTGGTGCATGGGCATAGCTGCATTTATGTTGTAGTTGATCGGTTAACTAAGTATGCTCATTTCTTTTCCCTACCCAAGGGGCATGAGGCAGCAGATGTGGCTTAGATTTTCTATACAGGTGTTTTTAGGCTACCTGGGTTGCCTAAAAATATTGTCAATGACCGGGATAAGATCTTCATGAGCACCTTTTGGCAGGAGATCTTCAGACTAGCATGTACGGAGTTGACTCCTAGTACTAGCTATCACCCACAGACGGATGAGCAGACAGAGATAGTCAACAAGTGGATAGAGGGCTACTTGCGGAGTTATGTGTCAGGTCATCAGCGGGCATGGATTAGATGGTTACGCATGGGTGAGTATTGCTACAATACAACCTATCAGATGAGCATAGGCATGACTCCTTTCCAAGCCTTGTATGGGTATGACGCTATGACATTTGTGGATTTGGCATTACAGGATAGCCGAGCTCCCAGGGAGAACCTTCAGAAGGCACATAATCAGCAGAAGGTATATGCAGATCAGCACAGGATAGAGAGGTCTTTTGAGGTTGGGGATCTAGTATTCCTACGTTTGCAGCCATATAAGCAGTCCTCACTGAAGCTGAAGGGTGCAAAGAAATTGAAACCACGGTTTTATGGTCCATACAGGGTAGTTCGATGAGTTGGGGCAGTTGCATATGAGCTAGAGCTACCAGAGCACAGTAAGATACATAATGTCTTCCATGTTTCATGCCTTAAGAAGGCACTTGGGTAGCATATTGTACCATCTACGAAGTTGCCGCCACTGTATGAGGAGGGGAAGCTGGTGTTAGAACCATAATCCATTATTGAGGTGAGACAGAGGAGGCTTAGGAGCAGAGTGATCACGGAGTATTTGGTGCTATGTGGGAGGGATTTCCACTTGAGGATGCTACTTGGGAGGGAGAGCAGATTTTGCAGCATCCTACTTTGCATTTGCTTGGGGGCAAGCAAAATTTGGGAAGGGACTGTAATGCCCCCTTTTCTATGCCTAAGGGCCAATTCGAGTCCAAGCCTTGGTCATACCCAAAGGGCTATGGACGTTGGGAGCTATTGGGTATGAATATCTAGTCCATTTTGTTAAAATATAACACATTATATAGAATGTAAAAACAGTTATGTAGTTGTTCGGTTGGTAACTGTTCAACCACCTCTCTCTCAATAAATAAACCTCTGCCTAAATCATTTGTACAGTGTAGTTTGCCTTCTGTATTCTTTCGTCTCTTTGCATATTCTAACATTGGTATCAGAGCGTCCAAGGTTGCAGTTCGAGGAAGCCTGTCAAGAGGCACGAACTAGAAATTCGAGGAAGCCCTAACAAGGCATGAAATTGGCAAAACGTGAAGGTATTTGGAGAAAAATACCAGAGTCGCTATCGTGGAAAGAGAAGGTTGTTGTCCATTCGCAAATATGTGGGCAGTTGGGACAATCAAACAACCATTCGATGGGCAACGTTGGGAAGACGTGGCAAACGAGGGCATAAAGTCGTGAAAGAAAAACGTGAGGTAGATACAGTTGTTTTTTAGCAACAAAATTGTGACCTAGTTTCGTGTTGTGCAGTGTCTGAAATCGTGGGCAAAACGGAGAAAAACGTAGCTACCCAGTCACAAATCGTGTGACATGAGCATGGGCACCACGAGTCGCTAAAAGGGAAAAAAACACGTGGAAATCCTGGTAAAATCGTGTTGTGAACAGGGTAGAAAAACGTGACAATTCACCAACGTGATGAGTCGTGAGGGCAAAACCACATTTGTGTGGGCAGAACAAATTGGAAAATCGGTACAGTCGTGTAAAGAACAAGGGAAAATGTGAGCAAGTAGAAGATTTCGAAGGGTTTGAAGGAAGATTAGTGTTTTTAATATTTTTGCAGAATAAGTAAATATTTTTCAAATAAAGGTATTCATATTATATTGCTAGAGTAATTAATTTTAATATTATTTGTTGGAAAAAGTAATATTGTTTATTAAGTGTGGGCAAATTATTATTTTATTATTTTCCGTTACTTTGGAATAATAAAATGGCAAATATTTCACACTTGAGTTGTCGGAGACACAAAAATTAACGGGGCACTAATTTCAATGTATGGAGTCATAAGATTTTAACGGTTGCGGAGTTTCGTGATTGTGATAAAATAATCAAGGGTGATGAAAGTCGACCAGTGACGAACTTCGTGGATTATGACAAACGTCATAAGGAAGCGTTATTGCTTCTCAAGTTGTCGGTGTCAGATGATATGATACCGGAAGTGCGGAATGCCATTGTGGCAAGCACGTTGTGGGCTAGTCTGAGGGATAAATATCAGACGTTAGAAAAGAGTCGGGTTTTATACCTGAAAAATATGCTCTTTTCCGTAAAGTTACAAGAAGGTGGATCGCTGTCTGAGCACCTACTTCGGATGAAAGACCTCCGAGACCAGTTATCTTCCATCAACAAAAAGGTGGATGACGATGATATGGTGGCTCTGGTTTTGAACAACTTACCTTCTTCGTATGAGTCATTTGTGGAGGCACTCCATTTAATGGCTGAAAGTCAAACACTCACATTTGACAAGGTGAGTTCCTACCTGTTGCAAAAGGAGTAGAGACAACTTCAGGCAGAATCTAATTGTGACCATTCAGAGAGTGCTCTTGTCACTCAGTCAAAGGGAAAGTGGAAATGTCAATCTGGTGAGTCTTCCACTCGGTATCAGGTCACATGTTATTATTGTCACAAGGTTGGGCACCTCAAGAAGGATTGCCGGAAGCGGAAGTATGATCTTTCGCAACAGAACAAAAAGCCATGTGATGAGGAACATGTGGCAGCAATTGCAGAAGAACGGGATTCGGATTACGGGCATGCTCTTTATTGTCTTACGACATCATGCTCGAATGACAGTGGTACTAGTTGCTGGATCATTGACTCTGGTGCATCTGCACACTTTTCATTTCGTAGGGACTGGTATGTTTCATTTACTGCAAATATTTGTTTTGAATCAGTAGTACTAGCTGATGGAGAATCGCTTGCAGTAGAAGGGATAGGAGATATATGCATTGTATTGAATAATGCTCATAAATTGTTGGTACGGAATGTTAGATATGTACCTTCTTTACAAAAGAATCTTCTATCTATTCGTCAATTGACTGAAAATCCCAATATTTCTGTGGATTTCTGTGGAAAGAAGTGTGTTGTCTCTGATGTGAAACAGAGACGGATAATTGTCCTTGGTATTGGGGTGGGTGGTCAGTATCGGCTTGTTGATCCGGCTGCGATCAACATGAATGCACGTGTGGAGGACAGCTCCACCATTCAGAATGTGCAGGAGGTTGTAATACCTTGGGAGGAAGCCATTCCTCACAAATCTGTTGACTTGGATACAGTCAACCTACATGCACCTATTGTGGAGGGAATATCCACTATACTAGGTGTACGGGAGGCGGAAATGCCTTGGGAGGATGGATTTCCTCATTCTGAAGAACAATTTGTTGTGGACGGAGACTCCACTATTCCAAATGCACTGACGGTGCATGGTGAGATGGCATGTCCAACCACTCACTCAGAGGTCCTTGCTCGAAGGACAGTAGAGCATGACCAGTTTGCTCATTGTGTTGTGAACAATCTTTCCCAACAGAGGGGGATAGATGAGCAAATAGATGAGGAGTTGGTTCTCACTCCTACCACTGCAGTGATGGAGATGGTTATTTCTCCTGTTGAGACAGAGACCACTGCTGAGACGGAGATGGTTATTTCTCCTACTATTGCGGAGTTGGTTCTAACTCCTACTGCACAGATGGTCACATTTCTCTTCTTGAAAAAGTTGGATGAGCACTACATGGTGGTGCAAGGACGTGATCGAGGTGACTTCGATTACAGGATAATTGAGTCTTTGTACAGACTCCAGCAGGCTACACAAGCCTGGAATAGATTTTTCAATCCACATCTTCGAGGTTCTGATTTCAGCACTCTGGAGATGGGGCTGACACTCTCAGCCATTGGTGATTCATCACTGGTCAATGAATCACGTAACAGAGAACCAGTGGACCACTTGCCATATCTTTTGTTCATGGGACCAGATTTTTGTTTTGCAGTTCTTCTTCATTCGACAACTGCAACACAATCATGGACTGCTGATTTTAAAGTACAACTTATGGCACAGTCTGTAGATGTAATGACTAAACATATGGGCTTTAGGAAATTTGTAAAATTTCGGGACAAACTTTGTCTTGTTTCCGGTTTAGTCATTAAGAGGGGGTGTTAAAATATAACACATTATATGGCATGTAAAACAGTTATGTAGTTGTTCAGTTGGTAACTGTTCAACCACCTCTCTCTCAATAAATAAACCTCTGCCTGAATAATTTGATGCAGTGCAGTTTTTGCCTTCTGTATTCTTTCTTCCCTTTGCATATTCCAACACATTTTGTTATAATTCTTCGTTGACATGAGCATAAAGTGTTTTGGAGGGACTAGATATTGTGTTTTGTTGTTAAGAAGGGGCCACATAACACTTAATGTTTTAATTTTGTGTTGGGAGTCACTTATGGACCATGGCGACTTACAAGGGGAAAAATAACTTAAGTTACTTTTACTTTATTGGTCCTTCCTAAGGAAAAATGCGACTTGGGCTATTTGGGGCTCTTTTGCCTAGGGGAAAATTATATAAGGAGTTGGGAGGAAAAAGTGAAGGATTCTTGCATACATAATTATTTTCCTTCATGTGCAACTGTTGCTTGCAAATTTATAGCCTTTGGAGTGAAATCCCACAGGGACCCTAGCTTCGGTGATGAGAGATCCATCCCTAACTAGCAGGGCATTCTTCGATAGTGAGAGATCTACCCTAGCTTGTCATTTTGGAGTTGTTTTCAAGGCTGTTTTACAGAGATATTTTCAGAGGTTTCAGAGGAAAGGTTTTGAAGACATTTTGTGGAGACAATCAAAGGGTTTTCAGATCAAATTTACGGCAGCGATAAGAGCAGGGTTTGGCATCATTTCTAGAGACTTTCCAAAGGGTTTTGATCATTTTTCAAAGGGGGCGACTTGTTTTGGAGATTGCAGCCATTATTTGGAGGGTTTCTGGGTTGCCATTTTCAGATCTGAAGGTTGGGGTTTCATTCTCCATATTAATATATGTAATTTCCAAAATTTCATAATTTTATCTTGCTTATTGGATAAGTTACGATTTTTTTAAGTTTTACCACTGTTTAGGGCTTTCTGTAATTTTTTTGCTGTATTATATTATTCCAAAAATAATTTTCTTATGTTCTTTATAATATTAGCAAGCTCTCCTAAAAATTTCAAGTGATTTGAGTGAGTATTTTGAGAGATATCAAATTTCTTCAGTTTGCTGCCCTAGCTATTAAAATCTGCAAAAATCAATATTTCCTTCGCTGCAATTTTTTCTATATTTTGTGTATCTTTTTGTGGTATCCCACAAGGGATATTTCACAATAGGAATAATAGAATGAGTGCATTTGGTGATATGACATGAGAAAGACAACAAGAATTGCAAATTCTTATCTTACTCGATTCTCAATCGAGTATGCACGGAGTATTGAAACACAAGCAAGTAATAAATGAATTTGTTTCCAATTGTTATTCAATTTTGAATGTAGTCCACTTCTCATCATGTCATATGAATTTTGGTCGGTTGGTACAGGAAAAAATGTGAGAGATCATGTAACCATGTTCACAAATGATAAAATAGAATATTTGTTACAGACCTATCTTACAAATAATATTATGGAGATATCTGTTGATGCCAACAAGGTTTCTTAGGCCATTTACTGTATTTTGTACTCAACTGGTAGAATACATAGTTCATCCATTTGATAGCTATGGTGCCTCTTTCACATGACATAAAATTTCTAGTATCTGTATGAATTAGATCTTCTCTCCGAAGACACGTTCTTGGTGCAACTGTAAGATTGAACTGAATACAATGTTATCTTTGATATTGACATTGGATTAGATGAACTGTCATGCTTCCATTTTATAAACATTTGATATAACCCTACTGAAAGCACAGCAAAAAACACACACGAAAATGCAGACCAAAAAGAGAGAATAAGCCACAAAAACCGATGCTATACACCCTTCATTACAACAGGTTAAACTCGTTTAAAAAGTTGAGAATATGTACTTGTAATGCGCTATTCTTCCAAGAATGATTTTTTCATTTATTATGTAAAGGTTTTCCCTTTTATTTTCTATTGAAAATAACACAGTCCAATATATAAAAACAACACAGCAACATTTTATTGATTATTCAATAAATACACAGTTCACAGAACAATTCTCTTTCAGCGAATAGAGTTCAAATACCTATCGGTGGCAACTTCTGGGAAGGGCTTTCCAGGATATCTCTCAATAGAAGAACTGCAGGAACAGGAGACTGGCTCAATAGTGCAAAGGTTGAGGAACCGGAGTCCTTTACAGAACTACAAATCACACACACGGTAGCCCTGGCCATGACACTCAGGGATGTACTCTATACCTCCAGTTGGACACTTTGAGTGTGCCCCCTTCTCAACCACTCTCCCACTACACTTTTCCTTTCCTCGAATGCTTCTGTATTGAGGATCTTCAATCTCCTCGTTTTTCTTTGGCTCTTCTAAGGGTTCCGGTCAACATATAAAGCACTCAAAGGTCAGTTTAACCAGCACACTTTATAACATCTTAATTAGTTTACATCATTACATTTTAATAATATACGCCCACATTATCAGTAATTTACAGAGTCTTTTTCCATTTGACTTTTAACCCCCTTTACATATAGCTTTATGTGACTTTCATTTATTTTTAACATTAGCACACTATGGGTAAATAGTAACATAACATTATTGGCCTGAAAGGGTCAACCATATGCAAACTGCCCCAGAACCAATGTTTTAAAAATCGGAACCGGACTCAAAACCAGCCGAGGGTTGAACCAGAACCGAACCGGAATCGGACCGGAACCGAACAGGTTTAAAACTTATGAACGGGTTTACTAAAAATACATAAAATATTACAATTTTAATGATAAAAAGAAATTTTAAAGATTACAAACAATTAGAGACAAAATATGCAAAGTTTGCTCATGCATATACCATGTAAGGGTAAATATAGCAAAACAGCACCGAGTGCACTACATATCCAAAACAAAATACATAAACAATGAGGCTCTAAATGGTCTATAGAGTCCATAAAACAATATGCTACAAGCTACTACATGTTTGATATCAATCATCAAACTCAACACCACTGCTCAGAATGTGATCCTCGTCCTCATCAATGCCATCATGTTCCTTTGGCTAAGACACATCAGACTCCACAGGGACATCTGCAGTAGTTGTAGTAGCACAGCTAGTGTTCGCCATGTCTGGTGCTACAAGTGGTTCATCATAAAAAGCCATCCACCCCAAGTCATCAAGATCAAACTCTGCTAGGTGACTCTCCTCTACCCATTCTGAGGTTGGATCAATATCATCCAAGACAATGGGATTTGTACTAGGTTTCCTATTCAATAATTGGTTGCGCCTTAGCCGGAGGTTGTATTGCATTAAGACGAGATCATTTAACCGTTGTTGTTCCGAACAAGGTCTATATAACATCATTTTAGGGTTAGGGTTAGGGTTTTGTGGTTATTTAACTTATTTTGTTTTTTATATGCATGCACTCTTCAAGACTGCTATGGCTACATTAGGTTTTTGCAATTAGATTTATGGGAATTGATATACCTTGATTGAGTGCCTGCATCTGAATCGAGTGATTGGTGGCACAAGGAACATCAAGCCCCCTAAACCTAACTGCCACAACCAAATGTCATTGAGGACTCAATACGCCCTAATTGAGTGCCCCATGCAACCAATCCATTAGTTGTATGAGGCACTTGATTAGGGCATATCAAGTCTTAAAATGGCAATATGTTGTCAAAATTAAACTAGGCATTCGACAACCTCCTGCTGGCCCAAATATATATTTCTCCATTGCAGCAGCCTACTTTCGCCTCTCTCTCTCTCTCTCTCTGATATATATATATATACCCAGCCCTATCTATTACTATATATGGGGTGGGGGTGGGCATAGAGGTGGGCATGGGGGATTAGAGAGAGGAGCATCGATTAGAGAGAGGGGCTTATCGCCATATCTACAATCTACAATATTGAATCTATATATGGGGGTGCCTCAATTATCGCCCAATTGCAAGGGCAAGTATAGACTCTGGGGGGGCATATAGAATCACACCCCTCTTTCCACTCCCCCTCTCTATTATACGGAATTATAATTATAGGGCGGAGAGATTCTTTAACGGATAGTCCCCGACCCTTAGCCTCCCCCCTAGTTGATCAATGAGATGAACAAGTAGCTTGATCGATTGTAGGCCCCCCCATATATATCTAGGAGATAAGTCTATACTAGGAGATAAGTCTATACTGGGAGATATACGGATAATATGTGGTTAGTTCCTATTTATTAGGCTTGAATTTATAATTTTTATAAAAAAAATTGTACGGCCATATCCAAATCCAGTTCTAGGACCCAAAAAAAAATCGCCATATCCACATATCAGATTCTTTGTATCTGTAACTATATTTGAAATGTATCGGTAATTTAGGTATAAGGTGCTCACTTGAAATGTCAATTTTCTTGACTCCTAGCCTAAAAGTTAAGAATTAAAGGGGACATGATCTATATGTTCAATAGCCTATTTACCTAAGCATAGAACTCCTTGTCGCAGGTTATGTAATGAAAAGTGGCTTGTGATAGGCCACTTGATGTTGCCCTTAAGTGTTGTGCCTATGGAGTCCTGGGAAACATGATATCAAGCTCAAATGGCTGCTGCAACTCAAGTGCACGCACCAAAGCAAAGCAATGAACCCATTTCAAACAACTAGAGGCTCAAAGTGGTGTGCCTATGGCATTCTAGGAAACATTGATCTCAATATCAAATGGCTGCTGCAAATGGTGGAGAGCAAGCACAAAGCAAAGCAAAGAACCTCTTTCAAACAACTAGTAGCTTGAGCAGTCTGTGGACTCCAAATTGGGAAATCAGGATTAGAGAGTTGATGAAGGGGGATGGAAACACGTGAATGGTTATGAGAGAACTTCCTATAGAAGTTCACAAGCCCAAGAAAACTCTTCAGATATGACATGTTCACTGGAGAGGGCCACTCACAAAGGAGCTCGACTAGTGTATGTACTCAATGTTTGTCAATGAGGAAGCCCCAGCACTTGACAAGGTTTAGCAAAAGGACTTCTTCATCTTGGCTGAAATTTGATGTTGCCAAAGAAGATCCAAAATTGTCTAAATGAAGATGTCATCTTAACGTTAAGCACAAAATTTGGCGAGATGGGGCCTGAAAATATTATTGAGAATGCTCACAAATGTGGCAAGCACATCGGTGAGGCCAAAAGGCATAACAAGCCACTTGTAGGACCCAAATTCAGACTTCAAAGTTATCTTCCGAACATGATGAAGTGTTTCGTGAAGATTTGGTGATTTCCATAAGTCATGTCAAGTTTATTGTAAGTGCTTGCCACATTGAAGCTGGTCCAAAATTTGTCCATCCTAAGAACTAGGTATCGGTTTTTCATTGTGATTTTGTTGAGATAACTATAATTTGTGCTAACTACCGCACTTAAAGTTTTTTCTGAAGTAGTAAATGAGTTGGATATGATCCACAAGAAGTGTTGGGCTGTATCTTGTTGTCTTTGAGTGACCATTGAATTTGGTGCTCTATCTCAACACTGTCAATGTGTGCAGAGCGGTAAGGTGACCACTTGGAGAGTTGAAGACCTGCAAAAAGCTCAATAAAATGATGAATAGGCTTCAAAAGAGTTAAACCTTTTGGATCCCCAAAAATATTAAAATATAAATCAACAAAAACCTTGATTACGCTGGTGGCCTTAGCTTTCCTATGATGTTGAGAGTCCAAGAACTTATGCAAATTCACTTGTTTGACTGTCAGACTATCAAAGAGTAAGTAAATAATAGAATAAGTGAACTTATATACTTTACCACCCTTGTATAATTAATAGCTTTTGTGGAAGCCAGCAAAGACAACCATACAGTTGTACTAATAAACTGCTCAAAGTATCAAAACATGTCTAAGAAAGGCTTGATGGAAAACATGACCTATCACTTGCAAAACATGAGTGTGGATTGTACCTCCCAGATGCATCCCTGAAAGATCCCCAACAATTTCCTTGCCCTAAATCAGATTTTTAGTGATTTGCAAATGATGAAATATAACTGTTGAAACCCTTGGAGATCAAACTAGGGCAAAACTGAATTTATTACAGCAAATGTGACTAGGGTTTTCAATGGATTTCAATGCAAATAACGTCCAAAAATTATATTTTCTATCCCAATCAATTGCCAATAATTTTAGAAGCCAGAATATGATAGAAATCAGATTTTATTTGCAGCCAAATAACTCAGAAAAACAGCTCTGAAATCTGACTGTAAACTGTCTGGAAAATCCTCTAAAATTGCTCAGAAAATTATAAAATTGCAGCTCCTTTATTTGTAAAAATATAGAGATGTTTGACAATAATATTCAGAATTAAATACCTCTAATAACATGGCCAAACAGCCCCAAGCTGGGTCGATCCAACTTCTGCAATTTATCACCAAAAAGAACACCAAAATACCACTGGAAACTTGACTGAAAATCTGATTAAAACCGCTGGGAATTTCTGAGTGAAATACCCTCTAATCTCCTGGGGTTTTCGTCCACAAGAGATAAATTCACAAGGGTTTTCGTCCTAGGAATTTCTACAAAAGCTGGAAGCTCTTTGCAAGGCAAATGCATTGAATAAAAATCTGGATATCCTCTCCTCAAGTCGACCTCTCCATATAAAGGAGAAATGGCCCAAACAACATCCAATGAGATCACTTGACTCTCCCTAGGCCAGTCGCATTTTTCTAAGGAGGCTTTATGGCACACTTTTCTATTTTTTCATTACTTGGGCAAGTCGCATTTTTCACTAGATGAATACATTTAATTTTTAATTGACTTTGCCCAAGTTCTAATCTTTTATTAAGTTTTATTATTTTATTGTATGTGCATTATAAACTTATATTTTAATATTTTACACTATACAAATAAAATAAATAAAACTTAATTACCTTGATTTCACCCTTTGGCCATCGAGTAAGAATGGGCCAAAGGTCTTCACTCAAAGTACTTGAAAAGAGGGTCATTACAATCCCAAGCAGTACAGGTGTTGAGAATCCGTTGTAGTTGACGACAGAAGATCACATACCAACTTTTGAAAGATCAGTTTCTTTTGGTTGATATTATTGAAGATAAACCCCACCCAGTCTATCTTTAGTACAACAGTTATAAGTGGAATGGCTTTGCTATTGTCAACAGAATAATAATTCACCATGAGATGTGATAAGGATTAGAAGCAATGGGAATGTGTACATAAATCTCTCAATCTCCATATTATGGTTTCCATTCAACTAGAAGGGTTGTTGCCTTCTTTGATTTAAGGACATAACATTCCTCAATAGAATCTCCAATGCGCTTGTGATACCCACTGTTGTTTCCTTGTTGCCAAATGAAGAAGCCGAACTCAAATTAGAGTCACTTTGTGATAAACAATATTAGTCTTTAATGATGAGATGCAAGAATTAGAGCAGGCAAGTGCAGAAGATGTATTCTTCTAAGATGCTCCAGACTGGTTGGACTTCATACGAACCTTTTGTTTGCTATTGGACTCCACCTTCAAAGCATGCTCAAACGAAGCAATGGCAAAGAACTCCAACTCCTATCGCATATGAGAAAATAGCCTCAAGACAAACTTGATGCAAAGAACCTTGTCAAAATTTTGCACCTCTTGTTTGATTGAGAGGAAATCAAATTCATCAAGATAATGTTGGACCAAGTATCCAAATGGCCGATGATATGGAACCAACAGTCCAAAACCTCCTCATGCTTCAAGGGGTGAAACTTTGAAAGCACTTACAGATAGTCTCTTTGAAGATGGCCTACTTTTTGGTGGCCAGAATTTGAATACAAGTGTGGTAGCAGATGAGTGCTTGATGATTCATACAAACATCAGAGATCGCAATGCCATGTTTCTCTGTGAGGTTCATTTGCATCTCAAATCCATAAATCAACTTATCCTCATCAATTGTGGCATCCATATGGGCAATGGATTTTTTATGGCAAAGCATGAAAGTGGGTTGGGCATTTAAAACGGCACAAGGAATAAAACTAGAAACTTGGGAATTGCTAGAATATACTAATCATCTGTGTATAAGTTATAGTTGAAACTCGTTTTGTGGTTGTCATTGACTATATAGCTCTTGTGAGAGCATTTGCACCAAGTGGAGGTTTTGGATAATACCTTAAGAACTAGCAGGGCTACTAAAAACATTCGTGACAATATTTTTTAAATAAAAATAAAAAATGATGCTAGAAATAAAGGGGTAAATAGTTTTGAAGGGACTATACCCTGTTACAAAAAGTGCTCAAAAGCCAGATAGAGTAGAAAATGCAGTCCATAGTTTTGAAGGGACTATACCCTATTACAAAAAGGCTCCAAAGCCAGATAATGCAGTAAATACATCAAGTTTGGATCAGCATCCAGATTATACATGAATATCCAACTATAGTTATCTAAGAAACTATACAAAAGGATCAAAACAGTGACAAAACAGCATGAAAACAACATCCTGACAGCATCAAAACAGAAAACCAGAAGTAAGGACAATCCTCTTCACTTGTCTGCTTTGTCAATATTTGTCCTTACCTTTTGCAGAGAGGTGAAGAGTGTCAAGGCAGTGACATGGGAGGGATCCTTCTTGTCCATCTGTGAGAGAATCAAGTCTCGTACTGGTCCTGGCTCCCAAATGGTAGCAGGAATGTCACTGAGCACACATACACTTTTGACATGTTGCTCCATGAAGTTGTAGATAGCCTTAAACACAAAAATGGTGTAGTCATGTCTTCCTTTTACATTTCCCAGTCTGTTATCCAGTGAGTTAAGCTTCTTGTAGATTTCAATAATCTGATCATTATCCTGTTCAGGGTCATTTTGCATCTTCCTTTTGCCTTCTCTCTTACAGACCTGCTTGAGCTCTTCTTTCAAAACCCCAACCTCCTTTTCTAGTTTGACAATTCTATTGAGAAGGACTTCCTCCCTTTCCATAGCAGAAGCACCAGTTGGATTGCTAATGTGAAGCATATTTTTAGCAGACTCAATTTCTTTGCTGCTACAAAGGATTCTTTGGGAGGGGAAGGGATGATTAAGAGGGTAAAGCGGGTTTTTGGTTCTGATTTTCCTTCGACTAAAGAAGTAGTGGTGGGGGCAGTGGAGTCAGGGTAAGGGGGGGCAGGGGCTATGGGGATTGAATGATGTTGGGAAAGGCAATGGCGGTGAAGCAAGAGAATGAGGCCTTAGTGAAGGGGGGTGGCACGAGTGTGGTTTTGAAACTCAAGAACAGAGCGTTCCAGGGAGTTTAAAAGATAATGCGGAAAGCTAACATGCAAATTCCTTCTAAAATGATTTAGGAAAACCAAATGTTTGAGAGGAACCGTCACATATCTGCCTTCCAAAGTGACATACCTGACAATCATCCTTGCAATTTCATCAAAGGGCTCTAGAATGGAGGTCACTTTTATGCCTGCAGTAACAAACTCGAGATTTTCTCCATCTGCTAGGAATTTCTTGGCTTTAATTTTCTTGTCTACCCTCTTACTGAAGAATCTGGCACCTTCTAAGCTAAGCCCTGTGACCTCAGCAATAAGCTCTTCAGTGATTTTAATGCTGATCTCACCATATTCTACCGTTCTTTGCTTCCACCCAGCCATGAATTGAAGAGAAATGTCTTGATCATGACCCTGCATTTTTTCAATGAGGTTTGAGACCCCACCCATTTGCAGATAAGTCCATAGGGTCACATCATCCTTCCAAGCTGGGTCGTAGGTGGGTTCAGTTTGGCATGGAGCTCCACCCATTTTGTTGTTGTTGTTTCTTTGGTTCCCAATGGCAATGTTTCTCCCCCAAAACTGCTTCTTAACAATGCCTTTGCATACCCAGAAAGCGTGCGAAGGCTGAGTGATATTATTAGCCCTGCGTAAGGAGTTAATCACTCTCAAAACAACGAAGGACTTCTTAATGATGGTTTTTGATTTCATATTTATCCTTGATGATGTCATTGTGTACCTTGCTAGGGAGAATGTCATCACTAAACCAAGTTTGCATGTTATTACTAACTCCATAGTTAGCAAGACTATCCACCACTTTGTTGCCTTCACGATAGGAGTGGATGATTTGGCAGTTTGCAAAGGATTTACAAATCTCAATAGATTCATAAATGAAATCCCTAATGGTCAACTAGGGGGTTGTGCTTGATTTAAAAGATTTATTATGTTCAAAGAGTCCCCTTCAATTATAATATTAGAGATATTGCAATCTCTTGCAAGCCTGATCCCCCATAATGTTGCTAAGGCTTCAGAATAGTGGTTTGTTTGGTGGCCCATTTTTCCAACAAATGCAGCAACAAGACAACCTTTGTGATCCCTAATCACCCCACCTCCTCCTGATGCCCCTGGATTTCCTTTAGATGCTCCATCAAAATTCAACTTGTACCATAAGTTGGGTGGCTTAATCCAATGAACTAATGATCTGTCAATGTTATTTTGATCATTCCTATGTGAATTGCCAATATCAATCTTCCAAGCAGCAAGTATAGGTTCTTCTTCCTTGGGGTATGGTCTATTTTTTGGAGGCCTAAACCTTTCTATGTTATCTTTGACAACAATAACAATTTCCTTAAAGATCTTGTTGCATACTTGTCTGTTGTTCCTGAAGATTATTCCATTCCTGGTTTTCCACAATCTCCAAATGGTATGAGACAGAACCAAATTCCATAATCTTCTTATCATGCAATGTTTATATGGTGGATCCCATTGCTCCCAGGTCTACAAGAAGGTATTAGGAAGAGTCCAATGCAGATTAAAATTGGAAAAGATGAGACTCCAGACCTTTGAGGCATATTCACAATGCAAAAGTAGATGTTTGATGTCTTCAGCCTCTTTTTTGCACATGCAACACATGTTAGGCATAATGAAACCCTTTTTAATTAGGTTATCATTAGTGAGAATCTTTCCTTTTAATACCAGCCACAGAAAGAAATTAACTTTTGGGGTTAACTCAGGCATCCAGATTTTACTCCAGTTTATATCACATTGAATATTTTCAAAAAATGCATTGTAGCCCAATTTGACAGTATAGTCCCCATCAAAAGAATCAACCCATATAAGCTCATCCTTGGAATCCTTTTGATTAAGAGGAATGAGTGCAAGTTGTTGTTGCAGAGAGGAGACAACAAGTTTTAAATTTTCCTTATCCACTTTGAGTTGCTTCCAAGTTCTCTTGTTTCCATCAAACTCTATGTAATCTTTTACTTTATTCCCATATTTCTCACTTAGACTATCTTTGATGGAGCCAAATTTGTCACTCAAGCCTGAAATCAGTCCAGTTGTCTTGCCAAAAATGTATATCCTGACCATTTCCTACTTTCCATCTACAACCTTTAGCAAGGATGTGCCTGATTTGAAGCAAGTTGTTCCAAAAAATGGATCCATTGGGAAGTTGTTCTTCAAAAAGAAAAGAATTCATATTGTGCTGAGCCAAGTACTTGATCCTAATGAGTTTTGTCCAAGGTTGTTTTTCCTTTAGTAGTCTCCAACCAAGTTTGGCAATTAAAGCAACATTCATCTTCCTGATATCCTTTATACCCAGGCCACCAATCTTTTTGGGTGTACAAACCTGATCCCAAGCAACTAAATGGTACCTGAATCTTTCTTCAGTTCCATGCCATAGAAAATGCTTTTGAATTCTTTCAATGTTGTCAACAATTGTTGTTAGGATGTTGTACATAGACATTATATATATGGGCAAGTTCTGTAGTGTGCTTTTGATTAACAAGCATTTTCCGGCACTAGAGAGAACAACACCTTTCCACCCAGCCAATTTTTTGTGAAATCTATCTAACAAGGCATTCCAAACAACATTAGAGACTTTATTAGTGCCCAAAGGTAAGCCTAGATAGGTAGTGGGTAGAGAGCTGATTTTACACCCCAAAATGAGTGCAATTATTTTATGTCTATCTGAAGAAGTATTGAAAAAATACACCGAACTTTCAAAGTTGACTTTATGGCCAGGAGCTGCTTCATAGAATATGAGAATAGTCTTTATAGCTTTAGCCTCAAGAATAGAAGCCATCAATAACAAGATTGTGACATCAACAAATTGCTGATGTGAAGCTATATGGTTGGTGGAAGTAGGTTTGAACCCTTTTAGCATGCCAGTATTCACAACCTTAGTTATGGATCTACTAAGGTTGTCAGCCATTATTATAAAAAGTAAGGGGGATATGGGATCCCCTTGTCTTATACCCCTACTACTGGAAAAGAATCCCACCTGAGTACCATTAACAACAACTAAAAATCTAGAAGTGGCGATGCAGGCCTGAATGATTTTTCTAAATTTTCTCTGAAAACCAAATTTTGACAAGACCTTATCTAAAAAATTCCAAGACACTCTATCAAAGGCCTTATGCATGTCCAATTTTATTGCCATACCTGTTTTTTTACTTTTATCCATGGAGTGTATGGTTTCATGAACCATGATTACTCCATCTTGAATAATCCTTCCTTTTATAAAGCCACTTTGTTGTTTAGAGATTAGATCAGCTAGCAAAGGTTGTAATCTAGTAGCAAGAATCTTAGTAAAAATTTTGTAAACAACATTTACCAGGATGATAGGCCAGAAATCCTTGAAGTCTTTAGCATCCATCTTCTTTGGGGCTAGCACAATATGAGTATTGTTCAGCTCCTTCATCAGATTTCCTATTCTATAAAATTCATTTATAGCTTTCAACAGGTCTTCTGAGCAGATATCCCAGCATTTTTGGAAGAAATTTGTAGAAAAACCATCAGGTCCTGGTGCCTTGTCTCCTTGAAGTGCAAAAACAACCTTCTTCATCTCCTCAATGGTTACAAATTTTGTAAGGCTTTTGAATCTCTCATCAGAAATATTGTTACTTGGGATGACATCTAGAAGGAAAGAAGTTGCTTCTTCATTACAAATATTACTTTCCGTCAACAAATTTTCATAAAACTTGAGAGCTTCTACTTTTATATCATTTTGATCCTTGGTGACAATGCCATTTCCTTTGGATACCTCAGTGATTCTGTTGCAAGCCCTGTGCTTTAGGGTGGTCATGTGAAAAAAATTGGTGTTTCTATCACCAGCTTTCAGCCAAAGAGCCTGAGATTTCATTCTCCAAAAGGTTTCCTCTCTATTATTGATGTTATGTAAATCAAAAAGTAAATTATTTTCAAGTTGTTGATCCTCATAATTCATACCTTTGGTGGAGATTCTCAGCTCGAGTTCTTCAAGCTGTTGTTTTAGCTCTTTCTTTTGTTCAAAAATATTGCCAAATACCTCTTTGTTCCAGGTTCTAACTTGTTGCTTTACATTTTTCAGTTTCTGAACTAACCTGAATTGTGTTGTTCCTTCTCCATCCCAATTCCACCATTATTTGACCCTATCCATAATTTCTTCATGATCCAGCCACATTTTTTCAAATTTGAAAGAGCTATGCGATGGTTTGGACCAATTGAAAAGATTAAGTGCAATAGGGTTATGATCTGAGCCAATCCTAGGTAACGAAGAGAGGTGAAAATCCTGATTCATAATCCAATTAGTAGAGATGAGAGCTCTGTCTAATCTTACCTATATCAAATTCTCACCAATTCTTCTGTTAGACCAAGTGAATTGGTTTCCATGTAACTCAATATCCATGAGGTTGAGAGAAGAAACAAACTCAACAAAGTCACCCATACCAACTGAGAAATCAGAATTACCACCATATTTTTCCCCAGGGTTTAAAGGGGTGTTGAAATCACCCATGACCAACCAATTATAATCCTTAAATCTACTTCTAAAGTATTTTAACTCCTCCCATAATTTTCTTCTACCAGCAACAGTGTTGGGAGCGTAGATGTTGGAAAGGATCCATATTGAGTCATTTTCAGAAGCATGAAATTTAACAACTATATGATTATGGGAAGCTAAAATCACATTACCATTGAGATATTTGTTGTCCCAGAAGATTGTTACACCTCTTAATGCTCTTTGTGAGTCATTAGCAAAAAAATCAGAGTTCTCCCAAAAAAATTTTTTACATTCTGCCAAAGCTTCTGTCTTCATTTTAGTTTCTTGTAGTAATATAATGTTAGGTCTATTGGATCTTCTAATATCTTTAAGAATCCTTTGTTTAGGACCTCCATTCAGTCCTCTGACATTCCAGGATAAGATCTTCATCTAAAAAAATTTGGGGAAGCAGTTGTTGGATGGCCCAATTGACTTTGAGTCCCATCTGCAATCTCTTTCTCAGTCTCTTTCTTTCTTAATTCCTTTTTTGAAGGTGTACCTTTTTTACTATTAGCTCCAATATCTGCCACCCTCCTAGCAGATGATCTAGTGATCCTTGATGTGGAGGCTTCCCAATTTCTAATTTTCTTCTTTTTATCACTGTACAAAGCATCAGGAATCCCCTCAAAGCCTTTCATTCTTCGTTTATTTGATTTAACTTCAATGAAGCCATTATTCAAATCATTCTCACAGTCAATAAGTATCTTTGATGGGGTTGGGGTAAGCTCCCCTTCTTTTTCACAATTTGAATCCTCCTGCTGCGAAGTTGCTGATTTGACATTGAATGAAAGTTTTTCGCTGGTAGGAGTAAGAAGATTTTCAATATCAGGAGACAGGGAGGGATTTTCCTCATTCATGAGATCATCCAGTACCTTATACTCTTCTTCTTCAACCATATCTTCTAATATGGATTCTAGTAAGTCTTCAGTTTCTAGATGAGTCTTCATCTCCTATCCTTCTGATGTTGTTAAGGTGTTGCTTTGTACCTGTTCCTTATTCCCATCCTGAGAAGAAGTAATCAGCTGATCAACAATCAAATCCTCCATCTTCTCTTGATCTGATACTACCAGGTTAATGGAAACCCTTGCGTTATCTTCATCCACTTCCATATTTAGCTTTACAGGATTTTGAAGATCCAGATCTTCAAGCTTGTCTTTTTCCTTCAAATCATCCCCTCCCTTTTTAACTAAGGGATTTTTTGGTCTCCAAAGCTTCCTACAAACCGGCGGTTGCCTTATAGGGGTTTTGAAACCCTTTTTGTTCCTTTTGTATTTCAGATCTGGTGGGTTAGAGATATTTTTATCTATCCCCTTACCTTTTTTATCCTGGGTTTGTGGATTCTTGGCTTGTGGTGGCTCTTTTCCTTCCATTTTTTCTTCCTGAGAGATGTTTTTTGCTGAAACCCCTGATCCATTCATTTTTATTATATTGTTATCTTCATAGATCTCTTTATCTTAAGGCTTCTTTCTAGTCTCTTTTAAAGAATCCCCATATCTCTCATTTTTTATTTCTTGGTCGTAGGGCATTTTCTGGAGAAATGCCCTAACTTATGGAATTTCTTGCATCTTAATTGAAAATTTTCATATTCTATCACCTATTGCCATGTACCAAATATAGATTGAAGGATGATGTGATCAGGTAGTTCTTTCTCCATTTCAGAAGAGATGCAAAATCTAGCAAAAGCTAGTCTAGATCTGTTTTTAGTAGGCCCATCTAATCCAATTGGAGAACTTATGATCTTGTAATATGAAGCAAGATATCATCATCCCAGTAATGCAGGGGAAGTCTTGGTAGCCTACACCATATAGGAATAGTGTTAATATTTTCAGTATTAGTGTTAAAGCTTGGGCACATATTTTTAGGAAAATATCCATGTTGCCCATACACTAGGGTCCACCCAATAATATTGTTTCAAGATCTACCTGTTGATTGAATCTGGAAAGGAAAAAACCCTTAAACATGGTTGTAATAACAAAATATCCTTTAGGTTTCTAGTGGTATATGTCCCACTTTTTGATAGCATCAATATTGGGCCTAACACCAAAGAACTTACCAACAAGGGAAAGATTCATTTTCCCCAATGCTCAATGTAGGAATCCATCAGGAACATGGATGTGGGTCACACCCTCCTTGTCCTTTGTGACTTTTGAATAATGATTGATTCTGCATAGATGCAGAAGACTAAGGACCCACATGTTTGTCAGGAGGTACCTTAAAAATGTCCACCCAAGTGCCAAATTTGGTACCAGTGATTTTAATGTTATATGACTGTAAAGGTGGCGTTTCAACAGTAGGTTCCGTCACTGGCTCTTGCATAGAGTGTGGACTACAAAGTGTCCAGTCTCTAGACCTAACCAAACTCCTCAAGGACAAAAATTATGGCCAGAAATGTGATTGGAGGAGAATGGCTTACTGACAATATCATGCAAAAGGGGCATGCGTAGAGTTGCTTCCCAGAGCACGATATCAGAAAACTCAAATTGCCAAAGCTTCAGAAATGGAGGTATTGAAGCGTCAACTAATAGGCATGAAAAATGAGAGGGGAAGAAACAGCGCTCTGTTATCAATGATATAAACCCAAAGAGCACACAGAATAGGATGCACAAAAATGAAGAACATGAACATAAAACAAGGAGATTGCGACCAAAACTCATGCTGTACACTCTTTGGTAGCATAGGTCAAATAAATTTACAAGGATGAGGATGTGTGTTGGCTGGATAAGGCCAAGCACATCCAACCCACCCAGAACTGGGGATGCAAATATACCTTAATTAATCTAACTCACATGTAGTCAGTGAAGCTTCAGTGAACTGGGTCAAGTGTACGTGTAGGATATTTACAATAATGTAAATTATTACAAGTGGCAATTCCTATCAGCTTTATTGTCTGCTACTTGGATGGTATAAGCAGCATTACACATATTTCAAACAAAGCAATGAGATTCATGATTCATCATTGATGTTCGAAGATACTTGAAGTTATTCTTTTAATCGATTAAATAATTACAAACTGATTAGGCAAATGTAATTCATTTTGAATGTCTTAAAATAAAAAATAGCAATTCTTATTTACATTCGGCACTTCAAATATAATGTCCTTTTATCGTGAATTTGTCCATCGGAGAAGCAAATTTGAACTCTGTCAGTGGCCTGCAATTCTTGAGAGATAGTGCTTCCAATCATATTTCTAAGACATTACCACATGATAACTTCCATCAATACTCTTCTTCTTGTGGGTATCAAATGATAGAAAAAAAAATCAGTAACCCAACGGGGAAAGAGACTAGAGGGTGAGAAGCCCAAAGAGGTGGATTACTTTCACCATTCCTCCCCCCTACTCGCAAATGCTTAAAGTGCTTGTGCGCTAAGCAGATCCCCTTGCCTCATAATTATTACCAAAAATATATGAAAAAAAATGTCATTGGGCTAAAATGTGAGATGAGTTAAACACAAACGAGTGAAATCCCACAAAATATAAACATCTAATTAGATCCCACAGCTTCTGAGTATTTTAATCCTCCAATCACAGTTTTTGAGATTGAATCCGACTGCTTAACATGTGAAAGAAAATTAATTTTATTTCTTTCCTGAGAAATATAAGTAGACAAAAAACTGAAAATATCACCAATTTGATTTTAAAGCAGAAAATTAAAATGGAGATTAATTTAGAAAATGTGCTTGCAGGTTACAAACCTCTCTCATTAGATGCATATCACCACAGGTAAATGAACTTTATCCACTAAGCCAAACATTTTCCAAAAGCCAATCAATATCAGGAATGAATTTGGGTGATTATCCTCTTCAAATCACTTTGAACTTGAAGGTGCTCATGAGCATTCCCCTCTGCTGCCCCGCCAAAATAATTTTAAGACCCAAGATGTTTTTTTTAGTAGCTAACACGGATATGTTTAAGACATTTCATAAGGTTTTTTTCCACTTGTATCCTCGTTGATAATAATATGGCCTTAAATGGTCATTCCCAGTGACCTCTTAAAAATTGGTCATATTGATCTAGGTCTTTGTTTTATTTCTATGACTGGAACTGCTACAGAATTCTCAATACTTCGCTTTGACTAACCCTCATGTAATGTTGTGTGAAACTCACTCCTATGAGGTCAAGCACTTGATTGGACTAAGCAAAAGTGAGATTTTCTGAAAAGAATTACAGAACTGTTAAACATGGTATGCACGTAAAGCATTCACAAATCATGGAATTTTCATGAAATACAACTCTCCAACTGAAATTCTCAAATTATAATACTGTGAACCATGTCAAAGTTATGATAGCAATCCTAGTTAATTAAGTCATGTAATGATGAAACTAACCTTCCTGTAATGTTGTACAGAACTTACTGCTGTAAGGTCAAGCAGTTGATTAGACCAAACAAAAGTGAGACTTCCTCTCAAGAATTACAAAACTTTTAAACATGGTATGCACATAAAGTATTCACAACCCATGGAATTTTCACAAAATATAATTCGCCAACTGAAATTCTCAAATCATAACACTGTGAACCATGTGAAAGGAATGACAGCAGTCCTAGTCGCTAAACTCTTATGTAATGATGAAGCTAGAAGATTTGGATATCGATTATCAAAATTAGAAAAATGCTTTCAATCTACCCCTCCCATGAGGCTTTGATTAATTATATTAAAAATAGTATATCCTCATTGCCATACATATTGTGTTAACCAACAAACTTCAAATAAACTTTAACACATTTTGCAGTTCTTTTTCTACATACTCTTTGTTCTTGAAATTAAAATTAATGAAAACCATCATACCTGCATAGCCAGAATTTCACAGTCCCTCTTGCTGAAACTGAATACAATAACCGGATCATACTGCCGTTGCATTATCATTTTCACGATCTTGAAAATGTCACTTTCTTCGCCAGATTTACCTGCATTTAGCCCCCTTTTCCAATTCCCATTTTTATTATTTCCATTATCAGAAACAGCACCAAGAGCATTCACTGCTTTCTGAAAGCTGTCTTCCCGGAAAGTGCCTTGCTCATCTACCACCAAGTACAAGCCATCTCCTCCAGAAGGGAAGAGAAAATGTTGCAAGGGCGTAGGTCGAAAATCTGTATAAACAATGTGACAAGGTTGCTGATGTACCTACAGTGACAAACCATCAAGTTGACAAATTCATTTCAATTTGTATCTATGTAGCTAAACTTTTATTTCCTCAAACATAACAACAAATCTGCAAAAACCAAACACCAACATGCTAGATAATGAGCTAATCCAGCCATGCTTGGAGCTACAAGAAAATATGTGTATATGCAGAAAAAATGATGCAGTTCAAGTAAAAATTTGAACATGAGATTTTAGTTTATATTGCATAATTCTCCAACCAGCTGCATAGATACAATCATAAAACTGCTAAATACAAACGCAAAGAAAGAAAAACGATTACAAAAATGGACAGAAAAGGACCTTTGCAACCCAATCAGCAAACTCCTTTGCATTTGGCACAGTTGCAGAGAGAAATACAAATCTAGCATTTTTTGGAGCCATAACAATGCTTTCTTCCCAGACCACACCCCTTTCTCTATCCCGCATGTAATGCACTTCGTCAAAGATTATCCAAGCCACTTCACGCATAATCTCAGAACCCTTGTATTGCATGCTCCGCAAAATTTCTGTTGTCATTACCTGAAGGGCAACCAGTCATTTATTGACACCTGTGACTATTGCATATGGCCATTCCAGATTTATACATCCAAAAATCCAAACAAATCCCTAAATATGCATTGTATGCAACTACAAACACAAAACATTATACCAGGCAAGATGCATTTGGTGCAATTGTGATATCACCAGTCATCAGACCAACATCTGAGAACTCCTCACTGAATTCCCTGAACTTTTGGTTGCTAAGCGCCTTAATTGGAGAAGTATAAATAACTCGTTGCTTATCTCGTAATGACATGGCTATAGCATAAAGAGCAACAACAGTTTTTCCAGCCGATGTATGGGCAGACACCTGTACCAGGTTTCAAGAGACAATTCAAATATACTAGTGTTAACAAAAAATAAATTAATACAATAAGAACTGCATCCTAAAACTGTACATACTTCATTTCCAATGTTAATGTAGTCCATTGTTTACAACAACCTACTTATACAAACAAACAAAAATTACCTCTTGCAAATATTTATGTAGTTCACTATAATTAATCAGCAAAGACCTCTAGCATGGATCAAATTGATAGATTTTTTCAAATACAAAAGAAAACAAATCTCTAGCATTTGAAGTATAATTCTACTAGTATTTGGGCAGTAACTGGGATTAGTCAGATTTCTGACCTCGATATTTTGAAACAAGAGTACATCTTTGATATCAGATTGGAAAGAGAAAAATTGAAATCCCCATGCATCAAATGGCACAAAATGTAATAATGGTTGGCTGAACACATATTGCTATATTATTGTCTTAGGGTCTTCAGACAAGATTAGGTTGGCATTGACAAACTAGCTACTACATAAAATATGAAAAATATTACATCTGAGGTACACATTTCTTCAAGTAAGTTTTCCAGACAAGCTATAACTCGACTGAGGGTATGTTCATTACTAGCAGTTTCAGGTTTAGGTTTAGGCAACAATCTGGTAATAATATATTATCTTTAAAATTATTTTGACAGGATGTAATAGTAAATAAGGAGATTATGCATATTCAGAGGCTCTCAGTTATGTCTCTTGGAAAATTAAGGTAGCTCACAGACCTCTAAAAACGAGAAGCAAGAAAGGCAACTAAATTAATTAGAATTCATTCTGCATTTAATTTTACTATGATGCCAGTTTATACAACTCTCCAAATGAAGTTATGATTGTGACATCGTGAGATATGAGTTACTATATCTCATGGCTCGAACTGATTATTGTTTTGCAGAGTTGACTTCTGAATTTCTAATTTAAGAAAATGAACATTTTTAGACACTACTCATAATGCTATTCACTCTAGACCTTCATTCACAGTACTTGGAACGGAATTCTGAAAACTTCCGAAAATATATCTCTTCAGTTTTCAATACATTTTCGAATTTTGTGTTTTTTGAGGCCCTTCGGTGCAGAATTTAGACACTAAAATTTGTTCGGGAGCCCTACATAGTTGACATAGGTATGTCTGAAGGGCACCTTAACTAGTTCACTTCATGAGCTTTCCAACGCATATTATGGTTTCAAACTCTGATCACAAAGGACATATGACCCCGGCAAGTGGCATTACTAAAATAATGATGTCATCAACCAAAAATTCAGCTAATGTCCACTTGAATACATTCATTTCCACTTCTATGGTGGATACATGTCATTTCCACTTCTATGGTGGATACATGTCATTTCCATGTGGGGTGACCTTTCAGTTCCCTTTTGGAACCCTTAGTTTACTATTTTTAGTAACTTTTCAGAGAACACAGAGTTCAAGTCATACATATCTCCTACATAAATAGCCTCTTTGTATACACTCTCATTTGCAGCAAAATAATGTTGTTTTTACAGTTTTATTCTGTCAATTTTCACTTCTACTTGTATAACACATTAAGCTTCATAGTGTGCTGTCCACCAAATCGCATACTTAATTTGGACTGGTGGTATCAGAGCGATTTGTTCCATTCCTACATATCCCATTCCTTGAGATAAATGAAATAATTTTGGTTTTATTCTATCAATTTCAATTCTACTTCTATAACACATTAAACTCCATAGTGTGTTGTCCACCAAATTGCATACTTAATTCAGATCAGTGGTATCAGAGTTGTTTGTTCCATCCTTGCATGTCACATCGCACAAGGTCAGAATACAAGAAGCACGGTCTCAAGACTCATGGTCCATTGGAGTATCTTCTATGTCAATTCAACAACCTCAAACAACAAAGGAGGAAATGAGAGATCCTTATAAAGAATTTCTTGATGAAGCCCTCGAAACGCAGGCGAAGGAGATGATGGCACATTTTGCAAATGTTCCCTCACAAGTCAAGCCAAAGGCTGCACCCACATCATCATCAAGTAAGCCCTTCATGGATCTGACAACCTTCAAGGTACAAGTAAATTTTGATATTCCTCATTTTGAAGCAAAAAGTATTGCTAATGAATTGGACAAATGGCTTGACCAGCTGACTGCATATTTCTCTGCAAATAATTTCTCTAATAAGAAAAGGATAACATTCGCTCTTGAAAGCTTCTTTGTATGTCAAAGTATTGTGGGAATCATATTGTATTCAAGATGAAGATGATGGGGAGTTGAATCTCACGGAAGCAACTGAAAAAATGTGGGGCACTTTTGTGGAAACCATAAGAGATAAATACTATCTTGTAAAGAAGTATGATGACCAATTCAAAAAGTTGTATCAATTCCACCAAGGTTGATGATCCGGATCGAGGTGCAACCCAATGGACAAAACACTAACGATGGTGCTTAATGTGTTATAACAATCAATTCACAATGAAAGAGCTGTAAATAAAAACTGATTTTATTAAAATTCGAAATGTACACAAACTCGCAAACTCCATAAGAGAGATGTATGCCCAGAGATCTCTCTTTATTCAAAACAAGTTGTTTTATAGCTATACAATAGAGAATATGAAGAACTGCTAAAAAAAGAATATGAAGGGTCTCAGATGGGAACCAAAAGGTCATCCTACATGGAGACCATTTGTATCCACCTTAGGGATGGATTTGAAAAGACAGAAGTGGAGAAAATCCGAAATCTATCATGTTATTATTATTATTTTACTTAGTACACCTTGTTATGGTCATATCTCCTAGACTACTGACCCGATTTGCGAACCGTAGGAACAATTGGAAAAAGGACGGAATGAACTTGAAGAGGAAAGTTCCGACGGTGATTACACTCTAGTTATCGCTAGTAATGTCCAAACTCTAGGGATGCTGCGAAGAACCTCAAAATTGCAAAATAATAAAAGCTATTGAAAAACTACTAAGCAACCAATTGGTCATCAATGAGAAAACAGTCTTTGGGGAATCTTACACCACCTCAATAGCTGACCTAAGAAACCAAGCTTCGTTTTTAGCTCTTCCAAGAATGTATACTTGTTGGCAAGAAAATTTATCAGGTAGACAAATTGGTGGACTTCTTGCCAACGCTCTGGGAATCTAAGTCCCTCTACTTGAAAAGTGCAACTCCGTGTTTACATGCGCATGCAAAAGTGGTTTTCTGTGGTGGCCTTGCGGCCGGGGATCCAACAAGGGCACTCCACTGACCTTGCGGCAAAGCTAGCAATTGCTTGCTAGAGAGGACTTTGCAAGAGAACGGGAAAGGGAGCGAGAAAAAGGGAGAGGGATTAATGTTGTGGGTAGAAAATCAGAGTCCCACACCCATTAACCAAAAACTTCAACACACGTAGATTTAAGAAGAAACAATTAAGCCATTTGCAACAAGACCAGATAAGATTCAATGAACACAAAGTCTCAATTAAACCTCCTAGTCAAAAAGGCAAAAACTCCTCTTTTATTGAAGCTTGAGCAAAAATTGTACATGTAAGAGTGGGAAAAATGTAGAAAATGGGAAGTGGAAGAAAATTAGCTATCTCTTTGCTCCTTCATAAGATCACTCTCTCATGAGCTTACAAAAATGACAACCCTTTGGAAAGGGAATGCCTTTACAATTTATAGAAAGAGGAATGGATCTTTGCCTACTCCCCAAATGACTTTTCATATGCCTTTGCACAACTTAAGACTTTTCACATTCTTAGGAAATATTACGTCCCTTTTTATAAAACAAAGGTGACTTATTACATTATAATCCTAAAGTTACTTTTTAATAAAATTAAAGGCATTATGAAAAAGTGCAACCCCAACGAAGAATTAGAATACGAGGAGAGAGAAAGAGAGGGGGAGAAAGAGAAGAGAGAGAAAGAAGAGAGAGGGAAACATGCCGAAGAAAATCCTCCCGCCACTAAAGGACTCCTGGAAAGCTTTGCCGGATTGATCTCAATGCCTTCGAACTCTTTGTTGTGAATGATTTTCTTATGCTGTGGACGGGTTGCTGCGAACAAGTTCTTTCGTTGCAAACGAGAAACCACCTTTGGATGACCCACGGACACCGCGAACTAAGTGTTTAGAAACACTGTTGAGTGATTTCTTTGGTGACCATGATCGTTGCTCATGAAGATTACTCTGAAGCAATTGAAGACAAAAACTAATCTCTATACACACACAGAAGGTGAGCCTCAAATGCTGATGGAGACCACCATGGATGACAGTTGAAGAATGCCCACTTTGCATGAACAACCCATCCAAGCTATGAGAAAAACCATCATAGAAAAAACCATTTGATCTTCTGATTGCACACATGAACGGGAAACTAGGACAATCTGTGAACTTGAACTTCATGCTTCTTGGACACTTTCTTGCTCTGAAAAAGGCAACTTACTATTTTTAGTAAGTGTCAGATTTCACCCTTTTCTACTCCGACCAATGAAGTTGGCCTTTTGGATTGCGCCTGTGAACATTTCCTCCTTTGAAACTGCTATTTGATATGATTTACTAATTATAACAAGTGCCCATAGAGGAAACTTACTATTTTTAGTAAGTGAAAATATTTGACCTTTTTCAGCTCTGCCCACTGAGATTGTTCCTCTAGACCACTTTCGTGCACCTTGCTTCTGTCAAAAACGCTTTCTGCATAAGCTTGCCAAAAATAGCAAGTGCCTGTGTAGGAAGCTTACTATTTTTGGAAAGTGGGGTTCCAGACCTCGGTTTTCGACGAAACGAACTTTTTCGATATGGGTTTTTGCTTCTTAGTATACCTCTGAAATTTCAACTCGATCCGGTGTCTAGAAATGGAGATTTTAAATTTCACAATTTTTGCCACGAGAAACTGGGGTTTCTTCGCTGCGAAAAATCTGGAGTGTGCATGAAAAAATTTCTTCTTGGATTCTAATGGCCTCTGAGAAACTAGAAGACTGCAAAAAATGACATTTTGATCTGTGCACTGGTTTTTTTGATACGAGTAAATCTTGTTCAGGGGTTTCGAAGTTTCTTCAAGCAATGATCTCGTTTTTTCTCTTCTCGAATCCGGATTTCTTCGTGTTTTTTTGTTTGTTTTCATTTCTTTAGATCATGGAGAAGATGCAGCAATGGAGGGAGCATGAAAATGAAGATGCAAGATCTAGAAAAAAAATTCGGCAACATTCTGACAGCATTCGGAGATGGGGGGGTGAAAAATGCAAAAATGGCTAAGTATTCTGGTATTTATAGCTTGGAATGTGAAAGGGTGGGGCGTAATTTTTTGCACCTCATGTCCCTTTGCAAAGGTGCAATAGGGACAACAAAATGTGTCTTGCCCTCATTATGACAAGTCGCAAGTGATTATTCGTTGAGGGAAGTGGAGGGGCTAAAACAAGAGCACCTGGGGGCTGGAAAATGGTCGCATGAGGAACTTGGAGGCTAAAAGGGGGTGGGGCGCATTTTCTTGTCCCTATTGTTCCCTTGGAAAGGTGCAAAAGGTGCTTAAAAATGCGCCCTAGCCTCACAGTGACAAGTGGCATGCATGCGGGAGTAGTTGGGAGAGCAAGTCAAATTGGTCAAAGGAGCTTAGAGTGAGCCGCTGGGTCATATGGGTGACCAGAAGGCTAAATGGGGGGAGGGCGCAATTTTGTGCACCTCATGTCCCTTTGGTAAGGTGCAATAGGGACATGAAATTGTGCCTTAACCTCAGCTTGACACGTGTCCAGGTGTGAAAATGGTTAAGTACCGAAGAGCGTACCTTGAGAGCCGACTTGTGAAGGTCATAACTTGAGCTCCCGGATGAGTTTTAGGGTGCTTCCTTATATGATTTTGCATGCAAAAGACCTTTTGAGAAGAATAGTGGGGGTCCCATGACTTGATTCTGACTGCAACTCCCCCAAAAATCTCCTTTTTTCTCGGGATCGCCAGTTGTGCATGGAAAGAATGAGTTGGCCTGAAAAATGCATGGTGCTTGAAGATGATCTGTTTTCTCCACCATGTAGGGGACTGAAATTGCTTTCCAATGATATCTTGTTTGGCTCTTAACTCATTCCAGAGCTCCCGAAATCCTTCCTTGAAGATCGGGTACTGTTTTTGGCGCAAGCTCCTTTAGGCCCAAAAACCCGCTTTCGGTGAATTGGCTCCTAAACCTCCGAAACTTCTCAGAATCTTCTTAAATCAGTTCCATGATGTTTTTAGCTCCTGGATACACCTCCATGATGAAAATGAGCTTCCTGCACTGCTCTGGTGATGTGTGCCTTGGCTTAGAAAGGTTGATGAGAGCCCTTTCTAAGTTTGTTGAAAACTTGCCTTGAAAACCACTGCTCCAACATACTTGAATGAATTTGCTTTTCCTAAACCACCTAGGGGGACCGATGACATTCACAGATGGACTATTGAAGGACAAGAATGGACTTGACACTGAAGGGTAGGTTGATCTAGGGGTGTCTGGAAAGGTATAACATGAAAATTTTGACACTAGGGTATAGTTGTCCTGTTTTCGGGTGAATTTTGCCCATGCAAAAACACAGGACAACAATACTCTATTGCTTGGCCAGGGAGGATGGGCTTGAGAAGATCTTGAGCAACCTCAATCGTCAACCCAACTAGCTAAGTCAACATAGGAACCTTCAACTATCAACTCTTTAACGACCGCGTATTCTTCGCATAAGGTTTACTCAAGTATGTTATTTGAAATGTGCTTTACTTTACCTTGAATTTGCCTACCCAATAATCCTTTTCCCAAGATCCAATAGATGGCCTAGGTCTTAAAGGCATTTTCCTCATTTGTCGCCAACGACAGGACACTCTATATTTGTCAAATCTCAACTATTTGACCCTAATGAACTTTGTTCTATAAAGGAGTCGAACACGGTTTCTTGAGGGGGCTTTTTCTCTTGCACTTCCCTTTTGTGTTGATCTCTTTGAGAGAAATTTATTTTGGAAATCATTTCTGGTATAACTGGATTTTCCTTAGCCTTGTTGGCCTTTTGATTGGAGACTCAATACTTGTGTGCACCAGTACTTGCTTTCATTCATAAGCACTATGAGCACATTAGTTTCAAAGGTTTGTGAATGGAAGAATGTGTGAGCCATTTGGACCTGTTTGAGCTGTGCATGTTGTTTTCTTTTCACTTTTGTGAGTTACTTGTACCAGTCACAAGTAATGAGCCCTTCAAAGGGGGGAAGGGGTAGAAAACTATTATTGTTCAAGAGGTTGGGGGTGGGTAAACTTACAGTTAATTACAAGGTGGGGCAGCATTTGTAAGTAAAAGGGCCAGAGGTCTAGGATTCGACCCTATGAACTTGATTTATATTGTTGAGATTCGTATCTTTTTTATGTGACATGCAGAAGAGGGTTCAGGCCAGGAACCTTTTTCTCGTCTCTTACCATAACCTGTAACAAAGAGAAATGGGCATATGAAAATCGCACGTGTTGACTAAAAAACGATAAGGCTGCAGAAAGGCTGGAGTCCTCGCCAATGCAATGTGTTGATCTTCTAACAGCTTCCTCTGCTCTTCCAATGGTCTTGGACAATCTTTCTTATATCTAGGATGTTGCATCTGAGATTACCATTTCTTCTTTATATTGATGTCCGATTGACTGTCATTGCACTTTTACCAAAAGGCTCTCAGGATGAGTATGTGAAAGGTAGTGGACTGAAGTGAGTCTATCCCTTCTGTGTCAAGGCCATCTTATGTTGTTATTGAGTAGATTATATGGGTAATGCATATTGGAGACCATTGTTTGTGAAAGCAAAGCATGTATACTGAACAATGCTTCATAGGTTGTGAGGATAAATCCTGTCCTCCGTTGGTTGTGCCCAACCTGGCAATGATCTCTTCTGCTGATAGACGAGACTGGAGATTTATGGACTGCGAGTTGTTCTGGTCTTAAGCACTACTTAATAAATATGCTGGTCATATTCTTTTGTGAAGACGTAACTAATTGGAAGTGACTGGTGTGCAGGAATTTCAATATCACTACCATACTCCTTGGGGAATGTAGAAGAGAATTGAATTTTGTTGATATCCATATGCTATTAAAATAAAGATATAGTTTGAATCCATAAGTATCTAGCCCTTAATACAGTTTGATGTATTGCCTTTACTAAAATTTGTAAAATGCCCCATTCAAGTCACGTAAACAAATAATTGAAGTTATTATTTTAGAATATGTATACCGGTTGATAGATAATTGCTTTACTTTCTGTAAATTGGCAAATACAAACAGTATCACGTGTGAACTACAAGACCAATAATAACTTTGAAATCTTCACTTTCCCTCACATAAACCCTGCATCTACATAAGCAAATGCTAATGGAATGTGTGCTGGGAAGAATCGAATAACTTTGTTGTGAAATAAAGTCATCAGGAATGCCTATGCTGATGAAATCTTTTGAGTCTTGCCCCTTACTGTATTGAAGAATGAAGTTAGTTTTAGCCGTACCATAAGTGTAAGTGGAATGGAGATCTAAGAAGTAAATTGAATTTAAACTTTGCATGGGTGGGTGGTTTGTGAATGCTCTCCTGTCGCAGCTTTTAAAAAGATTTAAATAAGTTACATACAGGCTGTAAAAGTGAAGCTTCCATTGAATGGTAATGGTTGAAAGACTAGATTAAGACTTGGATCTCATGGCTATAGTCTATTGATGAGAAAACAGGTAGATCTTCTACTTCTTTGTGTTTCCAAGTATGATAATAACACCTTGTTTATAAAGCTTGAAATTATATGACTGTTACGAGAAAGTGATTCTTGGTGCTGATGCTGTGAGAGTAAACCCTATAAACAGTATTTGAAAAGGCACCCAATTCTGATGTAAAAGAAAAACACAAAAAACAAAGACTTTGTGTTTGCCACTTTACTTATTGGTTATGTGATTATATACTCCCTTCGTTGCACCCACAACTATTATGCATTATTGTTCGTGTACATATTTCCTGTCAAGCTTGCACACTCTTTTAAGTAGTGCAACTCAAGTCACTTGTAAAGAATGGCATAATGGCAGTTTGGATTGGGAGGAAGCATTAACAGAACACTACCACTACTCCTTGAGTTGATGTGATGAGATGCTAAGGCGATGTTATCAGTAGGGTCTGATAGACTTGTGCTCTGAAATACCCTCACACTCCTTGTAGCAGATCAAAATCTTGATTACTTGATGCATCCTGAAAGATTGTGTGATATTATCACAGACTTACTTTGTAATACCCTTACAATCCTTGCAACAGATTGAAATTTTGAAAAATTGATGCATCCAGGAAGATCAGGTGCTATTATCACAGACTTGCTTGAAAAAATAACAAGATATGTTAAGCTGTAAAAGTCTAGCAAATCTGAAATTTCTGGAATTCTCTTTAAGCAGTATTCATTCGTGTAAAACCAGCAGTTGTGCCGTTTGCTTCTATAGTCAGTGATTACCCCAAAAACCACATAGGAGTGATAGAATTTTGCAAATGGGACACAAGTCTAGGGGCTATCCTATTAAAGTAAAAATGCTGAAAGGTGTTCTACCATTTATACCATGAAGGAAACATCATCAAAGTTGATATAACTGATAGAGTTTTTAGTTAAGTGAATTCTTGCCTATGTTGCCAGGATACGCCCTGACCCCCCACGAATCCTGTCTGATACGTATCCAGTACGGATACTTACAGATATGGATACAAATACGCCGCGGATAACTGTGGGTACCTCCCGGGTGCGCCACGGATACGTCATCACGTATCTGTGACGTACCCGGGAGGTACTCACATGTATCCGTGCCGTATCCCTTCCTAAATACGTCTTTTAAAGGTTTTAATTATTTATTTTTTTTACTTTTCTAATCACTAAAACCGAACCCTAAAAATAAAATGAATAAAATAAAACACCCTAATCACCACAAAAAATTATAAAAAGCACCCACCCCTCTCATTTGAAATCACACAAACAATTTCATTGTCTTTTTGCAAGTGTATGAGCAAAGAGCCAAAGAAGAGTTGAAGAGCTTAGTGGAGGCAAAGATTGGAAGGAGGTTTTGCAAAGAGCTTAGAGGAGGCAAAGATTTGAAGGAGGGGCAGCCATTGCTTCTTTTGTTTGGAGTCCACCATTGCAAGGAGGAGAAGGAGAGGAAGCCATTGTTGAGACTTGAGAGGAAGAGATTGTTTTAAATTTATTGTTCATTCAAGAATCAAAACTAAAAGAGTAGACTTGAGAGGAAGAGGTAGCATTTGTAACTTTGTTTAGAGGCAACAAGGATCTACACTACAGGTATACCGTATTTTAATTTTTTTTTAATTCATCCTTTTGTTTTATTTTTTTACGGTTATTTATTTATTTATTATGTTGCATTTTTTTTTAAGTTTATAGTTTAAACACATCATAAATCTGTGTATGCTCTCACCTCGCGCCTTTATGGCGATCTTGGTGATCAAAAACATATTAGGATGGCATAGTTTAGGGTTATTTAATTTAATAATTGGTAAAAAATCGTTTTTTTAATTTTAAATGCATTGTTCAATGTTAATGTATTTGTTTTTTATTTTTTTAGCTTCCTAAATCTATGTATGCTCTCACCTCGCGCCTTTATGGCGATCTTGGTGATCAAAAACAGATTAGGATGACATAACTAATTTATTTATGTTAAGGCAAATTGTTTTTTAATTTTTTAAACATCATAAACCTGTGTATGCTCTCACCTCGCGCCTTTATGGCGATCTTGGTGATCAAAAATAGATTAGGATGACATAACTAATTTATTTATGTTAAGGCAAAATGCTTTTAATTTTTTAAACAAAATGACATAACTAATTTATTTTTTTAATTTTTTAAACATCCTAACTTTGTGTATGCTCTCACCTGCGCCGTTATGGTGATCTTGGTGATCAAAAACAAATTAGGATGGCATCAAGTTCTGCTTCAAGTGGAGTGCAAGGCCAAGAAGCTGCTGAAAACACATCAATCCTTATGAGACATGATCCTAATTCCCCTCTTTGGAGACATGTGACAGTGGTAGACACCATTGTTGGTGGTGGGGGTCGGATTTGGATATGTCATGGTTGCCAAACTCAGTACAAATCCTCATATAGCCGACTGAAAATCCATTTGACTAGTGTTGGAGGTGTGGGGATAAAGAAGTGCCCAAAAATAACAAATGAAAAAATGGCAGAGTACCTAAGAGAGCAAGAGGAGGCTGATAAACAAGCTGAAAGAAATAGAACTAGAACAATTCCTTTGCAAAGAAGGCCTTCATCACGACCACCCGCACCTAGACCTACTTCTCATCCTTTCATCCAAACTCAAAGTCAACCACATGATTCCCCTTTTGATGAAGAGAGTCCAAAGAGCTCACGAAGAAGGCCAAAAGGAGCATTGGAGAAAGCATTTAATATTGAAAAGAGAGAGATTGTTGATGAGGTTCTCATTTGATGCATTTATGCATGTGGGCTGCCCTTTAATGTATTGAGATCTCCATATTGGCATCAAATGGTAAAGGGTATCAATGAAGCTCCACAAGGGTACAAATCCCCAAGTTACGAAAAAGTTTGAACCACACTCTTGGGAAAGGAAGTGGAACACATTCACAAGACTTTGCAGCCAATCAGAGACTCATGGAAGGAAACAGGGGTTTCCATCATTTCAGATGGATGGAAAGATGCTAGAAATAGACCCCTCATAAATGTTGTTGCAGTATGCCCTAAAGGGGCAATGTTCCTTAAAGCCATTGACTGTGAAGGGGAAGTCAAGGATGCACAATTTATTGCCGACATTTTGATAGAGGCAATTGAGTCGGTGGGCCCCCATAATGTTGTCCAAGTCATCACGGACAACGCTAAAAATTGTAAAATAGCAGCAATGATCATAGAGGGTAGATATGAGCACATTTTTTGGACCCCTTGTGATGTCCACTCCCTTCAATTGATGCTCCAAAATATTGGGAAAATCCCATGGATTGAGCAAATTTATTCTGAGGCAAATGACATTCAAATGTTTATCACAAACCATCATATGTCACAAGCCATTTTCAGGAAATTCTCAAGGTTGGAGTTGCTGAAGGTTGCAGAAACTAGATTTGCCTCTCACACGCTCGTTTTGAGACGGCTTGTGAAGGTGAGAGAGGCTTTAAGCAGTATGGTGATCAGCAATGTTTGGTCAGTGTGGAGGTAGTCAAATACAGAGAAAGCTACAAGGGTAAAATCATGGATCCTTGATGAGGATTGGTGGGCCAAGGTTGAGTACTTGCTGAGTTTTACAGAGCCCATTCTCTCCATGATCCGATATGTAGATACTGATGAAGCATGATTGGGAGAGATATATGATGGCATAGATTCTATGCTTGAGCGTATCAGAGATGTAATACAAAAAAAAGAGCAAGATCCAGAAGAGACCTTCTATAGTGAGGTCAAGAGTGTGGTCATGAAGAGGTGGAATAAAATGACCACCTCATTACATCTTCTTGCTTATGCATTGAACCCAAAGTACTATAGCTCTGATGTACTTGGGCTACCAAACAGGCAACCACCATTCTCTGACTCCGAAGTTGGAAATGGAACCAGGGCAGCATTCAGAAGAATTTTTCCTGATCCATCTATAGCCAATGTGGTCAGAAGTGAAATGGGCATGTTTACTGGTTCAGAAGGCCACATGGGATCGATTGAGGCTCTTTTCAACAAGAGCAGCTTGACTCCAACCACATGGTGGCGTGTACATGGCCATGATGCCAAGTACTTACGTCTTATTGCTATAAAAGTTCTTTCACAGGTATAACATTTATAAATTTTAAAATTTATAATCATTTTGAATATTTTAAATTTTATTAAGTTGGGATTATTTAAAATTTAAATTTATTTTTCACACATTCTTAGTATGTTACTAATTTGTCTTTGAATTTCAATTTTCTAACTTTGTTGTAATAGGTGGCTAGTAATTCTTCCGCAGAGCGGAATTGGAGTACTTATAGCTTTATCCACTCAGCTAAAAGAAACAAGTTGGCATCTAAAAAAGCTGAGGATTTGGTATATGTGCACTCCAATTTGCACCTCTTGTCACACAAGTCTGAGGACTATGCTAAAGGGCCTCACAAACTTTGGGATCTTCTTCCAGAGACCACAGACTTGGATGCCTCCGCAGCCACGCTTGCCCAACTTTCATTATTTGATGGCGAAGATGACGTTCAAGGGAGTTCGCAAGGAGCGGAGAGTGGAGTTAATGAGAGTGGAGCTAGCGCAAGTGGCACACAAGAACTTGATTTTGAGGAAAATCTAGATGATATATTCTAGATTTGTTTGTATTCATGTTGACATGATATTCCTAAATCATATGTATGGCAGCCACATGATCAATGAAATGTAAAATCTTAAGTATATTGTATGTTTTGAAAATTTGAACATTGATCCTAGTATATTTTTCAAATTTCAAGTTTTGTTCGTATTCATGTTGACATGATATTCGTATATCATATGTATGGCAGCCACATGATCAATAAAAATGCAAAGTCTTAAGTATATTGAATGTTTTGAACATTGATTCAAGTTTTGATTACTATTTCAGTTTTTTATGGACTAAAAAATGAGTAAAATGAGTAGATGTATGTATATGTATATATATATAGTATATATATATATATATATATATATATATATATATATATTTTAATCGTATGTATGTATGTTAATATATATGTACGGACATATCCAAGACATATCGTACCAAGGGTTTTTTAAAATTGACGTATCCGAGTATCATACCCGTACCCGTACCGATACTCGTACGCATATCCTAGCAACGTAGATTCTAGCCATTAAATATGTTACTCTTCAGGATTCCTAACACCTTTTTGATTATAGGGACCAGTGTGTTGCTAATGGATGCCCTGTAAAGAATTCTACAAATAGCTGGAACCAGTGCAGCTGTTACATATCAAATACTAATCAAATTGGTAAAAGCATATTTGTTCCAAGTTAGTTATGTATATGTATGTTTAATGGTTGGAACTGGATCTTGTTACAGATCAAGTAGAAATTCAATAGAATACAATGAAGATCAACACAGCACAAGAGATACTTGTGGGCTAAGATTCTCTAATATACAATATATTCAGAAATAGAATAAATACCCTTCAGATAGGGCAACACCATACAATACTCTTTACGAAAGTAATAACTCCACAAGATCTCACAATATGGGAATGCCATTTTCGAGGGGGACACCTCTGATATCCTTATACCAAATATAAGGCTCTTCACATACTTGACATCCATCTTAATGATATTCATCTCCTTTACATAGACATACATTACTCTTATTGGGTGGGTAATACCAAATCCCAATGTTGGCCAACTCATTACCCAATATAACTAATTCCACAAGCTACCTACTTGCCTAATATATTATAACCATATAACTAAGGGGATGTGTGCCACATGTTGGCATCTCCATAACCCCATATACATTATACTATCATATCCCTAGGTACATAATATGCCATCCCTCATTGATATGTTTCAGCCCCAAAACATGAGAAGAAACCAAGTAATGAGTGCGCTTCAATCATTGCACACTTTTTGCTATGCTCCATCTCCAACCACCCATATATGATCTTCATGGGTGATATCTATTTGAACGTAGTTCCATAATCTCTTGCATTATTCTAATTCCATCCATGACCTTAGTTGTTCCTCCTTGGCCTCCATGCATAACCATATGATTACTTCTTTGATTTCATGTTTCTATAAATGCAACTCCTTTGATTACATGTATAGTCATAGTGATTGTTCCTTTGATTCCTTATATAGCCATATTGGTTGTTGCTCTAATGTGCCCTGACATGCCTCTATGATTGTTGTCTCTCATGATGATGTGAGTGTTTATATCCATCAACCTTAATATCCCTTGACCTTATCAACCTTTTCTTCAGCTTTCTCTACACCTTCCACCTTTTCATTTGCTAGTGCCTTTGTCTCTCGAGTACATGAATAGGTATTTTCTTCTTTTTCTTCATATTCTTCTTAGGCGTCTTCTTTATGCTCTTCTTCACCATCTTCATGTTCATCATCATGCTCTACCTTGATATTTTCTTTGTTCCTCGCTAAGTGTGATATCTTGCAAGGTGACCTCCTTTCTCTTGTACCAAAACTTCATGAACTTCTTCTGCACATTAATATTGATTGTTCTCAAAGTCTCTAACCAAGGATATTCAAGAACAATATCAACTCATGCATATCCCAAGCATAAAAATATAAATGCAAAAACATATTTGTTAAATCTTCAAAAACTTGAATCTTCTTACCATCTACTTAAATTTCCTTGATATTCCTCGCTTGAGTCTGTAGATGTTGAGCTACATCCATGTTGATGGAGTTATACATGTTGCTGGGATTTATGGACACAATGACCACCTTTCTTTGAATGCATCCATGAAACTGAGATATTGAAGCTTCATTCTTTGGATCTAAACTGTTTGCACCCTTATCCTTCATATCTACTTCTTCATCATGATCCTCGACCTCTCCTTCCACATCATCTGTAGACTCTTAATCATTATCAGTATGTTCCTCCTCTTCTTCTATAACCTCTTCCTCCTCATCATCAGTATTGAGACTTACCCAAAATATTATACATCCTCTCTTGCATATCTATGAACAAGTTTATGAGATAAGTCTCAATACATGACTCAAACAAGAACTAGGGTTTCAAGAACACTAGTATCCGCAGGATCTCATTTCCTACCCAAGATCTGAGAAAAAAACCATGCAGTCAAGTAACATTGAATATCTCCTTTGATCAAACTTTGACTGAAAATTTTTGTCTTAAAGAGGGCCTTGAATCAAAAAACAAAGAAAATAGACACATACTAAATTTTTGTAAGCTTCCTGAAAATGTCAAGTAATTAGAAATATTCCTAAAATTGTGGTGTGGAGCAAATTTGTGAAAAACCCTAAAACCGCAATAACTTCCTCAAAACGAATCACGGAAAGCTGAAATTTGGAGCATAGCTTCCTTGAATAAATATCTAACTTTAGTAAACAATTTCCAGAAAAATTTGCAACTGTTTGCAAGATATAGACGAATCTGCAAAATTAGGGTTTCAATCTAATTTTTGTCCAAATGGAAGCTCCAATACCACTGGGTAAGAGCTTCACATATACTAATGAAATGATCCAAACAATATTCAACATACAATGAAGATGGAATAATCCGAAGTTTGAATTTGCTTGTAAATCTGCCATCTACAACAGTCACTTCAGATATTTGTACAATTGAACTGAAGAGATCTGTTGTGTAAATGGTCCGCAAACAAATCTTAATGCAAGGCACAACTTCTATAGTAATATATCAAAAAAAAAAATTAAAAAAATTGTGTGGACTTAACGAATATTGTGGGTTAGGGAGTGAGTCAAACAATAAACAAATGATGGGGTGGGCTGGGGTGGGCTTGGCTGGGCTGGGGTGCATGATAGGAAAAAGGTAAGTGATACAAAAATTGTCAAGTAGTAGCTTTGGAATTTTGAATAAGTATAAACTAGAAGGCATGTATTGATTAGAGTGGGAGGTGGGAGTAGGGTATTTTAGGATGAGATTCAAAAAATATAAGAATGAGAGGAATCAAAGAAAAAAGAACTAGTAATATAATAGCATAGTCATGGAAACAAGTTTTATTGAGCAAGTTGTGTTTTTGGAACGATAACCTTAGATAGCTGGGAGCTCATTTTGAAGATAATAGACAAATAAAAACAATGACGATACTGTCTAAAATAAATGAGAAACTACTCAAGTTGAGCTGGTGATAGGGATATGCCTTTGCCAAATGCCACCAACTGAGTCAACTATGCATGCTCTAGGATGAATTGTCATTAGAGGCACAAGAGCTGAATGTAGAGGCCCACTATTCTAGACATGGACTTCAAACGAAGTCAGCTATAGAGGAGAGAACACTTTGCTATGGATGAGGACCAAGGCAGCACAAGCACTCACATTCCTTCGATTTTTAGAGCAGTAGGGTCCTTCAATTCACAGCTAGGATTTTACAATAATATTGATATTTAATTACTTTACAGAATTTTGTTTTACATATGAAGTACAATGTACATCATGAGACTTGATTTTATTATATATTTTTCCTAGATATGTACTATTACTGTTCTTGATGCATGTTCAGTTCATCATTTTATGTATTTTCCAATATCTTTTTTTAATGTTTGAATGGAAAAAAGTTCATGAATTTCAAATGAAAAACATATCTATTTATATGTAAGAAAAATCTGTTTCTTGTATGCAACCTCCCAAACACCATTTCTCAACACGTTTCCGGTGCACTTATTGTTTCTCATTTCTGGTAACTATGGTAACTGGGGATCAAAGCATCCACTAAAGGGTTCACCTTCCTTAAGATGAAATGCCTATGTGAGCTCATCAAGTAATAACTGATTAAAAATGTATATTATAAGTGGCATGTACATTGTCATCTCCACAATAGAATTGTCAATGTACTAGATCTGGGTTAAGATTGAAGTACTAAAAAACTTAGTTTTTGGCAAGGATTTAGTCTTGAAAAATCTCTAATAAACAGGACTACTGTAGACATGTTCAAAAAACTGAACACTGGAATCTCGGTTAAATCTAAGCATAAGTTTTGAAGTTAACTTCTATAAAGCATGTTTTTATTTGTTACTAGAGTTCAATAACAGATGTCTTCATTCATGAAAGGCTCTGCACATTGTATCCTTTTTGTCAATAAGTCATAACCTTCGGGGGAAGAATAATAGGTGAACCCTACAGTTTAAGAACAAAGGACGGATGGGAACCAAGAATAATAATGATTATCTTTATTTCTTGTAAATTGATTATTTTAATATCTAATGCTTATTTGAATAACTTTGTGAATTATAATGCTAATGGAGGATAGCAAACTTGAAAACCATAATGGTTGTGTTATTACCATAGAATGATACACTCAACATGATGTCTTTCAAATATACGAATGCATGCACTGTTCATGCAGATTAGTAAAGATGCATAAACTTTAGTTGTATGAATGGAACGGACAAGTAAAAATGCATAACTTTTAGTTGGAAGAATGGAGGCAGATTAGTGAAGACAAACAACCATTAGTGGTGTATATGTTGTCGTCTCAAAAGTAGAATTGTCAATGCAGTAGACATGGGTTAAGATTAAAGTATTAAAAAACTGACTTAGTTTTTAGAGAGGATTTAGTCTTGAAAAAATGATGAGGCCGAACAAACAACAACCAATTTACAATACGCAAAACAAATTTTCAAGTAAAACTCATGTAATCCTCCTTATTCTTTGCCATTTCAATTACATAAGAGGTTCTCTTATTCGAATTCCAAAAAGACTCCTACCTAAACTTGACTTCTAATTCAAACTTGACTAGACTTACTATTTTTAGTAAAACTTAATAAGTTTTAAGTTTTTGTTTTTAGATCCTAGAAATTTGCACGCATTATCCACGTGCCTAAATTAATTTATTTCTTGAGTTTCTACTCAAGTTGACTCACAGTTACAAAGATACGCTAATTTAAAAATTTAAAAAAAACTAAAAATGAAACTTCAAACCCAATTTTTGTTGTAGATGGATGTTTTCGGCCTCCGAAAAATTGTCGAAACGTGTCGCAAGCTGCTAGCTCAGCTTATCACAGTGCAGATCTTTTCGAGACCATTATGTCAAATAAAACATGGATTCATTTTGGTTCCCAAATCAAAAGTTATGGCCTCTACAAGACAAGCCACCAAATCCGCATCATTCTCCTCTTGTTGAAAAGAACTCAGCTCCTGTGATTAAATTGTTGTAGCTCGTGTAGATCAAGTTTCTTCAGCTCCTGTGAGCTACTGTGATTGAATTGTTATAGCTCGTGTAAATCAAGTTTCTTCAGCTCCCCTTTTGAAATCCGTGTGTTGTCCTACTGCTGCAAACCTTCCCATTGTACCAAATATTTGTTGAAATTGCCTTGCCTCATGTTGATTGTTTTCTTATCAAGAACCTGTGCCACTTTTTCCCTCTTCTTCCTTGGAATTTGTTCCTTCCATCGACTCCTTCATTGTTTTCTTCTATATCCTCCTCCCCATGAAACGCATACAAATCTGAAACATTAAATAATGGTGAAATATCAAAAATTGTGTGGCAAATTTACCTCATACACATTATCATTTATCTTCTTCACAATCTTACAAGGGCCAATCTTCTTGTATTTAAACTTGTTGTATGTTCATTTAGGAAATCTCTCCTTCCTAAAATAAACCATCACCATATCTCCTTCTTTGAATACCTTCTACCTTCTTTACTGTCTTGTAACTTCTTCCTTAATTGTTTCCGACAACTGTTGAATATGCTTTGCGAAAGCTTCTGCAACATCACTCATCCTTTCTGAAATAGGTAGTTGTACTAAATCCAGAACAACATTAGGAATTCTTCCATAAATAATTTGAAATGGTGACTTACCTGTTGATCTATTCACTGAACTATTGTAGGCAAATTCTGCTTGTGGTAATGCCACGTCCCGTTGTTTGGGTTTTTCACCAACAATATACCTCAATAAATTTCCTAAGCTCCTATTCAACACTTTTGTTTGCCCATATGTTTGAGGATGATATGCGCTACTAAACTGTAGCTTAATGCCTAACTTTTTCCATAAGGTCCTCTAGAAGTGGCTCAAAAATTCGGTGCCTCTATCTGAAGTGATAGACTTTGGGATACCATGCAACCTAACAACTTCCTTGAAAAACAAATCTGTTATCCTAGTAGCATCATTTGTCATCTTACATGCAATAAAGTGTACCATCTTAGAAAATTTATCCACAACAAAAATTGAATCATTACCTCTTTGTGTGTTGGGTAACCCCAATACAAAATCCATGCTCATGTCTGTCCATGGTCTTGTTGGCACTAATCATGGCATGTGTAATCCTATGTTTTGTGCATGTCCTTTAGAAACTTGACATATCTTGCATCTTGAAACATGCCTTACCACATCTCTCTTCAGCTTTGGCCAAAATACTTTTCCTCCACTAATGCTATTATTTTATTCTTTCCAAAATGACCACCCACACGACCACTATGCAATTCCCTTAAAATGTTATCCCTCATAGATAGAAATGGAATACATAATTGTTTTCCCTCAAACAGATAACCATCTTGCATAAAACTAATCTTCAAAAATATTACCTATTTCACCTAGTTTCTACTCCTTTGTTGCTCAACAATCCTCCCAAAATCGGGATCAGAATCATACAATTCCTTAATACCTTCAAACCCAACCACTTCGCTCACCATAATAGTTAGTAAGGCCACATGTCTACTCAAAGCATCAGCTGCCTGGTTTGTTTTCCTGATTTATGCTTTAAGATAAATGTGTACCCCTATAAGAATGAAACCCACTTTTCATGCTTATTATTCAACTTGTTTTGTGTATTCACAAATTTTAAGGCTTGGTAATTTGTATACAAAAGAAACTCCTTCAGCACCAAGTAATGTTCGTAATGCCTTAGTGCTTGTACAATGGCATAAAATTCAATATCATAAGTAGAATATTTTTTTCATACCTAATTCAGCTTCTAACTATAATATAATACAGGGCTTCCTTCGTGACTTTAAACAACACCAATTCCCACGTGTGAGCATCACAATCAACCTCAAATATTTTGTTAAAATCAGGTAACGCAAAAACAAGTGCATTTGTCACTTTCTTCTTTAATAATTCAAAGCTCTTGGTGGTTGCCTTTGTCCATACAAAATTTTCCCTTTCATGCATTCTATTATTGGTGCCACAATACTACTAAAAATTTTGATAACTTTTTGTAAAAAGTAGTCGATCCATGGAAACATCTTACTTCTGTTACACTCTTAGGATAGGCCACTGAACAATTGCATTTACCTTTCTTGCATCCATCTTCTGAAATTACAAACCCCAAAAATACTGGGCTCCTCTACATAAACTTGCATTTCTTCAAATTTGCATACTTCTCTTTCCTTAATATTTGCAACATCATCCTCAAATGCAATACATGATCCTCTTTACTTCTATTAAATATCAATATATCATCAAAATATACTACCACAATCTTACCGATGTAATCTCGTAGAAATGTGTTGGGTGCATTAGATAATCCGAATGGCATTACCAACCACTCATATAGACCATATCCAGTTTTGAATGTTGTCTTCCATTCATCCCCTTCCTGGATCCGTATTTGATAGTATCCACTCCTTAGATCAACTTTTGAAAAAAATCTAGCTCCTGCAAGCACATCCATCATGTCATCCAAGCAGGGTATAGGAAACCTATATTTGATGGTAATTTTATTAATAGCTTTGCTATATGTACACATCTAATTCATCAGGTTTGTGTTCGGCGAGGATGAAATTTGAAACAAATTCATCAACCAAAAAAATTTGGAAAAAAAAATCGTCAATAAATTCGAATTATGTCAATTAAATATAAATTTTTAATTCTAAATTTCTAACTATTAATATTAAATAATAATGTTTATACTTTAAAAATACTAATAAATAAATAAATAAAACCTAAACAATCAAGATTCAAAATTAATAGTAAAACACCAAACACCAAATAAATTAAAATCCTATTAACTTACGAATAATATTACACTTCATAAATTACAATGTTAAACTTAATAAATTAATATGCCAATTTGTAAACACCTAACAATAATACAGTATTCCTAAAAGCTAATGGCTAATGCATAATTCCTAACACTAAAATAAAATTCCTAATGAATTAATACCTAGTCATACTGTATACTTGCATATCTTTTTTTACTAATTGCAATGGATAAATTAATACCTAATGTTAATAGCCTATTCGTAATGTGTAATAATAATTCTTAATGCATATTATTTATTCATATAATACCTAATGAGAATTTGTAATGTGTAATAATAAGACCTAATGTACAGTATTATTTATATTACCTAATGCAAAATAGAATGTGTGCAACTTAAAACTACCCTGTGTCGGCTGTGGGCTAGTTTGTTGTGGGTTGTGTTGGGGCCAAAGTCGATGCGCTCCAAAAAAATTCCAAGATCAACGTCAATACAGCGCCAAAACTTTCGCAAATCCCAGGGCTTTCAAGCCTTCAACACTCACAATTTACACTTCATAGGGTTTTGACCTCAACTGCGTTTCAGACAGTGACCAATGACCTCGGCAGCATTTTCTAACAAGGGATTCAAATTTTCCACCGAATTCCAACGTTTTTTTTTTCAATTTTGTTTGAATTCGCCGAATTTCAATTTTTTTCGCCAAAATTCAGTAAATTCTATGACTTGGCTCCTAGCCATTTTGTGAACACATATTTTGTAATGTACTCCTCGATTACATTTTTTATTTTCCTTAAGGAGAACTTATTCTAGTATCCCTTGGAAACAAGGGGGACACCCCCAATCTTGAACCATAATTAGTAGATTCCTTGATTGGATTGAAAGCAGACGACTAATCTTTCATGAATAGAACAGATTTTTTCATGAACTAAGGGTGTCCCTTAAAAACTTGGTCCTTCTCTTGTTTTAAGGACAAAAAGGCCTTTAAGTAACCCTTGGGCTCACCAATAGGTCAACATATCCAGTTGGATTCCAATTCTCCTATACCCATGCCCTGAAGGTTTTGGGACATGGAAAAGCTCCCATGAATCTGCATATCAAGATTTTCACCTTTAGCCTTGGCAGTTTGCATTCCATCTCATCCATGGATAATTTCACCATATGGGAGGACTTCTGATTTTGAGGTACATCCATTTTCTTATTTGGTTAAGAAGTTAGCCCTTGTGATTGTTCCTTACACGTGATGATGAATGAACTGAATAGAATATCTTTAAGGCACGTTATAACTGTGTAAAGCATACAGAAATGAACTGACTCAAACAAAAAGTTTTAATACACAAGATAACAGTAACTAGTTTTGATGAATGCATTTGTACCACACCTCTACCTAGAACACATCAGATTTAATAGAATTTTGAATCTTCAGGATCGATTTTCAATGTTATTCTTTAATATTTATAAATGTTAAGTTATGCAAATCATGAATCTATAATCTTAGCAACTCTTTTAGGATCACTCGGGATTTTAGACTCACGAGCTTTACAAACTTGGCGAGTATCGCAAGTATGGTACTAGTTTTTTCTTCTTGTCATAGAAAAGTGCTACTTGAAACATGCCCTATCCAGGCTGCACCACATACATGGAATTATGCACAGTCTATTCAGCTAGCTGCAAAGTCTGAGGGGTTTCTTTTCTGCTAAAATATGCCCACAAATCATTCCCGGCCTCGTCCGTTTGGTCATATGCCACAAGATATATACCTGCATAGTCGGGTGCACACCTGCAAAGGGGCCACTCCCAGTATAGGTCTGGTTCGTCTACAAGTACACATAGGGTATGGCAGGACAGGCCCGCGTACGCCATGTTTGCCACCCACAAATTGCACCCGGCCTCGTCCGTTTGGTCATATGCCACAAGATATATACCTGCATAGTCGGGTGCACACCTGCAAAGGGGCCACTCCCAGTATAGGTCTGGTTCGTCTACAAGTACCCATAGGTACGGCAGGGCAGACTCAGATAAGGTTGTGTCTGTCCTAGGGCATACCCAGTATAACCAAGCCTGTTCTTGCCATACACTAAGCATACCCAGACAAAAAAATGATTTTTTATGTTTAAAACGTCAAAAAATGGGCCTTACAAAAATATATAAAAAGTGTGCTAAACCCTCAAAGACACTCCCAAACTCATTTTAAACAACACATTTACCTCACATTGAATACTTACCTATCCAGCCATATTCTAGACCAGACCCTACCCAGCGGATCACTTCCTTCTTCACAGTCTTACCAGCGGAGAGAGGCATAAAGCGCCCTTGTGAGACTGTCCCTGCTTCTTCCTCTAGGTTGGTTCAGCCTGGAAGACCATCCATGGTTCCCCGAGTCATCACATACATGCCCGTACTAGACCTGGCCTAAGGAGACAGACGAGATTGCTACGCCCTTAACCTATTGCTTGTATTAGGATATGAGTAGCCGACTTGTGGCTTACCATATCATTTTATTATATCATTTATACTTTCTCATGCTTAGTAGGTCGGCCTTGGTGTTGGCCATAACATATGAATAGTATATATAGGGGATTTTAGGTAGTAGTTCATCATCATTTGGAGCATTTGAGTCTTATTGTATGGTTTGGAGGTTGCCCCCTCGAAGTGGCGAAGCTATTCTAATTGCATATTGAGATCATTATTCTGGAATATTGTGTTATTTGGTGTTATATTTCTGCTCATGATCTGAATTATACAAGTAATTTCATTACAAGTGGTATCAGAGCTGCGATCTGGGCCAAAATTAGGGCAAAAACCCTAATTTTTTGTTTCCGCCATATATTGTGAACCAAAGCGAATTGGTGGGAGATATTTTTACCAGAGTTGCAAAAAATTTCAAGTAAGGTTCCCTGAAAATTTCAGACTTTTTTGATTTATTTTGCAAAAGTTATTACAAATTTAGGTTTTTTCATAAAATCGCTCCCTAGGGTGCAAATTGTGGAATTTTTTCAAATTCGTTACATTTTCGGAAAGCAAAAAAAAATTATTTGGGGTTTGTTCTTTAAGTTTTTTTATATTTGGCCGAATTCGTATTGAAATACGAAACCCTAAAATTTGACTGTGATCCCTACATCCTACTATTTTGGGGCATCATGGCGGGGCCTTCCACAAGAGGAAAAAAGAATCCCATCACTCCGAGTAAAACACCAGAAAAGGATGAGATAGTAGTTGAGGAGTTGGAGACAGAAGATATAACTACAGATTCCTCAGGGTTAGGGTTTACTTCGACAGACCACAAAGTAAGCCAACTTGAGTTTAACCTGAGAGACCTCGAATCTCGGGTGGCCAGCAAAGAAGATGTGGATAGGATTGGAAAAAGATTGGAGGATTTCATGCAAAACTTCAGTACGTATATGATGGGTAATCATACTTATGTCAATCAAGGTGGAATCCTCAGGTCAACATAATAGACACATGAGCCAGAGTGGATCTTCGAGTGTGCACAATCCAAATACGAGCACTCTGCAGGCCCGTACTATGTTTCCAAAAGTGGAGATGTGTAAGTTTGATGGAAAGGATCCACTCAATTGGATCAACCAAATGGAGAATTTTTTTGAACTACATCAGATTCCACCAGGACAAAAGGTGACCATGGCAGCTTTGTATCTCGAACCTGACCAATTCGTCTGGTATCGATGGTTATGTGCTCAAAGGTAGAAGAGTGGTCTCAATGTTACATGGACAGTGTTCACTGAAGAGTTGCAATTACACTATAGTTCTAGTGTGTCAGATAATTACTTCAGCCAATTAGCAAAATTGAGACAGATAGGATCTGTTAAGGATTACATTCATCACTTCCAAAACCTTTCTCTACGGGTGGAAAATATTACTGAAGAGAATCTGAATGACCTATTTCTCGGGGGTCTTAAGGATCACATTGAGCATGAGGTGCGTATGTTTAATCCTCATAAGGTTTTTGATTCGATGATTATGGCAAGAAGGGCAGAGGAGAAATTTGTTTCAAGTAGGAGACAACATTTCACTTATACCATAGATCGCAACACCTTGGCCCCAACACTCCCTCGACCAGTTAGATTGACACCTCAACAAATTGAAGAAAAAAGAGAAAAAGGTTTATGTTTTAACTGTGACAGTAAATTTGGACCAGGACATAAATGTGCTGAAAAGAAGTTGTTCTACATTGATGGGCCTAGTGAAGATGAAGAGAAGGATGAAGATTCAGAGTCAGAGGTCTTGGTTGAGCCAGAGGAGGAGTCAGGAGATCCTCAGCCAACAATCTCATGCCATGCAATTTCAGGTATTAGCACCCCCCAAACCCTAAAGGTGGTTGGATTCCTAAAAAAACAGAGGGTCACAGTGTTGATTGATTCAGGAAGTACTCACAACTTTATCAATCATAAGTTAGCAGTGCACCTAAACTGCTTCATTTATCCAGCTCCTGAATGTCAAGTAATGATTGTTGATGGAGGTACTGTTACTTGTTCTAGAAAATGCCATAGCATTAAGCTTGCCATGGGAGATTACATACTAAATAGTCCCATGTATGCCATTTCTATGGGAGGAGCAGACATTGTGTTAGGGGTTCAATGGCTTACCACTTTGGGAACCATTGAGATGAACTTCCAAGACTTGTTCATGCGATTTCACTCTGAAGGAAGGACTTTTGAGCTAAGAGGCTTAAGAGCAAAGTCTCCACAAATAGTAAGTTCTCATCAGATGCACAAAATGCTAAAAAAGGGTGCAGAGGGATTTGTGGCACAACTATTTTCATTGGAGGCTCATCATTCTAAGGACATTATACCATCAGATATGCAAGCAGTGTTGGATGCACACTCTGTTGTATTTGAAAATATACCAAAGGGCTTACCTCCAAAGAGAGATCATGATCATGCTATTCAGTTATTACCAGGAAGTCAACCGCCTAACATCAGACCTTATAGGTACCCATATGTGCAAAAGAGTGAAATTGAAAAGATTGTACAAGAGATGTTGGAAGCAGGAATTATCCATCATAGTCAGAGTGCTTATTCTTCTCCAGTAGTGATGGTACGGAAGAAAGATGACATGTGGCACATGTGTCCTGATTATAGGGAACTTAATAAGTACACAATCAAAGATAAGTTTCCTATTCCTGTAATTGATGATTTGCTTGATGAGTTGCATGGTGTTGTTTATTTTACAAAGCTTGATCTTCGTTCGGGATACCACCAAATCAGAATCAAGGATGAGGATGTTCATAAAACTGCCTTTCAGACACATGAAGGCCATTATGAATTCCTGGTAATGCCTTTTGGACTCACAAATGCACCTTCTACATTTCAAAGTTTGATGAATTCTATTTTTAAGTCATTCCTGCGGAAGTTTGTCTTAGTGTTTTTTGATGATATATTAATTTATAGCAAAACATGGGAGGAACATTTGCATCATGTAAATAAGGTTTTGGAAACCCTTGAGCAACATCAACTTTATGCAAAGCCCTCTAAGTGTTCTTTTGGACTCAAGGAGGTTGAATATTTGGGTCACATTGTCTCTCATGAAGGGGTTAAAGTGGATCCTAATAAGATCAAAGCCATGATGGAGTGGAAGGTTCCAAAAACCCTAAAGAATCTATGAGGATTTTTGGGGCTTACAGGTTATTACCGAAGATTCGTAAGGCATTATGGAAGCATATCTGCACCTCTCACAACTTTATTAAAGGACTCCTTCCATTGGAGTGAGGATGCAACCAAAGCATTTGAGCAACTAAAGGAGGCCATGTGCACCACTCCAGTCTTGGCTACTCCAAATTTTTCCAAAACATTCATTGTTGAATGTGATGCATCAGGGGTGGGTATGGGGGCAGTTCTCATGCAAGAAGGCCGTCCTATTGCCTTTTTGAGCCGTCAATTCAAAGGTAAGAATCTTTCCAAGCCGACTTATGAGAAGGAAATGCTAGCCATACTTCATGCAGTAAAGCAATGGAGACCATATCTCATAGGAAGACACTTTAAAGTGAAGACAGATCATGATAGTCTGAAATACTTCTTGGAGCAGTGTTTATCATCTGAAGAACAACAAAAATGGGTCTCCAAGATGTTGGGATATGATTTTGAGATTATCTATAAGAAAGGGAAGGAGAATGTAGTTGCGGATGCTCTGTTGCAGAAAGATGAATCAACTGCAGCCTTGTTATGTGCCATATCCATATTACAGGAAGATTGGATAGATGAGGCAAGGTCCGAATGGAGAAATGACCCAACCACACAAAACCTCATTCATCATCTCCAGAATGATCCAAGCATGTCTGAAAAATTTGTATTGAAAGGGGATGCTTTATGGTATAAAGATAGATTATACCTATGTAAGAACTCCACTCTTAAAAATAGGATTCTATCTGAGCTTCACTCTTCTCCAGTAGGGGGGCACTCTGGATTCTTGAAGACTTATCATCGAGTCAAACAAGATTTCTTTTGGGAAGGTCTCAAAGGGGATGTCCAAAAATTTGTGGCAGAATGCATGGTTTGTCAGCAAAATAAGGGTGAAACAGTTCGATCCCCAGGTCTTCTACAACCTCTATCTATTCCTAGCCAGCGGTGGGAAGAGGTTTCCATGGACTTTATCACAGGATTGCCTAAATCTGAAGGAAAAAATGTCATCATGGTTGTGGTGGATAGACTCACCAAATATGCTCATTTTTGTGCCTTGGCACACCCATTTGCTGCAAGCACGGTAGTAACAGCCTTCATGGACACAGTTCAGAAGCTTCATGGGACACCGAAGATTATAGTAAGTGATCGAGACCCTATATTTACTAGTAATTTTTGGACTGATTTATTCTCATGTTTGGGTACTCAGTTAGCTCATAGCTCTTCTTATCATCCCCAGTCTGATGGGCAAACAAAAGTTGTAAATAAGTGTTTGGAGGGATATCTCCGTTGCTTTACGTCAGATAAACAAGCAAGATGGGTCCAATGGTTGCCACTTGCAGAATGGTGGTATAACACTTCCTTCCATACTTCATCTAAAATGTCTCCTTTTTTGGCACTCTATGGGTACCATCCACCATCCATCACATCATCATTGAGAGGACAACCGCGGGTTAGAGTAGTAGAAGAACACATTTAGTATCAACAAGAGGTCCTCTCTAGTCTCAAGGAGAACTTGGTCATGGCACAAAACCGCATGAAGCAACAGGCTGATCAACATCGCACAGAAAGGCATTTTGAAGTCAGTGATTGGGTTTTTGTGCGGTTACAACCATATAAGCAAATGTCTTTGAAACAACAACAAAAGGATAACAAACTTTCACCGAAGTATTATGGCCCCTATCAAGTATTGCAGAAGATTGGTACTGTAGCATACAAATTAGAACTTCCACAATCAACCAAAATACATCCAGTCTTTCATGTTTCTTGCCTGAAGAAAGTAATTGGACAAAGAGTATCAGCCCAAACAGTGTTACCTGAGCTCAATGAGGAGGGGAGAGTCATCTTGGAACCTGAATGCATCCTTCAAACACGCACTAAAAGATTGAGGACACGGGTTATTATTGAGTACCTGATCAAGTGGAAGAATATGGACAATGAAGATGCAACATGGGAAGATATGACATTCCTGCAGCAGCACCCAGAGCTTCTCAACATTGGGGACAATGTTGCTTTGAAGGGGAAGGGCATGCTACGCCCTTAACCTATTGCTTGTATTAGGATATGAGTAGCCGACTTGTGGCTTACCATATCATTTTATTATATCATTTATACTTTCTCATGCTTAGTAGGTTGGCCTTGGTGTTGGCCATAACATATGAATAGTATATATAGGGGATTTTAGGTAGTAGTTCATCATCATTTGGAGCATTTGAGTCTTATTGTATGGTTTGGAGGTTGCCCCCTCGAAGTGGCGAAGCTATTCTAATTGCATATTGAGATCATTATTCTGGAATATTGTGTTATTTGGTGTTATATTTCTGCTCATGATCTGAATTATACAAGTAATTTCATTACACCAGACTCATCCTAGCAGATCACTTCAGTCGCAGTGAATTATATTTCAGTCGCATCCTAAACTAGACTCTACCCAGCAGATCACTTCCTTCTTCACAGTTTCACCAGCGGAGAGAGGCATTAATCGCCCTTATGAGACTGTCCCCGCTTCTTCCTCTAGGTTGGTTCAGCCCAAGGAGACCATCCATGGTTCCTCGAGTCATCACATACATGCCCGTACTAGACCTGGCCTAAGGAGACAGACGAGATCCACGAGGCATCAGAGGGTTAATACTATATCCAGACAACCACATAATAGGCAGAATCTCTTTCGGTTGGTTGGCATTCTATCCTCAGCTTCTTCCAGTTGGCCTTGGATGTTAGGACAGTTGAATCTTCCATCCCTTGATGGGCTTCCCTCTTTTCTTTTGCTTAGTCACCTTTCCCCCTTTCTTCTTCTCACTTGTTTTTCCACTCCTATTTTGGGTGCGTGTGATTTCTTCTACCTGTTGGCCACCTCTTCTGGCTTTTGTATTTCCTCTTTAGCAGGAACTCTTTGGTTTTCCCGCCTTGTATCAGTGCTCGTTGTTTTTTGTAGTCCCTTTGACCTACTTTTGTGGTCATTTGTTGGACATTAATATATTTATCTTATCTTATCTATCTCAATGCACATTTACTCTCACACCTAATTTATATCATGAACCATTGCACATTTTCTCTCGCACCTTCATATTTATATTACGAACAAGAGCTATGAGAGCATATTAATATTAATATTAGTATTGAAAGTGGACAGAAATATGATTAATAAGAGCATAATTATTTTAATAGTGACATTGAAGAGCAGCATGATTCCAAACATATTGTATAATGAATATGTCGATTTGTCTTGATTTTTAATGTGAAACTTTATCTTGGTTATGAATTATGAGAACATAATGATATTAATATTGACCTTGGAGAGCAAGATGATTAAAAATAATGAACATCTTGATTTATCTTTATTTTTGTGTATGTGTAACATTTGCACAAAGTATTTGTTCTAAATTCAACCTATGAAAATCATGACATTTGGCATTAATGTATCACCATGTTTTGTCCACATTAACTTATTTCTAAGTATCCGGTACGGAAGGGGGGCAGCCCCTGGTACCGGTACAATACATATCTGGGACCAAAACGTTTTTTTTCCTCTCAATTGTGTATATAAAATAACATAAAAAACATAACATTTTATTATTTGTAACACTAAAAGTTAATTAGAATGAATAAAACAAATACAAAAACATAAAAACAAAACATAAAAGCAAAGAAGTTTACCTCTCATTCCCTAATTACACACTTGTCTCTCTAAGCTTTCATTTTGTTTATTTAGGGTTTGATACTTCATCAACAAGCATTGCAATCATTTTCCTAAGCTAAAACGAGTGTTTATTCGCTGCCAAGGTCATTGAATAGCTTCAAAAGAGGAGGATTTGTGGATTATTCAGTGAAAGTAAGGTTTTAATTTTTAAGTTTTAACTTTCATGATTGATTTGCATTTTATTTTTTTTAATCTTCCACACACTTCATGCTTCTTTTTAAGTTTTATTATTTTCATTTTGAAATTTTAATTTTTAAATTGTTTTTTCATTTTAAATTTTCAATACATGCTATGCCCTAGGACATAGGGTTTAAGTTCTATTTTTAACCATTGTTTTCTTTGCTTATGCTATTGGTTTTTTAACTTGTAGGTAGAAGTACAATGGCAACAAGTTCCACCTCCTCTGGGCAATCTTTGGTCAAAGAATTTGACCCAAATTCACCATTATGGAGGCATGTCACAATACTAGAACAACTTTTAAGTGGTGGGTGTTATATTTTTAGATGCAATGAGTGTGAAATAGTATTCAAAGGCTCATATAGTTGGGTGAAAGGCCACTTGTGTGCAATACCAGGTCATGGCACTGCATTCGAATTCGCCGAAGATAAAACTCGAAAAAAAATCATCACTAAAAAATCAACGATAAAATTCGTGATTAAATTCGACTACAAAAAATACTTATATTTTTAAAAATATAAAATAAAGATATTACTAAAAACAAATATAATAAAAACTACAATATATATATATATAATAAAATATCAAATATAAATATATAATAAAAATGTAAAATATAAATATATAATAAAAATGTAAAAGTATTGTATATAAAATATAAATATAACAAAAACGTTAAAATAAAACCTAAACTTAAAAATTATAGGCATACAATATAACTAAAATTATAACATACATATATCCGTACAGTCATAAAAAACTAAAATAAAACCTAAAGTGAAATATATTCACGACATGGAGGAGTCATTTATTGTAGTCACGACTCGCAGTTATGGTATCAACGAGCTTGGAAAATGTAAAAGTAAGCTTGACAGGCCCTTTTTGCTAGTCAATCCCCTCCCAAGGCTTTGAGACATAAGGGAAAATGGAACAAAAAACAAAATGGGTAGCAATAAAAAGATTCACGACTGCAAATACACAGGCTTCAACTATAACAAAAGGATTTTGTGTGCCATACTTTCAAACGCAAACTGCTCAATAATCAATTAGAAAGAAACCCCAAATCCCACACAATAAAAACCCTAGTTGACAACACGATTTCAATGATTTACTCTGTTTTTCGACCATTTTTGGGTTTTTTATTAAATTATAAGAATTTAGATCTATACGATTTTTCCATCAATTTTGAACGGATTTTATGACATAGCATGCAGCAAGGCACGTTAGCTCCCAAGCACACAACTTTTCTCAAACTTCAAACGCAACAGCTAGGGCAAAACAGCTTTACGGTCAACATATTTTCGTGTTTTTTATTTTTTTTGGTGGACAGTAATTAACATAGTGAATTTCAATGAATTTCATGTGATGGCTTGAGATTCGACGAATTTTGCATTTTTCCCTTAAAAATCGGCGAATGCGGTGACTAAGGTACACATCTTCCACGTCCCATATTTTTTGGGATTCAATAGTGCTAGGATTGCACATGGGCTCATACTTTCTCTTATTCCCCCTTTTTTAACCAATTTTAATACTTGTCTATTTAATTCAACATCTAATGTTAGGCTCATCCTACATGCAACTTGTTTTCGCAGGGATGATCCTGGAATCAAATCAATGTGATGGTGAATATCCCTCTCGAGTGGCAACCAATCTACTAACTATTCTGGTATTACATCTAAAAATTCTTCTAGCACCCTTGCAACTTCAATTGGTATGGGTAACACCTCTGCATCTTCTCTCTTTACCATTAATGCACAACAAAACACTATCATCTTCATCTTTGTGATAAAATCCTTTGTGGACAACCTACTCTCTGTTTGTTTTTCTTCTTTAAGTGGCAACAAAACCACCTTTACTCCATCTTTCCAAAAGCTATGGATATTCTTTTCCCCATCATGAATTACCTTTCTAGCAAATTGCCACAGTCTCCCCAATAAAATTACATCACACCAAATATCATTCTTATAGGTCTTTCCTATAGAAAATTTAATCAGGCATCTCATGTCTACTATAACTTCATTCTCTTTCTTAAACCATGAGACTCGATACAGAAAAGGATGCTTTTCACATTGCAACCCTGACTTATCAAACTTTTCTTTAGAAACCATATTTTTCACAACTCCCACTATGAATGATAACGTTACATACCTTTCCTCCAGTTGTGCACCTTGTTCAGAAAATATTTGTCCATAGCCATGACTCGCCACCTTGAAAGTGTTCTTTCCTTGGGGCAATCATTGTTCTTCTCATCATGATATTCTCTCCCACATCTGGCGCAAATTTTGTGTCTTGTTCTTCAACCTCATCCTTGATCAAATTTATTCTCGAACGATCCTCTAGACTCCTCTCTGGTGCACAATATCGTGGACACTCAAATGCCCTATGCCCTTCTTCACCACACCTATAGCAAACATAAGATCTACGTGGACCATCCCATCCTCTTCCACTGACATAATTGTTATTTCCATAGTCTCTCCCTCTCTTAATACTTCTTCCTCTTTGTAGGTTCTGGAAACCTTCCATGTTATCCTCTTGACAATCATGAGATGTTTCTCCTCTTGTGCTATTATATCCACCTCGTCCTCTTATTGGAGATGATTGTCCTCTCTTTGGCCCTTCAAATCTTCTAAAACCTAGTCTAGTCTGCTTTTCCTCTGCCTTCAATGCTAATTGATAAGGTTTTTTGATGTTATTCTTCCTAGGCATGCTTAATTCATCTTGAATAGAAATTTTCAAACAATTTACATACCTTGCAGCCATTTGCTCTTTTCTCATCATGCTCTACTCGAATGGACAACTTGTAAAATTCATCAGTATAATCTTGGACGTTGTAATTTTTCTGCCTCAAATTTTGAAATCTTCTATATAAGGTTTGAGCATATAGTCCACAAGGGAAAACTTTTTCTTCAACTTCTTCTCCATCTTACTCCAATTCTTGATCTTCTCTTTTTCTTTTTTATGCCTCTCCTTTTGTAAGTGATCCCACCATATCATTGCATGGCCTTCAGATTTGTGCATGCAAATTTGACCTTCTTCTCTTATGTCATAGGCTTCCAGTCAAAGAACTTTTTCATGTTATTTAACCAATCTATCAACCCCTCTGATTTTAAACTCCCACCCATAGTCAAAAACATCTACCTTAATTCCATCATTCCTTCCTTCAAGTGCTTTAATCAACCTTTCTTCAATGGTTTGTGATTGCTCTTCTCCTTCTTCATTGTGTGTTTCTTCTTCTTCATCTGAATCTTCTTTGGTATCATCTCCTCCACGCCTTCTCCTTGGACGCATAATAACTTCGAATAACTCCTCTACTTGCCTTTGTGGTTGTTGTAGATTCGATGCATCTATGCATAACACCCTTGACCTCTTGCCATCGTATTTTGAACCTACGCTCTGATACCAAATGATGAGGCCGACCAAACAACAACCAAATTATAATAGCCAAAACAAATTCTCAAGTAAAACTCCTATAATCCTCCTTATTCTCTGTCATTTCAATTACATAAGAGGTCCTCTTATTTGAATTCCAAAAGACTCCTAATTAAACTTGACTTCTAATTCAAACTTGACTAGACTTACTATTTTTAGTAAAACTTACTATTTATAGCAATAGCTATTTTTTGGAAGTTTTAAGTTTTTGTTTTAAGATCCTATAAATTTGCACACATTATCCATGTGCCTAAATTAGCTTATTTCTTGAGTTTCAACTCATGTTGACTCACAATTCAAAGATACGCTAATTTGAAAATTTAAAAATAATTGATAAATAAACTTCAAACCCAAATTTCGGGCCCTAGATGGATGTTTTCGGACTCTGAAAAATTGTTGAAATGTGTCATAAGCTGCTAGCGAAGCTTATCATGGCATAGATCTTTTCAAGACCTTTCTGTCAAAAACAACAGAGTCATTTCGGTTCCCGGATCAAAAGTTATGGCCTCCACAAGACAGGCCATCAAATCCGCATCAAAAAAACCGAGATAAATAGGACTACTGTAGACATGTTTAAAAAGCTGAATGCTGGAATATCCGTTGGATATAAGCACAAGTTTTTAAGTTTATTTCTATGTTTCCATTTGTTACTAGGGCTGGATAAAGGATGTCATCATTCATGACATGCTCTGCACGTTGTATCCTTATTGTCAATGTACTGTAACCTTTGGGGGAAAAACAATAGATGAACCCTGCAGTTTAAGAACAAAGATCAGATGGGATCCAAGAATAATAATGATCATTTTTATTTCTTGTCATTTGATTATTTTAATATATTATGCTTGTTTCAATAACTCTGTGAATCGCAATTCTAATGGAGGATAGTGTTATGACCATAAAATGCTACACTCAGCGTGATTTTTTGCAACTGTATAAATGGATGCAATGTTCATGAAGATTAGTAAAGATGCATAGCCTTTAGTTGTATGAATGGATGTAGACTAGTAAAAATGCATAAATTTTGGTAGGACGAATGGAGGCAGATCAGTGAAGATAGACAACCTTTAGTTGTACAAATGGATGCAATGTTTATGCTTTTCACTTACAGTCACTCAAATGTAAAATGTGATTTCAGTAGCTTGATTTTGCATATGAATGAGGATGTCAGAGTCGTAACAGCAATTCCAAGATGCACTAAAGAGGCATATCCAACTTGGGGTAGTGATATGTGTATTTAGAGGCAATTGAATTGTACTAAATCTAAGAGTCATTGCGTATATGCAATTGTAAATATTATCTTGCCATACATCACTAGCCTTGTGTTTGTAAAGATACATATGTGATGAGTGATCTATCTTGCATTGGTGGCATCTCATACCATGATAAAGCATTGCAAGGTTAGAAAAAAAGTCAGTGTCGAGAGACAATACTGCATGCATAAACTGATGGCAATTACAAGAGAAAACGAAGTAAACCATTGCTAGATATTCCAAATACAAGAACTTACGGAATTTGTTGCATTCAACAGCTTCATTTGAAATTGGGGACTTGATGGTCATTTTTTATTACTGTTTCGAAGTTTTGTGGTGTGCAATGCTGATGGGAATGGATGTTTGACATTTTAAAGGTATCTCAGCATAAGTATTGCAATCACCCTAAATATGCATGATTTTCATTTAATGCATTAACAGTGATACTAATAAATATCAATGATTTTTAGTGTCGCTTAAGGCCATGTCATATATATATGGTTGTCTCTGAAAAACAATATTACCATGTTACCTAGTGGATCTTTTTGATTCAAATAGATCTGGATGCAATCTATACAAATAAATAAATAAATTAGTAGTTTTGAGGAACTTTTATAGATGCATTTTTTGGTTGTGACAGTCTAATTTCAGTTGAATTTCTAACTCCACCCACTGTCTAGTTTGGATCATGTCACAAACTATGCATTTGTGCTTAAGCTTACCAATTTCCATGCCCTTAACAGTGCCAGAACTTTTAGAGATGCATTTTTATGCCCTTAACAGTACCAGAACTTTTAGAGATGCATTTTTTGGTTGCGACAGTCTATTTTCAGTTGAAGTTCTAACTGCACCTTCTGTCTAGATTGGATTATGTCACAAACTATACAGTTATGCTTGGGCTTACCAATTTTTATGCCCCTAAACAGTGCTAAAAAAAGGATTGCATTCTGGCACCGATTAGTCACTTAACACTCAAAAGGAAAATTGACTTCTGTATAAGGACTTTACATGGTTGAAAGAGGGTGTGAGCAAGTGCCGAGTAAATTTTAAATGAATAGATATCCCTCAGGCAAAGTTTCTTAGCTAAACAGTATTCCCAGCTTGATAGTGCATTTAAAAATACAGAAGGGGTGCATGCTACCAACTTATTGAAGGAACGCATGTATTCTAATACAAACAAAAAAATTTAAAAGGGCACGAAAAACGTGAAGGAAGTATGTAAAGCATCAGCCGCTAACTTCCGAGAAACAAACAACTTAAAATTGCATCTAAATATTTTCAACACCAATAGACAATGCTCAAAATATCTCGGACCGAATTTAAGTCCGGTGAAATTCTTCGTAGCTTATATTACAGAACATTCATTTTAACAGAACAAGTTGGCCATGGGGTTTAGGGTATAAAATGGAGAACTAACCAGAACAGACTCGGCGCGCTCCAAGCATTGGATGGCTTCACTCTGGAAGGGGTCGAGGTTGAAAGAATACTCCTTTGCAGGCTTTGAAGACGTGGGCACGGGCATGGCCATGTAGCCCTCTGGATATGACACGTCGTGAAGGCATGTGACCTGCGTCTCATTTTCTTCTTGCCTTCTCTGCTGCTGCTTATTATACAGCGGATTATCCTCCGCCTTCCTCTTCGCAGCCTTCATTTTAAGCACAATATGTGGTTTATGCTGCTTACTCTCTCGTCAATCAATAGTTGTGCCCTGCCCTAACGATTCAACGAGCTTAATAATCTTTGCTAGCGCGCACTTCGGTTCTCGATACCAACTTGCAAAGAAATGTAGACGCCTATTTCTGGTATGCGAATAGTTAAGTGGTATCGTGCTATTCCAAGGTAACACTCGTCATCAAATGAAAACTTCTTAACGTCCACGAGGCTAAATATAGCTTATGAGACACTAAAATCAGTTTCTTTTATTTTCATCATTTCTAATCTTCTTTTCTTAGTCTTGATGATGAAGTCCCCCATTTTAGTTATCAACTCTTCACTGAACATATCTTGTAATGATAATGTTGTGAAATTGATTGCATATCTCAAACAAATGTCATTATAAGCATTGCATTCTATAATAAAGTGTTTTTTTTATTCCACTGCCCTATCTGAGCAAAAGACACATAGTCTCTCGTCCTATTTTTCTTTAGGCTTTTTCCATCTACTTGTTTCGCATCTAAGACGATGAGAGTTAGTCCTTAGTTGAGCTATGAGAATCTTAGCTCTCCGAGGGATGAGGGCCCTTGTGTAGGCCTTTTGTTCATGATCACAAGTTTAGTTAAATTCTTCAAGGTAGTATCTCTTTTTTCTCCCCATTTTTTCCACATAGCTTTGTGGAACTTATCTATTGCAAATGTTTTTATTCATTTATTGTCCTTGGGACATGTATTCCATTCAATATTTCATTTTTTCATTCACTTGATGTTTTGATTCATCCATGACCTTTTTCTCCTGCATAATGGCTCTTCGAATACTATGTTGGGCCACCTGCTGCTTGTCATAAGTTCAATTTTATTGAGGTATCTTAGAAGTCGAATTGTAGCAACAACTTCGATTAGAACTGCACCTGTTTCAACTAAAAGAATCTCATAATGAACATAAATTTTCAGCTTGAACTTGCTTATGATCATATGTTTTTTAATTCTCTCAATTTGTTTCCATTTTGATACTGGTATTTTGTTGGCCCATATTTTACACCCATAAAGTACAACCAAAGTGACTAACAATTCAAAAAAGGTCTGAATAGTTTTCCAATCCCATAACTCTACTTATTTGCATTTGTTTTGTAAAGCATATAGAGCTCTCCACCCTCCTATTGTTCTCTTTTTTCTGCAAGTCTCCCAAGTAAGTTTTTTGTTGAAGTCAATCCCCAAGTATTTGTAGTCGGTTACTTCTTCTAGAATACTACCCTCAAAGGAAAATTGTTGTTGATTTCTTTTCCTTTTATAGCTAAAGATCATAATCTTGGTTTTGTTGATATTAATTTGCATACTCACTTTTTTACCAAAAAATTCAAGTGTGAGAAAATGTTTTTGCAATCCTCGAGCGGACGTAGCAATCAATATAAGGTCATCAACATATAGAATAAGCCTTATAACATACTCACCCAACCGGATACCATCACCACCCTCCATATTTAACAAATCTTCAAGTTGGTCTATATATAGACCAAAGAGTGTGTGTGATAATGGACATCCATGTTTAACACCAATGTTGCTCCGAAAGCTCTCTAAAATGCATATTTGAGTTCTGATTTTGATACATGTTTAAGGGAATAGGTGAGTGGTAAGGCGAGATTCCAAGTTAAAACTCTTCTTCCTGTATGATTTATTTGTTCAAATCGATATTTACATATTTTTATGTTTTTTATCTTCAATTTTGTTTTGTTTTCCTTATTCTTCTTTATTTGTCTTCATTTGTCTTGAAATCTCTTTTTTCCCTTTCTCTCTCTTTCATCCTTTGTTTTCTTTGTAATTTTAGGTAATTGTTAGTCCCACATTGTATGGAATTAGTCATGTTAGTTCTATATTTTATGAAATTTTATATTGCCTTTGTGGGCCCTTTTGTCCCTTGTTTTTGAATTCCTAATAGTTTGTGTCAACTTTCATGTTCGTTATTTGTTGGCTTGCATACCAATACAGTCTTAATTTTTAAGTCAAAAACTCTATAAATATGTGATTGTATTAATAGATTTAGGACAATAATAGTATAATGAGGAGATATCAATTAAAATAATTATATTGAAGCTGTAAGAGCATATATTTATTGTTTGGATAAGCATTCATATGTCAAAAGTAAATCCAAGCATTTCAAGAGCATTATAACATTTACTAGATATTTTGCATCGATTAAAAATAAGAGGTGGGACAATTCCATACATAGAATTGCTTATTGATTTACATCAAAGTGTTTATTTCAAGATTTTCTTCCCCAAGGGAGTATGATTAAGACATGCCCCTAAATCACAACTCGTATTTAATTGTTTTACAAGGTGTTGAGGCTAGCTTAAGATTTGAAGTGAGGAGAATAATTTCCTAATGATCCACAACTAAAACAAGAAAAGTGAGTGACATTTTTGAAGGTCAAGACCATGATAGAATTCACTAATCTAGTTTCACATTTGATAGAGTTCCATTTTTGTATAGTATGGTTTTGGCATTGACCTTTTTTGTACTTTTCCATAACTCTTTTTTTTCGAAATAAAAGACCTTGTAGTTGTAGACAAAAAATCACGCACTTGGGTACATTTATAGGTCCTAAAATAATATTGGCATTTATATGATTCATAAGCAAGAAAACTAGTGGTTGACAACTATCTTTGGCCTCTTTTCTTTGTCTTGTGTTTTCTATATAGTCTTGCACACCCTATAGCCCAGTTGAAACTTTATTTGTTTATCTTTCATGGCTTCAGACACCAACGCCCAGCCTAGGCAACAGCCCCCAAGCCCTCTTGTCCCTCATGGGCGCCCCTGACCCTTTTTTACCTTCCTCGCTCTTTTTGGGTGTCTTTTAACTTTTGGGCATCTTTTTCACTTATGGGTCGGCCTTCCAGTTGTCAATTATGAAATGCAAACAAGAGAATCATATAAATACATAGTTATGTGTTCAAAATGATGGACCAAGCACTAAGAATTACTTCCATCATCTAAGCTTGCATTCCAAAGGCATAAAAGCACTCCAAAAGTATCCATCTGGCACTCATTCAAGGGATAAGGGATGCATCACTTCTACATGCATTGCATAGGAAAGGGAAGTCTATTTTATTCCATCCACATATACTACTACATTGCTACATTATAGCTACAAATTGTTATCAAGTGTAACTTGCACAAGGGCATCTTAGGACATCATTCGTACACACACACAAGAACTACACGGGGTCTTAGATGTAGTGCAACACTCAGTCGTAAGTTCACTCTCGGAGTGACTGTCGGTGTCAGTTTGACTCCCCGTATTGCATCTTTATTTTTAGGTTTGATGAGGTTTTTGGGATTGTGCGGGTGAATTTATATTTTACAGGTTATATGTACCTTGACGATCATTATGTGATTATTAGGAAATTAATAGAAAACAACAATGAAGACCTTATGACACACCAGAAAGTAGATCTTGAGCTCTTGTGTAGTCACTAGTGCCCAGAAGTGGTCTCTAGTGCCAGTGGTCCCCTGTCCAACACCGAGCGCCCGTGTCCGACATCATTCCTGCATTTCATAATTTGCAACGAGCAATAATGACACTCTTCCTAGCATGTTCAACACTTTTCTAGGTCCATATCAATTCCAAATCAAACGACAATTAGCTAAGTCCTCTCTCCTTCTCCTTTACTTAGGGTTTCATATTTTAAATCTTAGTTTGCTTGTGTCATTTCTATATTTCAACATTTATACTTCAGTGACTCTGCAATATTTAGATTTAATTCAAATTAAATTAAATCGGTAGTGACAAAAAGATTATTTGTTTGCTTTGGAGTATGTGGAACCCAAGTAATCAGTAAGCACTTGTAGTTAGGAAACTATTTTTAAGCGTGGTAGGATTTTATGTTTAGACCTAGAGACCATAAAGGTAGATTTATTAGAATCAATTTATAAACCCTCCCTCAAAATCAACCTGTGGAGCAACTAATTCAGTAAGAAAGGATGGCTGGTGGAGTGGAAAACCCCAATGGTGCAAATGATGGCAACCCTCCACTTAGAAGGACATTCACCTATCTCATACAACTGGACCCTAATGATCAAGCCTCCATGAAGAACATATCTCCTTCAATTCTGCCAACCTTCAGAGGACCAATCTCAGAAGACCCTGATGAATTCCTATTTGAGTTCAAAGTCTTGTACCAGACATATGACTACACTTTAGCCACCCAAAAGCTTAAGTTATTTCCTTCAACTTTAAAGGACGCAACCATGAGGTGGTTCATGGGCTTAAACCCCAACTCTATCCATAGTTGGGAGGAGATGGAAATAGTCTTCTTGGATAAATACCAAGATTAGTGTAGGGTGAGGGACAAAAAGGAAGAACTCTTTAGGATACAACAAAAGGAGGATGAGAGTGTCGAGGATCATCTTGAACCGTTCCTCTTCCTTCATAGGAGGTGTGGTACAGGTCTTGATATTACTCTTCTAAAAACTCAAATCCTTAAAGGATTGGATGAAGACACACTAGAAGCCTTTAATCTTATGGGAAAATGAGATATGAACAAATTGGAATTCACTAATATCATTGAATTCTGTAGGAACTACTCCCAGACTCGCCCAAACCTTCGAAAGCAAAAAGACAAAATTACTAATGACGACATATCCATACTAAGAGAGGAGATTGTAAATCCAAGAACAAATCTCTTAGTCCAACTTAACTCAACTGTGGATAGGGAGAAAGCTAGGGACACATAGCCATTATTCATATATTATCCAAGATGTAGAAACAAACATGGGCTTAAGGACTATCCCTTACATAAAACAAACATTTGTCATGTCTAAGATCTAAACCATGCCACTGATCAATGTGGATTATTTCCCTTGCTAAAGAATCACGTAAAAAAAAACACACAAAATGAATCTGAGTTGAATTATTTGGCTCAAAGGCAAGGAGGGAATTTTCAATCAAATCAAATCCAGTTCTATGCACCAAAAACTCAGTGGGTTCCAAACTAGTGGAAAACACCATGGTTATACCCCCAACCTTGGGTACAATAAGTCCCACAGGAGTGGAGTCCACAATGGAATGCACAACCAAATTATTATCCACAACTATGGACTCTAAACCCAAACATTCAATCGTTTCAAAAATTTAACCCTCAGTTTCAACAATAGTGGAATGCACCCAAAAGACCCGGTCAACAATATTATAATCTAAGTAGACTCCGAGGACAACAAGCTTTGTTAACTGGGCCTACAGATGCTACCCCATCTGAACAACCTACCTAGACACAGTTTCCAGCTCAAACTGTGGCAAATCCAAAGAATGTGAGGCAGGGTAATCCAACATATACCATTGAATCTGACAAAAACCCCACAATGAACTCTGTGGACTACAAAAATATATTTTTATGGTAAGGGAAGGTTACTTCAAAACCATCATCTCCAATTAGAGAAGAATGATTATGCAAAATATGGAATATAATGCCTAATTTGATGCTATAACAACTAGTAAATAAATGATGTAATGAAATACATAAATATACCAAAGAAAACTAAGCAATAAATAATGAAACCCTAATGTACAAAGAAGGGTAATATCCCTTAGTTGATTCATCGAGTTATGAAAAGTGCATAGAGCTAGAAAACAGAGAAATGTGAAGAGATGACCATCGTACTAGAGCTTAGAAAATTACAAATATGGAGAAGGAGGATGGATTGGGGCGCTTGTGGGTGCCCTAGGCCTTTTTCTAGGTGCCTAGGTCTACATAAATGCTCAGAAACCCAAATTCTTAGGGTCGTTGATGCTTGCTGATGTTCGTACAATGTTCGTTGATGTCGTGTATGGAGTTTTATAGATTTTGCTAAACTACCAATCACTGTGTAACTACCTCTGGTCTAAGGAATCCAGGAAATACTGTTATATTGCTCCCTGGTTTTAGGCATCTGGGAAAGGTCATTGTGCTAGTATGCGGCCCAAAGGAGGACCGACCGTTGTGATGAATTGTGCCCTATAGGGGGAAGGGAATGCGATTGGTAGAAACCAAGGAACACGTAAACAAGTGGCTAGGAAAACAAGTGTTAGTACAAGCAAAGATAAATAATCATGTAAAATGTAAGCTAGCAGATAGTGTATACACTAAGATAGAGATGCAAGAAGATAATGTAGACCGTGAAAAGTGGGTTGCAAACATGAGACACCACTCACAATGTCACAAGACAATCAAGGCCATAGTGGCTGCATAAGTAGACAAGTGTTCACACAAGACAAAGGGAAAAGCCCATAACATAATAATGAAATGGCAGACAATGTAACAGACAACCATGGAAGTAAATAGCATTACAAAACAAATGTTACACCTGAAGCACCTGTTAACATGTTAGAAGTGTAAAAAGTATGTCAAAACATGTATAATACGATAAAGTAGTGTGCTGTGACACAAAATGAAACAATAACACATGTAATGTATGAAAGTGTATGCCCCAGGAATCATTGTGGGATTGGTACTAGGTATTGCGCCAAGCATCCATGTTGCATGTAATAGATCTGTTAAATCTGCGATCACAATTAGAAAGGAAAGTGAACACACATGTGTGTATGATAAAAATAATGACATACAAGATATATATCTAGCATGTGTAATAAGGTGAACATGTAAGAAGAGTAAGAAAGAGTAAATGAAACCAAGATATGCAGTATGTTGTGGATGAGGCAAAATGGAATGCAGTGTGAATGATAGAAGCAACATGCCCCCCGAGTGGATGTGTATGTATGTAATGAGGTTCATTTATTTATGCCCCCTCAGCAGTCAAGAATGAACCATAAACAAGAGTGATTCATCAGGAAAGGGTTTGAAATGTGTGTAGAAGAAAGATGGTGATTATAAGTTATCATGTAATGTGTAGGATTGAATGTGAAAAAGTAAAATTGATAATTTGGTACAATGTGAGATGATTTAGCCTAAAGCGTATATACTAAATGTGTGAACTATGAAAAAGCGTGATGACTTAACATAAAGGGTATATCACGAAATGGATACGTGATGTTGGTGGAAAATGTAATGATGTGGCACAAAGTGTATATCACAAGATGTATAGATAAGATGATAGAAAGCATGATGATGTAGGAAAAAATGTATATCACGAATGTGTATGGATGGAAATGATAGAAATCGTGATGATGTAGAACAAAGTGTATATCACGAGATCAATGTGTAGGAAAGCTAGGAATGTCACATGATAAGAGGCAACATTGGGTGAGTTTGATGAATCCATAAATATGTATACCCTTAGCAATTGAGTATGGACCATGGACTGGAGTGTTTTTCGTCAGGTAATGCTAGAATGTAGAAGTAAAGTGTAAGATAAATGTAGTACGAATGTGTATTCATAAAGTGTATAGTAGATGCTATTGAAAGATGAAGATGTCCACGATGTGTGAGATGTATAATGGGTAGTGTGACTAGGAAATACTAGGGATATGTTTGGTGAATGTGTCTAGTGATGAAAATGTGTGAGAATGCATGGTGTGTAGAGTGTGAAGTGTGTGAGGTTCATGTGTATAGAAATGCCCTCAATAGTATAGTATGAACATGAAGCACAAAAGTGTGTCATCAGAAAATGATGATACAAGGTGTATGGAGATGTATATGATGAATGTAAAAGATAGGTAGATGTGACACAAATGTGTTTGAAAAGGAAGATAAATTAATGGTGTATAAGACGGAGGGGGTAATTATTGGAGAATCCCCATAAGTGTGTGGTGATGACCGCGTGTGAGATGATGAATGTATCTATCGATAATGATGAGAGATTATATGTGATGCATGAATAAGTATAAATGGTGATAAATGTATGTGTATGTAATGTGCTCATGAAAAACATGGGGTTCTTATTATAAGAGACCATCAATAGTCTAGTAAGAACTAGAAGAACATGAATGTGTCATAAGGGGGTAAGGTGACAAGAGTCACCTACCAAAGACAAAGTTGATACGTGAAAAGGTAGAAGCTTATGTGTGGAAAAGAAACATCACTGACCATGTGATGGTGGTGGAATTTGAGATAATGTCTGGGCCACCAGTAGAGGGAGTAGTTGTCTTTGAAATAAATGATTAGCTGCTGAAGTGTTGGATGTATTGATAGTGGTGTAGCAAACTTAGTAGGATGAGGTGTTGAACTGATTTTTAGATGTGACTGCTTAGGTTGATTTGGTAACTCCTTAGATAACTTGAGAGGAGGCGAAGTGAGACTAATTTTGAGAGGTGGTTGCTTAGTTTGAGTGGATTGAATGGGTGGCACTTGAATGATCGAAGAAGGCACATTAGAAGTGATGACTTGATTCTCATTAGACATAAATGAATCAGATTTAGGAACCCATTAAGATGCAACAAGTGTAGATGGGCATGTAGTAAAATGTTACGAAGTAAATGAGATAAAACCTTGATGTTCAAGATGTTTGATTATTCGTTATAAAGCATAGAAAGCATTGTCATTATGTTCATTGATTTGATGATAATTGCAATATGGGTGACCTTGATAGTTTTGCAAGCATGGTAAGGAGGATAGCCTTGAGTAAATGGTAAAGTGATCAATTGATGACTAAGGAGCTCAATGAAGAATTTCATGTTGATTAGTATTTGCATGATCAAACTTGAGAGGCTTTGGTAATAATAAGACCTGAGGCTCACTAATATAATCACATGTAGAAGTACAAAGCATAAAGATGAGATGTAGAAGGAGAAAAACATGAGCTTGAGAAGCGTCCTTAAGTTGTTGGATTTCAGCTTTAAGAGATATGATCATGGATTCCATAGCCTAAATTTGTCATTAAAAATATAGAATGTAAAGCTTGAATGAGGTCCCAATAATTTCCAAATTGGGTTGATTGGATGGAGGATCACGAAGGCTAGGGTCATTAGATAGATGATGGAAAATAGGATTATTTCGTGTGGTGGTGTAATTTTTAGGAAAACACATGGATTCTAAGGATTTTTGTAGAACAACTTGACAGTTGGGATGCATTTTAAGTAAATCAGATAAAGGAATTTGAGGAATATTGTAACTTGTAGTAAAAAATGATGCAATGTTTTGACAAGAATGTAGAGGGCACTAAAAAGAAATTAAGCAAGAAATATGAAACTAATAGATTTTAAAAATGAAGGTATATCGTCACCAATGTACTTAGTTGATTTGTAATATTGTTGGGGTTAGCACACTAGTTGTACAGAAAATATATCAGATCTATCACATACATGCAAATAAAAGAAGATATTCTTTTAGAAGAGGTTATACGGGTAACAAGAGGGATAAATCAACACCAGATTTAATGTGGTTCACCCAGTGTAGGCTACGTCCACCAAGAAACAAGCCAATCTATTATCCATCGCCAAGCTTTGACAAGATATACAATTGAAGATTTACAATATTCCACACCTATCAGATGTTTAGTACTTGTCTTCCTACAAGCTTTTGAACCTTCTTCACCAAGAATTCTCTCAGAAAGACACAATATCCTCAACTTGTCACAATTATGATCTTAATCCTGCACTACATCTAAACCCTAATTTATGCTTTATATAGTGTATTTACAAACTTAGGGCACTTAGCCATGTCAATTATAAGGAATAATTATCTACATTATAATGCTAAAAATAGAGAATGAACTTCCCTCCAAGAGTTAATTAAAACACTCGTCGCACTGGTAACCGATGTGGAGCCCTAATGGATGTTGGTTCCAACTTTGCCTAACCGATGGATGGTAAACCTTAGGTGGTGACCGATGTTAGTTCTTGGTCCTTACCGATGATCACATTACTTTATTTTCTAGCAAGTTCCACATTGCTTGAATGCTAATTAACCAAAGTAATTGAGCTCCAAAACTCAACAATCTCCCACTTGGAAGGGACTTAATTACAGTGTAGTAAAGTACAAAGAGGACAGGGGCATTCTTGGATCCTGTCCTTAGCTTTGTTTCTTCCAATCTTCAAGTGACAAACTCCAAAGACCAACAGAAGTGGAGTGTAGCTCCAAATTATCCTTTGTATAATGGCTTTGTTAGCATATCCGCAAGGTTCTTACTCATGTGACATGGGTTTTTCCAGATTCAACTTGTCCATCCTATCAATACCTACTGTATGAAGTGATACCTCAACTGAATGTGTTTTGTTCTCGAATTTGAAATGCTGAGTTCTTTTCCAAATGAATTACACTCTGACTCATTCACTGAATATTTTACAATTACTCTAGATCCTTTCCCAACTCTTCCATGAACCTACTCATCCATATCATGTTCCTTGTTAGCCTTTGTAGCTGCAACATACTCTGCCTCTGTAGTAGACAAATCCACAACCTTCTCTGTAATCTTGAAATCCAGCTAACTGTGCCATCCCACCTACTGTGAAAATATATCCAGTAGTGCTCCTCCTACCATCCAGATCTCTAGCCATATCCGAATCAACATAGCCACATAATGAAATATCCAAACCTCCATAACATAACTACATGCTAGATGTCCCTTTCAAATACCTAAGTATCCATTGGACTACTTTCCAATGCTCTTTACCTGGATTAGCCATATATCTACTCACAACTCCCACTTCCTGTGTAATGTCTGGTCTGGTACAAACCATAGCATACATGAGACTTCCAACTACTGAAGCATATGGCACTCATGTCATGTATTTGACCTCCTCATGTGATGAAGGACACTGATATTTACTCAATTTGAAGTGTCTAGCCATAGGTGTACTAACATGTTTTGCATTCTACATCTTGAACCTTTCTAACACCCTGTAGATATAATCCTCCTGAGACAAATACAATTTCTTGTTTTTCATGTCTCTATGTATTTGCATGCCAAGGATTATTTTTGCAGCTCCTAAATCCTTCATAGCGAATGTGTGAGCTAGCTTTCCCTTAAGCTCACCAATGTCCTACATACTAGATCCTACAATAAGCATATCATCCACATACAGTAACAAAATAATATAGCTCCCATTTTCAAGCTTCTTGAAATAAACACAATGGTCAGATTCACATCTCAAGTAACCATGCTCATGCATAAAACTATCAAACCTCATGTACCATTTCCTTGGAGCTTGCTTGAGCCCATATAGGCTCTTTTTCAACCTACACACTAATTTCTCCTTACCCTTGACTTCATACCCAAGCGACTGCTGTATATAAATCTCTTCATCCAAATCACCATGAAGAAAAGCCATCTTCACATCTAGTTGCTCTAAATGAAAATCTTCTACTACAACTAAACTCAATATAGTATGAATAGAAGTCATCTTAACAACAGGAGAAAATATTTCACCAAAGTCAATACCTACTTTTTGTGCAAATCCCTTTACTATAAGCCTTGCCTTGTACCTTTTATGTCCACCCTCTTTTTCCTTGATCCTGTAAACCCACTTGTTTTGTAATGTTCTCTTACCCACTGGCAACTTAACCAAATCCCAAGTCTGGTTCTGTTCCAAGGATTCCATCTCCTCATCCATGCCATGCTCCCACTGGACGTGGGTCTTATCCTACATTGCTTCTTAAAACTTTCTGGTTCACCATTATCAGTCAATAATAAATAAAATAGAGAAGGTGTAAATATTTTTGGAGGTTTACTTACCCTTTGTGACCTTCTCACAGGAGTTTGGGGTACAAAGAGCTCTTATTCTGGACCTCCTGGACATTTGTATCCAAATCTGATAGTGATTGACACCGGTCACCTATAACTAACATCGGTTCAACTAACTGATGTTAGTTTTGATATTCTGTAACCAATACGGTTCTAGCTAACCGATGTCGGTCAGGGGTTAACTGACACTAGTTACTGTGTAACCCTTTCGGTATTATTTTAAAATTCGAGATTTTATTTTCATTCACAAACTTCTCAACCGGTTCATCCTTGGGTACCAAAATTTGATCCATGTACATTCTCTTTTCATTCCATTCAACATCATGACTCCTAATAATTTTAGAATTCTCTAAATCCCAAAAACGAAATCCGAAATCACTAGATCCATAACCAATGAAAGTGCATCTCTTGGATTTTACATCCAAATTTTTCCTATTTTCCTTATCAACATGCACAAAAGCTTCTGAACCAAAAAATTTAAGAAAAGAAAGATCTACCTCTTTTCCGATCCAAGCTTCCTCTGGTATTCCTCCATCTAGTGAACTTGAAGGCCCACGGTTAATCAAATAAACCATTGTATCAACTGCTTCTACCCAAAACTGCAAGGGAAATCCAAAATGTATCCTCATACTTCTAGCACATTCCATGATTGTCCTGTTCATTCTTTCTGCAACACCATTCTCTTGTGGTGTTCTTGGAACCATTCTTTCTCTACGTATCCCATTCACTGAACAATAATCATTGAAATCCTTGCTACAATATTCACCACCATTGTCAGATCTAAGGCACTTTAACTTTGAATTTGATTCATTCTCAACAAGGGCTTTCCATCTTTTAAAAGTCTCAAAAACATCAGATTTATGTTTAATACAATAAACCCATACCTTTCTTGTAGCATCATCAATGAAAGTAACATAATACTGGGATCCTCCATGAGAAGCTACCTGGGATGGTCCCCACACATATGAGTGTACAAGCTCCAATTTTTGTTCCTCCTTAGTTGCCCCAACTTTGAGAAATCTCACTCTCTTTTGCTTTCCAAAGACACAATGCTCACAGAAATCAAGATCTAAATCTTTCAAATCTGATAACTTACCCTTAGCCTTTAAGATTTGCATTCCTTTTTGACTCATATGACCCAACCAATTATGCCACATGCATGCATCTGAATCTGAAGTAGATAATGCAGAAAAGGAATCAGTAACACATGTAGATAAATATAATGTTCCTACCTTCTTACCTCTTACCACAACAAAAGCACCCTTGGTGACTTTCCAAGAGTCTCCTGTAAAAGTAACCATGTAACCAGACTTCACCTAGTTGCCATGCAGAAATAAGATTCCTTCCAAGGCTTGGCACATGCCTCACATCTTTCAATACCCATGTATTTCCATTCTGTAAATTTAGATGAACTTCCCCTTTACTAGTAATACTGCAAGGTTCATCATCACCCAAATAAACATGCCCAAAATTTCCCTGGACATAATTTCTGAAATAAACCTTATTAGGGGTTGCATGGAAAGAAGCTCCTAAATCTAAAACCCATGATTCAATTCTATTATCTAAATAAAGAATAAGAGCATCTTGCATTACCTCTGTTGTAGCAAGATTTGCTTCTTTACCTTTGTTTGGTTGTTGGTTCTCTTTATCCTTTGACCAACAATCTTTCTTTGCATGTCCTTTCTTTCCACATTTCCAACAAGTAATTCCCTTACTTTTGGATTTAGATATGTTATCCCTTGACTTTTATTTCCCATTACTCTTACTCTTGGATCTCTCCTTCTGCCTGCCCCTGCTTTCTACATTCAAAGCATTTCCATATGATGATTCCTCTGTACTCTTCCTGTGAATTTCTTCATTCAAGATTATACTAACCACATCATCAAACTTCAAAATATTATTAGCAGATGTTGTATTACTAACAACCATTACCAAGTTATCCCAACTATCAGGCAAAGAACATAAGAATAAAAGTGCTTTCACTTCATCATCAAATGGTATATCAACCAATTTTAACTGATTTACAATAGATCAAAAATAATTCAAATGACTAGATGCAGATCCACCTTCATGCATCTTAGAACTAAATAGTTTCTTCATCAAATAAACTTTATTTGAAGCACTAGGTTTTTCATATAAATTAGCAAGAGATTTCATTAACCCTATTGTAGAAGTCGCTTCTGTAATATTGGAAGCCACGGATGCTGTCAGGCTCAATCTTATAGATCTCAAAGCCTTTCTGTCAAGAATCTTCCATTCTTCATCAGTCATCTTCGTAGGTGTAGAGTTCTCATCCAACGGTAAATATAAATATCTTTGATACATATAATCCTCAGTCTGCATCTTCCATAATTGATGATTCTGGCCATCAAACTTCTTTACCTTGTATTTGTTTTCTTTTACCATTGTTGTAGCTGTCACTCAATCAGAAAACCCTCTCTGAGTAAATCTTTCAACACATAAAACCCTCAAACAAATATCTAATACTAGTTTTTGGGGTTAGCACAAGGTTGTATAGATAATATATCAGATCTAAAAATACATGCAATGAAAATTGATATTCTACCAGAAGAATTATACAAAACAAGAGATATAAATCAACACCAGATTTAACATGGTTTACCCAGTATGGGCTACATCAACCAAGAAACAAGCCAATATATTATCCAAATCTTTGATAATATATACAATTGAAGATTTACAATATTTCACACCTCTCAGATGTATAGTACTTTCTTTTACTCAAGATTTTGATTCTTCTCCAAGAATTCTTTCTCTCACAATTATTCTCACAATAATCATCAACCTTTTCAAGTTCTCCTTAATTTTTACTTCTAAACCTTAGCTTTTATACTTATATAGGCATATACAAACTTAGGGCACTTAGCCATGCAATTACAATCAATATATCTCCTTTAATGCTAAAAATAGATCTAATTCCCGAGAGTTAAATAAAACATTCCCGCACAGGTAACTGTTGCTGGTTAGCCCTAACCGATGATGGTTCCTCTTTGCCTGACCGATGCCAGTCCCTCCATAACCGATGACGGTTATTGTATTTTCCAGTAAGTTTCACATTGTTTGTTAATCTAAAGTAATTGAGCTCCATAACTCAACATTAATGAAATACAAAAATATACCAAAGCAAACTAAGCAATAAATAATGAAACCCTAATGTGCAAAGAAGGGTAAGATGCTTTAGTTGATTCGTCAAGTTCTGGAAAGTGCATAGAGTTAGAAAACAAAGAAATGTGAAGCATTTACCATTTCACTGGAGCTTAGAAAATTACAAATATAGAGGAGGATGGATGCCCGTGTCTCTGGAAATTCTCATAAACCTGAATTCTCAGGGTTGTAAGATGTTTGTTGATGCTCACCTTTTGTTGCTATGGATTCACACAATGATCACTCCAGTCTCCAAAAACCTGTAATGAAACATGGAACTGCAAAACCCTCAAATAAACATCAAATCCTAAAAAAGAAAGATTCAATATGAGGGGTCAGACTGTTCTCAGTTGCTGCAATGGTGGGCTTACAACCAAGCACTGCACTACATCTTAAACCCAATGTAGTTTTGTGTGTGTGTGTGAGATTGTTCCCTAGGTTTCTCTTGTGCCAGTCACACTTAGATAACGAGTAAGTAGCTGGATGTAGAATGTAATAAATGTGTGTATGGAATAAAATGAACTTCCCTCCTATGAAGTGTGATGCAGAAAACTAGGCCTTGTGTCCCTTGTGATGGAGCTTTATGAATGCAATAGAGCTCTTACATGCCTTGATGGATGCAACCTTATGTGGTGATAGTTAATGCTTCGTGTTTGGTCCTTTATTATGATCACATAAATTTATATTTCTATGATTCCTTTGCTTGAATTTCGTAATTAACCCTAAAAATTCTGACCACTAAAAAGATAAGATGCTTAAATGGCTAGAAAGGACCCAAAAAGTGTGAGTAAAGTACAAAAAGTGCGATCAAAGGGGACGAGGGCACCTTATGCTGACATCCTGGCTGGGCATTGGTGTTTAGGATGACAAATGTCGAAGACTAAAAATGAAGACTGAGAAAGTTAGGGTGTAAGACCTAAAACAACAATATAAAGTAAAGTAAGGTGGCCAAAGACATGGGTTAATTAATATCATTTTTAGTTAGGAATCATATGAATAGTAGTATGTAATCAGGACTAGATAATTACCCAAAGTGCATGATTTTGTGTCTGCAAAGAAGTCCTTGAAGACAAAGAAAAACCAGAAGAAACACAACCCAAACATGTTATTAATGAAACATATGAACCAAACTCAGATATGCAATTTCCATCTAGACTTTTGGAAAAATACAACCCTGTAACCCATGAGAAACTAGAGTTAGAGTTGATTCAAGGATTAAAAAAACTAAGTATTGGAATCCCTCTATTACAGACTCTTAGAGATATCCTAGAGTTTAATAAAACTATCAAAGAGCTCTGTGTTAAAACTTGAGGAAGAAGGAAAAATCATCCTAGAACTATTAGTGTTGATGGAAAATTGGCTAGCATATTGGAAGGGAATATTACCCCTCCAAAATATGGTGACCTTGGGAGTCCAATTGTTACAATATGTATTGGAGATGTGAAGATCCCAAATGTTCTAATTGACTTGGGAGTTGCAATTAATGTGATGACCACTGACACCTTGTCCACATTGGCTCTTCTTGAACCAGAATCAACTCCAAAATTGTTACAAATGGTTGACCAATCTGTAGCCAAACCCAAAGGAATAATAAAAGATGTGACCATAGCCATTGAGGCATGGTATTATTGTAGACACAAAAATCACGCACATATTACTATTTTACTATGTCGTCAAGTATGTTGTTATATGCATACATCTTAAGTAGGAAAAGTATTCACTGGTGACACAATCCTTTGTTCATCTACTTGCTTTGATTGTTTATATTGTCTTTCTCTCTCACATCTATCATTTTCATACCCACTTCTGGTCAGGTCATAGGGATCCATGTTTGTTGGTCTTTTCACATCTATCATCATTCATCTCAAGACATTAGTACCCATTTTGGACACTAGCGCCCAAGTGTTTGTGTCCATTCTGGGCGCTCCTATCCTATTTATTCTTTTTACTTATTTTGACATTTGTGGTTGGCCTTTCTAGTTTTCTTATCCTTATATCGAGCTCATAGTCAACCTTTTGGGTCACTAGTGTCGAAATTCAAACAAGAGATCTATATATATACAACATACACTCTATTATTCTGGTTGACAATTCTAAGGAGAAATCACATCTACATACTATCACTACCATCAAAGGGATTGCATTTTTGGGTTGCATACATTGCATAAGAGGGGGAAGTGCTCAATTCCATACCACACATTTACTTCTTATCTAGTTATAGCTCGTTATCTTGGCATCGTTGGCATGAGGGTAACCTAAGGACACTACTTCACACAGAAAAACAAATAACTACATGGAGTTTGGAATGTAGTGCACCGTTAGGTCATAAGTTCACTCTTCGGGTGACCAACAGGGTCAGTCTAACTTCACATATTGCATATTTCATTCTGATTTGATGCGTTTGTGAGCTTGTGCAAGTATCTAGGGTTTGTTTTGTAGGTTACATATACCCTCAGTGATCAAATAGTGAATATTAAGTGACTGACAGGAAGTGACAACATAACCCTAGCAACACAGATGAAAGCATATTCTGAGTTTCTGCACAGTCACCAGTGCTCAAGCACCCCTGTCCAACATTGGATGCCTATGTCCAACATCATTATTAGATTCCATAATTTATAGGGAGAAATTATGAAGTTGTTTTCAGCATGTCAAACACTTTACACTAACCAGATCAATTTCAAGTTGCACAAGATTTAGCTAAGCCATTTATCTCTCCCATTTACTTATAGTTTTACATTACTTGAGTGCTTAACATGTGTGTTTATTTACTGTATTTTATCATATCAGTTACTCTGGAATTATATTTAATAAGTTTTTAATAAATCAATTATTTAGTAGATTTTATGGTCATTAAAATAAAGAATAAGAAAATTGGATATCCCTTGATCCTGGGATGTCCATGGTTATCCAATGTTGCAACTCTTATTGATTATAGGACATGAAATATGATCATTAGAAATGGGCATGATTCAAAGAAGTTATCCATTTATCCAGCTTCAAAACCCTTTGCCACTGAGGATAAATAATGGTGGAAGGGTGATGCATAGGAGGAAGAAGATGTTGTTTCTTCCCTAGCTATGGTTGTAATTCAAGAACATTCAGATCAGATCCATAATTGGGATAGTGAGTCCTACATTGGGCTATGTAGGAGTCCTGCACTACAATAAATTGAAATAAAGGATGACAAGATAGATGAAAACAATCAACCTATAATCTATCCTTTCTCATGAAACATAGATCTTGATTTAAAAAATATTGGAAATAAATGCTAAATTATAATGTCAGAGTAACAACGCAATGATATGGCAATAAAGTACAAATATGACCTAAGAAATAAGTAATTAATTATAAAACCCTAAGTGTAAGAGAAGGGATAAAGTACTTAGTTGATTTCACAATAATCCTGAAACTGTGACGAGTTGCCTTCTCCCCTGCATGCGTGAGCTATGCCTTCTCCATTTTAGACTATTCTCTTTGTCAATGCATGGTATTTTATTTTTGGAGTGTCTTATGATCTCACCTGAAGATTTGTTTGGACTATTGCTTCTCAAAACCTGTTGCGTGGAGTCTTTGTTGATAGCATGGAGAGTTATGGACTATTTTTATTAATAACTTGCGCATGATAGTAATGATGTTCTTATTATTGGATTTTGCTTGACCATTTCCCTAAAGGTAGTAATATGATGAATGAGATAGAGATATCCCATACCCATAAGAAAATACTAACAACACTGCAAGATACGAGGCATTAATCCTTGGCCTCCAAGTTGTAGAGGAGAAACAAATCAAAAATTTGGAAGTCTTTGGAGATGCGGAATTGATCGTGAAACAAGTAAGAAATCAGTTCCAAGAATAGAATGATCATTTAAGACACTATAGAAATAATGTGTGGGACGTGATAGAAGTCTTCAATGCTTTTTCCATAAAATATGCCCCTCGTGAAAAGAATGAAAAAGCATATTCTCTAGCAGTCTCAGCTTCATTAATGATTCCTCATTCAAAGTTTGATCAAGACAAATACACCATTGAAATGGTTTTTAGGCCAAGTGTTCCTAACAATGTATAAAATCTACAAGTATTCAATGATGATCAACAAATTATTGCTTTTTTGGAAAAAGGGATAATTTTGAACAATTGTATTTTGAAGGAAGTGATTATGCGTTTCGCGAATCGATGACCTCACCCATTCAAGAAGGAGTTGAGAACGAAGATCCTAGTGATGACATCATCCAACTCAAAGGAAATAAAATTCCAAAAGGATTGGTTTCACTTCAAGAACTTTTTGATAAACATGGCAGGTTTATTAAAGAGAAAGAGCAGGCAGGACCTACGAATTCTGCTGACTATGAGCAAGTTAACATCGGTACCAAGGATAAACCTTGCCTGGTCAACATCGGTAAGTGTTGCTCACCTGAGGAGTGTAAGAAATTCATAAGCCTCCTTACCAAATATTCTGACGTTTTGGCTTACTCATATGAAGACTTGAAGTCTTTCCAACCCAGGGAAATGGAGCATGCCATACCCTTGAAGCCTGGTGCAGTTCCTTTTAGGAAAAAGCAAAGACAATATAATACTAAGATAGTGAGCACAATATTTCATGAAGTTCAAAAGATGTTAGATGCATGGATAGTGTTTCCTATTCGACATTCGACCTGGATAGCTAATATTGTACCGGTTCGCAAGAAAAATGGAGAAATTAGGATTTGCATGGATTTCTGCAATCTTAATCAAGCTTCCTTGAAAGATAATTATCCACTACCAGTCATGGACCATATTCTACAGGCAGTAACTAGATCGGAAATGCTATCCATGCTAGATGGTTTCTCTGGTTATAATCAGATTGAAGTGGCTAGAGAAGATCAACATAAAACCGCGTTCACCACCCCCTGGGGTATGTTCGCATATAGAAGAATGCCTTTTGGTTTGATCAATGCTGGTGAAACTTTTCAAAGGGCTATGGATATGGCATTCACATATTATAAAGACAAGATCATCATGATATACCTAGATGACTTGATAGTGTTCTCAAAGAAGCGAGAAGATCACCTAAGAGATTTAGAGAAAATATTGCAAAGGTGTAGACTTCATAAGATCTCTCTGAATCCAAAAAAGTCTGTGTTCAGAGTTACAGAAGGGAAAATCCTAGGTCATATTGTTTCTAAGGAAGGAACTAAGATCGATCCTGAGCGTGTTCAAGCTATCAAGAATCTTTCCTTGCCTACAAGTAAGCCTGGAGTCCACTCATTCTTTGGGAAGGTGAACTTTTTGAGAAGGTTCGTGCCAGATTTCACCAAGCTGACTAAAGAAATCACTGATATGATGAAAGGAAAAGAATCCTTCAAATGGTCAAAGGAAGGTAGAGAGGCATTTGAAAAGATCAAGGGCACTATTGCAAAAGCCCCTACATTGGTGTGTCCTGATTTTAAAAAGGATTTCATAATCTATTGTTATGCTTCGCCACACACAATCTCTGCCATCTTGACTCAACACAATCAAGAGGGAATCGAATCTCCTATTGCATTCATGAGTTCTAGGTTCAAGAAACATGAACTCAATTACACTCCCCTTGAGAGGCATGCGTACGCGGTGGTGAGAGCCTTGAAACACTTCAGGTACTATGTGTTGAATTCTCACACCAAAGTCTTAGTTCCAGACACCGCAGTTAAATCGATGCTGACACAACAGGAACCAAGATCTAAAAGAGGTAATTGGGTCTCTAAGATCCAGGAATATGATTTGGATATCAACCCTACCAAGTTGGTTCGAGGAAGAGGACTCTGCCAACTCATCGCAGAGAATGAACCACAAGATGACTCTGAAGAAGAACCAGTTGAGGAAAATTTACCACTGGTAGTTTTTGTCAGTACCACAGATGAATGGTATTCTGATATAGCCTACTTTCTCACATATGGCGAGTGTCCAGAGAATCTGACAGCTAAGGAAAAATGAGCTATCAAACTAAGAGTTGTCAGGTACGTCATTTGGGACAACACTTTGTTCAAGAAAGGAGTTGACGACATGTTCCTCAGATGTGTTGATAAAGAGCAACAACCTAGGTTGTTGGAAGCCTTTCACAATCATGCTTGTGGTGGTCATTTCTCTGGCCCAGTAACAGCTCATAAAATTTTGTGAGCACATTATTACTGGCCCACTATGTTTTCCGATGCTCAGAAATGGGTGACAAAATGTGAAGCTTGTCAGCAATTTGTTGGAAGACCAAAATTGGCAGCTTTGCCTTTGAAGCCAGTTGTCATTGAAGAACCCTTTCAACAATGGGGTTTAGATTTCATCAGGGTTTTGAATCCTAATTCTAGTGCTGGTCATACTCATGTGCTCACCGCAACTGACTACTTTACAAAGTGGGTAGAAGCTATACCAGTGAAACAAACATCTACTGCGGTAATCTGTGACTTCATCAAAGAAAATATATTGGTTCGTTATGGAATTCCACACAAGATCGTGATGGACAATGCCTCAAATTTTTCTTCTACAGAGATGATAGGTTTTTGTTATGGGTATGGGATATCTTTATCTCATTCGTCAGATTACTACCCTCAGGGAAATGGTCAGGCAGAATCCAGTAACAAAAACATCATTACTATCGTGCACAAGTTAGTAGAAGAAAATCAAAGAACTTGGCACAAAAAGTTATATGATGCATTGTGGGCTGACTGCATAACTCCCAAAAGAGCAATCGGGATGTCTCCATTTCAACTTTTGTATGGAACCGATGCTCAAATTCCCATCACACTGGAGTTACCAACATTAAAATTAGCTCAAGCAGTTGATGATGAATGCTTCACCAATGCATTAGATAAAAGGATCATGTTCCTAAGCAAGCTTGAGGAAAAAAGAAGTCAAGTGGCAAACAGGATCGAGGAACATCAGTCCAAGGTAAAGAGGTTGTTTGACAGGAAAACCAAAGAGAGGCAATTCCAAATCAATGACTTGGTTCTTCTCTGGGACAAGAGACGTGAACTGAAAGGAAAGCATGGGAAGTTTGATTCGTTGTGGCTAGGCCCTTTCAAAATCAGACATTTCTGTGGAGATAACACCTATTACTTGGCGTATCCTGATGGAACTCATTTGCCTTTTCCCTACAGTGGGCAATATCTCAAGCACTATCAAAATTGAAAATGGGTTGTTCCCCGTATGTACATAGGTAATTAGGATTTTGGTTTGTTTCTTTTCCCTGTCTTTCGGTCTCCTCTCTTGTATCACCCCATTTTTGTGCCCCATCATTTTGAGATCATGTTCATGAATATTTTGGTCTGGGTCCATTGCTGCATCCATGAAGTCCTTGTCCCCAATTAGAGCCAGCTGTTATCAGCCAATTTTGACTTTGCAAAATTAATTAATAAAAAAATAAATGGAAATTTTGAAATTTTTCAAAAGTGTTACTTTGCATGGTTTATCACTCTCATCACGATCGTCTCATTTTTGTGATCGTTCCGGTCTTCGTTTCGTCCATTTCGGGCGAGAACTCCTCCCGCCAGGTCTTAAACTACGTTAAATATTAATTAATTAATATTTAATTAATTAATTACTCTTTGTTTGATAAAATTAATTTTTAATAACTTTGGAGTATTTAATTAAATAAATATTAATTAAAATTCATTTGACAAGTTTTATTTTAATTTCCGGGGAAAAATAAGCTTCCGCTTCCCATTGCCGGGGATGCCAAATTGGCTTCCCGGGCCCAGATTTCCCCTTTCCTGGCAAATTTGTTTTAAATCCCCGCTTGTGGGATTTCTTCCCCCGATTGCCAAATTAATGAATTGGCAAATGGGCAAAAAATCTCCCGATTTCCCACATGGGGAAATAAAATGGGGATTGCCAGCCTGCCTTGCCATTTCCATTGGCAATTGGCCGTTGATTTCCCCATTTCCCCCTGGCAATTAATTCCACTACCCGGGAAGAGGGAAGTTGGATTAATCCTCATAAATTCCTCCGTCAAACTCGTTGGAAAGAGTCATGCGAAGCTTTCCAAATTGCTTCTTATTTCTTCTAAAGGAACATAATAATATTTGTATCACATCCCTCAAACAATACTAGTTTACTGTGAACGCCATTGTGAAGGAGAAATACCAAGTTTTGTTTTGATGCATCAATGAAAAGCTAATAACAAAGATTTCCACTTATTCAAAACTAGTCCACACAAGGGAAGTTATACACGTAGCAGTGGGAAGATTCAATGCTAGAGAAAAATAATAAAAAACAATCCATAACTCTCCACGCTATCATCAAAAAGCCACACAGGTGTTGAGAAGAAATATAAAAACATCACAACATAAGAATCAAAAATAAGAATACCACGCATTTGGAAAATTTCCCAGAACAGTCCAAAGGAGAATGCATCTCACACACACAGCCAAATGGAGAAAAAGAATCCACGCAAAAGTTTGACAAGAATTTCCACCACACATTACCAAAAGGAAAGCAGGGACAACAATCCAAAAAATAGGACATTTTGTGAAATGCAAAGCATCTCCACGCAAAGGAGGAAAGTTAAAACCAGCAAGGTCCAAGAGATTAATAGCTCACAATGTGAAGAAAGGGAATAGCATGACAAAAGGAGACTCCAAGTCAAGAAAGTCAAGCTAATCTCCACAGCCAGGAGGAAGTCAAAGGAAATATCACCACACAAAGTGAAAGAAAATACCATGAAAAGGCCACATAATGGGAAAATTGATTGGTTTTAAAAGTAAAAGTTCCCACACATTTGTCATAAGGAGGACAGTCTAAAAAGCCAAAACACATCATGCATTTAAAAGCATCTGTCCACGCATTCCAAGGAAGGGAAAGGCCAAAATAGCCAAAGGATTTTTCCCATGTTCATTCCAGCCACAATACCAAAAGAAAAATCCAAATAGGCAAATACTAAAAGGCCACGCATGGGAAGGAGAGGAAGTTCAACAAGCTAGGAAATCCAAAGCCCAACAAAAATTTTCCACGCTGCCAAAAAATGGGGGCACAAATAGAAAAGTTTGTATTTTCACGCATTTCTCGAGTTTTCCCACAGGCAAAAAATTAGAAATCAGTTCCACATGAGGAAAAAATACCACATTTACATGTGCCCAGGAGAGTCTAGCAAAGAGAAAAAACCAGTTTCAAGAAGAAAGAAAGCCAACAAGATTTCATTCATCAAAAGAAATCCAACAGTGAAGGTCATTAAAATCATGATTCATCACATGCATACCAAGGAGAATTTTCTTAGGAAAATTAAATAAAAAAAATCAGGATATTAAAATCAGGAGATTTTTTATTTAAATAATAAAAAAAATATAAATCGTTGTCACGCCAGAATCGAAATTCAAGCCTAGTCTCAGTGTGATGTATTAAAAAAAATTGTAATCGGGATTGGTTATTATTATTATTATTTTTAAAATAATAATAATAATAATAATATTAAAGCAAGTCATATTTTTCTTGCATTGACGGGGGTTTCGGAGACTGAGACCCGACCCCGCTTGCATTGTTTTGCGTGCCTGAGTCATTTTTCTATGAAATTCATAATGGCCGAAAAATCTAATAAATCTGTAGGAAGATCGAGGAAGCCAGTGGAGAAATCGAACAAATCCACACTCAAGTATGAATTCCAAGGAATCATCCCTCCCAGTTCCATTAAGTCAGCATATGACAATATCACTGATACAAATCTGGGTCACATCAATGTGCAACAATTCTGTGAATGGGTGAAAACTGAAGGCAAAACCATATTCTCGGATAGGCTTTACCATAGTGGTCTACCTCAAGCAACAACATTTCCTGTCTCGGTGCAGTGTCCAGAGCTGGTTATCACTTGTGCGGAGCATTATGATCCTGAGAGGAGGAATTTTTAAAGATAATCGCGAGCCTTTCCTCTTAATCACACCAGAGCACATTGAGGAATTGCTTGGCATACCTGACTTTCCTGAGAATGTGGATATCACTCGCCAGTCAACACAAGAATTTTGGGATGAAGAACCCCTTAGGTGGAGCAAGATGGTTAATAACAACTGGTTAGTGACCAAGAGGCCTCGAATTGACCGACTTCCCAAAGAACTGTACCGCGTTGAGTTCGTGGAAGAAATCGGGGACATGATTACTCTCCTAAGTCGAGTTTTCAGTTTACCCTCTGCTAGGATTTTCCACCCATGGATGTATCAGTTTATCTGTATCATCCTTGCCAAGAAAGAGTTTGTGGATTGGGCCACCATCATCAGTAATACCCTTCACAAACAATTGATAGAAGTTAAGATGACTGGATGCTTCTACATGACATCGTATCTGACTTATGCAGTAGCAAGAAGAAAGCTATTTTCTGGACTCGAAACAAGAGGAGTCATGGGGCCATCAAATAGTGTCTTCCATTACTATCCACAACTAAGTTTCAAAAATAGCTCTCACCATTTTAGAAGAGTCAATGATGCATTCACCTTCCACGTGATTCGGAACCTGAATAGAATACAGAGGAAATATTTTCTAAAGAAGCCATGAATGTCATTTCCCAATGGAGAACATGGTTTATTCAATTTTCATCCTTTTCCTACATTCGCGTGAGTGGCTTTGCTGGTACTCCATGGAAGCTTCCTAAGTACGTCAGTGATAGATGGGCATTAATGGAGCTTGCGTGACAACTATTCCAAGTTCACTGTCTTCTCAGTGACAAGCATCATTCAGGAATTCATTTCCCAATCCAAATCGGGGAATACCAATGTCCAAATCTTTTCAGTGCACAACTCATGGAAAAAGAGTTCGCCCTCATCACAATTCATCCATATGTGAAGAGAGCCCAGTTTGATATCAATGGATATATGCAGAAGATTCTTGGAGCAAAGTATCAACATAACCCTACCATGGAAGATTTCTGGGCTGCCTGTTCGGATGAACATGAAGTAAGAAGATGAGAGTTTTCTCGCCTAACACTTGCTCAGATCAAGGCCTTTCGCATCAAGAACCCTCCCAGATTCATTCGTAAATGATGATGAAGATGTTATTGATCCTCATATGATGCAGTTGCTTTTACCCGTTGCCTCAAATTGACTGGACCAAAAGAGATGAATTTTCTCTTGATAGCAAGAATCAACTGATTCTTGAAAGAAGCATATCTTGGTACAACAGAGAACTTGCCAAGTTACAATCAATTCAAGATCATACTTCAGGATCACAAAAATTGCCAACTCGAGGAGGTCTTCATTCAACCAAATCCCCTTCTCGATCAACCTCTGTACCATCCAATCATACACAACAAGCAAGAAAGGAGTGGTTGCCAAAATCCACTTCACTGAATAATGTGCCACGAGGAGAAAAATCTAAAGGCCCTAGCCCCAGTGAAGGAAGAGAGCGTGTATCAGGATTTTCTACTTCAAGTAGAGATTCTTCTACTCACATTGTTAATAGTTCTCAGAAGCTCGTGACAAATGATCCTCAGCCATGCCTTGCACAAGCATCCACTCAGGTGCAGGTAGTCCAAATATCAAACACTTCGGAACCTACAGTTCATGAAGAGATTTCCCAAAATCTCCCGAATGATCAGGAGGTGGATATTGAGGTTATTTCTCCTCAAATCGAGGTTGTGGATAGGATTCTTGCAGGATCTCATGATGTCGAGAACAATGAGAATATTGCTTTGAGCTCTAGGATTTTGTATGCGGAAATAGTGAATGATACTCCTTCCTGGGTTGATTCTGAGGTTAAGAAAAGGAAGAGGGTTGTCAAGGCAATTGACATTGATTTTGATGCCCTTTTCAAACTTTTGAATGATGTCATTCCCAAGAAGCCTAAGGTGCTTTCTCGAATAATGGTGGATAATGATGGAAACAGATTTGCAGATCTTGCCATCCCACAAGTTGATAAGGAGCGTGATGCCATGACACCTGCTGATTATGAAGTTTCCAGACTTGGACTTGGGAGGTCCACATTAGAAAGTGACATGGCAATGGCTTGAGATTCAATTGATATCGTGCTAAAGAGACTTGAGAAATATAAGTCTCAGAACTCTCAGCTCAAGGCCGAAAAGAATCAATTGGTGGAATATGTTCAACATCTGATAAATCCCATATCATCCACTTTCCCAGTACCTGATGCAGTGGCTGCCCCTGATGAAGAAACTCTCAATTTGTCAAAAGAAATAAACACATTGGGCCATGTCACTAAAACTTGGCTTTCAGAGATTCTTGTTTTAGGCCAAGGGACGATCAAAACAACGGTTAAACTCCATGAAGATGTCAGTGCGTATCTTGATCCAATTCTTTCTTTCAAGGAAACTTTTGTTTCTAATATATCAAATTTGGATGAGATATTGCCCAGTCTACAGGAGATGACGAGTATGGAATCCTCAGTTTTAGCCATTGAAGGAATTCTCAAATTTGAACATCGAGGGACATGTTTTCTTTGGTGTCTGCATCTCAAATCAAGGAAGATGCTTCTCGAGGATTCTATGATCCATTATGAGAGCATATGCAATGAAGCCTTCACTTCACTCACCTTGATTCAAGAATTCATAGCTGAGATCCCTTGCAACCTCGTAAATGAACATAATCAAAGGTGTTCATCGGAACAGGTGGAAGAGCAATTTTCACAATTGTTTAAGGACATGTACACTCCCGCCAATAATTTCTCATCAGTTTCAATGGAGCGGTGCATCAAATTAAAGAACTTATTTGAGAACGCTCAATCAAAGATTATTAATTTAAATGATATGCCAAGTAGGATTCTTGAATTGCAGGTATTTTGTGAGGCTATTCTTGACCAAATGAACCTCCAGAAGAAGAAAAGATGTTTGAAACTTTGGGAAGGTTTAGATCCTTTCAACTGGCAAAAGCGCAGATCCTAATTTCACCGGCGGTTCAGGGAGATAGTTTTCTTGGTATCTAACGAAGTGGGAGAGTCCATTTCTCATACGTTTGAGATAGGCAGACCCCATTTCAATGGATAAGGCACTGGTTATTATTGTATATTTTAAAAAGTGGATTTTTAAGAAAAGGATGTTGTTATTTGCTTTCGGGAAGCTGTGGATAACTTAAGTGATTTCTATTTTTAGTTGTTTTTAATAAAGTTGGTTAGAAAAAGTCAAAGGTCACTTAAGTGCCTTATTTAATGATCATGTAAAACCCTAACTACTTTGTAACCAACTTTTGGGTTATAAAAGGAAGTGAGGGGCTCATTTGTAAAGGGTGACTTTGAGAGAGGAGAAGAAAATACTTTTGTATGCAAGCTTTACTTCAAAGAAAGAAACTTTGTGTTCTTTTGAGAAGACATTTTGGAGTTAATGAAATATGAACTTTGTGTCCCATTCATTGTCTCTTATAGCATTTGATGTTCTTATGTTCATTAGATGTTAGTGTTTGAATCTTGCATGCAAATATTGTCTTTGATCTTATTGTCAACGTTATTAATCTGTTGTTCTAGTTCACAGTGATCAAGCTCTGATTATCTACTTGCTCATGTGTGTTCCCTTTTACACATTCTTGTTTAGCTAACTCAAACTCCGTTTTATTTGTGTTAGTTATTCATCTTTCCTCTTCGTGCAATATTAGGCTCTATTTTTACCTAACTCTTGCATGTTCTTTCAATTCATTCCATTCCACTCCTTTCCTTCATTCCATTCCATCTCCCTCATTCACTTTTCTTTCCATTGATGTTCCAAAACACCCCCCACATACAATTTTGAATGTACAGATGTAAATATAGTTTTGGTTTTCAATAAAGGCAGCCTCACCTTCATTGAGGAGGGACTTCGTTCCCACACTATTGCATGTCATTTGCATGCGTGCAAATCCATATGCTAACAGTTTTTGGTGACTCATATGGGGATTCAAGAATCGTTAACCAGTGCTTGGTTAAATCTTTATGACTATCCCCTCTGCACAAGCTCCAGTTCTTCAACTGAACCTTGTGCCTGATGAAGATTTTCAAGGAGACATTGCTGCCAACCTTCGAACAGTAGCTTGGGAAAACCGTAAAAGTTTGCAGAAATTTTTGGCTGTTGATAGAGCCATTGACAGAGAAATCTACATTGAAGACCTTAGAAGAAGAGCACCCACACTTGTGGCCAGAAGACCTCCTGGACACGTGTTGATCGTTGTTCACCGACGCGGTCCTCTTCCACCAAGGTAATAATTTGTATGACTATTACAGGTAACCCACCTATCTTGCAACCAAATCTTGTTTTTGTAGATACTCAAGAAGACATATCATCATATTTGAGGCAAGCTATTTGGGAAAAGTGCACGAATAACTATCATTTTCATCTCGCTGCATCAGTACTAGATAACGAAGAAGAGAAAGCCGCGAGAGTTGCTAGAGTTATTCAGGTGCAAATAGCTCAAGAAAGAGAGTGAAGAGAAAAGGCTAGAGCTGATCAAAACATGCCAGTGATCCCTTCACAATAAAGATTTCAAACTGGAAGGAAAGAGGTTTACGTGAGGAGAAAAAGCTAAAGGTCGATCTGATCCCATTTTTGACTTTCAAGGAAAGTTTGGTTTCAAGTTATCTCCTCCAAAGAAGAACACACCTCGTAGATCTGCAAGCCTTGCATCAAGTCCTGAAAGAGCAAGCAAGGAAGGAATCACTACCAGTCAAGCACTTGTCCTTGCTCACATTGTTTTACCTTCACATACCACCTTTCCCAAAATGGTAGTCAACATACCATGGGGAAATTCCATAGGCCCATTGGCCTTACCAGCTCGACATGAACTCCCATGAGGATCGAGGAAGATTCTTCCCAAGTTTGATGGAGATGGGAAGACATCACCAGATGACCACATTTCTACTTTCTTTGCTGCATGTGTAGTTTTTGTCAGTAGAATATGAAGATGTTGATATTTCCCTCTTCATCGAAACATTGCATGATGTTGCTGTAGATTGGTTTCATCATCTACCAAATGGATGCATTACAAATTGGAATGATATGAAAACTAAGTTTGAAGATTGATTCAAAATGGCAGAAGATGAACATGCTCTTCTTTCCCAACTATCTCAGGTGAAGAAAGAGCCAACAGAACCCATGAGGAATTTCGTGGCTAAATTCAACAAAATGGTGAATAAAGTTCCTGTCGGGATTCGCAGAATCCTGACGGAAAAAAATGTTTCTTTATTAACACACAACAACCAGAAGTGTGCTATCAGCTGAGAAGGGATAGAGTGGCTACTTTGGAACTTGCTCAATCCTTGGCCATAGAAATTGAGGATGACTTAATCATGGCAGGAAAATTCAAGAAAAATTCCCTCAAGGGAAAGAGTCAAGAAACCCCCAATGCTTCAAAAGCTATAATTACTAAGTTAGCTAATGATGTGCTAGCTTTGAAAAATCAAGTTGCTCAGAGTAGTAAACCCTCTCCTTACAAAGACATTCCAAGGAAAGGCTACGTTCCCAACAAAGCCAGGATTGCAGGTCCTCCGATGAGGCTTGCTATTGAAGCAGCTCCCGCAACTAACTCAAAATGTGATGTCATTGAAGAAAGTGATGATGAAGTTGAAGTCGTCGAGGTTGATGAGGAAGAGATGGATTCTAGAACATCTGAACCTGAAGTTGAAGATCCTGAGGGAGAAAGTAATAATCATTTCTTTGAGTACCGTTTAGAAGAAGAAGATGAATACGAAGAAATTATAGAAGATATGAATAGCCAATCTTTTACGTTGTCTTAACACGCTCTTCGAAAAAGGAACAAAATACCACTAAGGTGGGAGATAAAGAGTTTTCCAAGGAACTTTCCAAAGAATCTAAGACTAAGGAAATTTCCAAAGAATCTAAGACAAATGAGACTCTTAAAGAGTCTAAGGCGATTGAGGTTTCCAAGGTCAAAACTATCTTAAAGAAAGGAGAACCTTTGTCGAGTCAATCCATAGATAAATCAACTACAAAGAAAATTTCTTCTTCTACATCAGTTTCAACCAAGCCCGAAGCAAAGGTCAAAAGGTGTGCCATCATCAAGTTTGATAGAACTAGTATATGAGACATCAAGTATGATTAATTTTCCCAAATTTGATATCATTGATCATATGAATAAAACAAAAATTTCCAGGTTATCACAAGCAGAGTGCTTGAAGTCCAATAAGGATCAACTTGAGAAATTGGTCCAGTTTATCAAAGGTGACTCTATTGTTCATTCCTCCAAAGGAATTTTGAAAACTCCCAAAGATGGGAAGACTCAAAATATCAAGGCAACCTCACCTTCATTGAGGAGGGACTTCATTCCCACACTGTTGCATGTCATTTGCATGCGTGCAAATCCATATGCTAATAGGAACCTAGTCTTAGCAAAACTTCATTACTAAAAATATGATCTAGAAATATCCTGTTGTAGGACCATATGGTTTGGTCAAGATGTATAATCTAGTCCTATCCCTTGTGTACGGTCTTGGACACATTTAGAATCAGGCTCTATAACTTTTTGGGTCCTTAAGTGGCATGTAAATATACTTAGATGTCAAACCCTAATTATCACACAATCTTGATATCATCAGTAACTAACATAACCACTCCAAAATCCTAACCATGGGAAGAATAACTTGTAAGAAGGTTAGTGTTTAGGTTTTAGTTCACCCCATGCATCACCTACATCAGTACTACATCAAAGAGGCCTCAAACCACACATAACCCTTTACCTAACATGTGGTGTTTATATGGATGCAACTAGTTGGCAATGTGAACATTCGATTGCACTTCACGGTATTGTGCTCTTGCTAAGGCTTTGAAATAGGATTTTTTTGTGATTGGGTGTGATGGAAACTAGACTACTTGACCTTGTTTAGTACTTCAGAACTGTACTAATGGCTGCCCTAATGGACGTGTATCAACTTTAGGAAGATTTAGGGAGCCTTGACTAACTTTTGTGAGTGTTACAAGAGAGTATGTCAATAGAATGTCATATGATTTCTAGGTAGGTAAATGAGGTAGTGTTAAATTTTTTATATAAAGGTTTCAAAGGTAAAGTATTATGATAAGGTTTCCCCATGGGATAATAAAACCCAAACACTGATATTCCATTGAAAGTAGAGCTGGAGAATGTGTTGATGTAGGATTTTATAGGTCAACCAAGACCAGATTATATAACCTAACCAAACTATACGATTTTGAATAGGGACAAGGTGAATCAAATATGAAAGTTTCACCATGATGGCTAGAGATTAATCATTGATGTTATGGACTTGCATTTAATTTTTTTTGACACATCATGTGTAGGAATAAGAAATTTAGGAAATAGATGACAAGATAGATTGAGTGGGAATAGGATGTGGGTGTTTGTCTTATCCAAGAAGAACAATCGTAATAAGAAGTGTCAAAAGGGTAAATTTCAAAATTTAAGTGTCTAAATTCCCCACCACTTAAGTATGAAATGAAAATTACATGCTTAAATGAAAAGGTATCTGAGTGTGTAGACATGCTTCTTCTTTTCTCAAAGTTTTTGTTATTCAAATGTCTAGGTGTTTGCATGCTCCATTATGAAACATGTAACACAAAGTGTAGTCTATGTCCATAGTAGAAAATTGAACTGTAACTCAATAGTAATTATATAATTTGTGTAAAATGAAATAAAGAGATGTAAAATGTGGAAAGAGTACACATGTTTGATTTATAAAGGGAAGATCTTCATGTTCCTTTTTTACAGTTGTAGATTTGGATATTTTGATTGTATTTGTTGAAATACAATGAAGAATTGGGGGTGATCAGTTCCCAATTATCTTGGAAGAGAAACTAGAGTATTTGGTGTTATAGACACAAAATCATGCACATACTACTATTTTATTATACCGTAAAGTATGTTATTATATGCATGGATCTTAAGTAAGAAAAGTATTCATTGGTGACACAATCCTTTGTCCATCTGCTTGGTTTGATTGTTTCTATTGTCTTCTCTCTCACATATTTTATTATTGTAACCAGTTTTGGTCAGGTTATAGGGATCCCTATATATTTGTCTTTTCACATCCATCGTCATTTATTACAAGACACCAACGCCTACTATGGACACTAGTGCCTAGGCACTCCTGTCCATTCTGGGTGCTTGTCCTCTTTGTTCTTTTTATACATTTTGACATTTGTGGTCAACCTTTCTATTTTTTAATCCTTATCCCATGGTCATAGAAGGAATTTTGTGTCACTAGTGTCGAAATTCAAATAAGATATCCATATATATCCACAACATATAAACTATTATTCTGGCTAGAGATTCTGAGGGGAAATCTCATTTACATACTATCACTACTATTACAAGGGACCGCATTCTTGGGATGCATACACTGCATAGGAAGGGAAATTTCTGAATTCTATATCACAAATTTTCATCTTATCTATCCATAGCCCACTATCTTGGCGCGAGCGAAATCTAAGGACACTATTTCACACATAAAGAACTACATGGAGTCTGGAATGTAGTCCAGTGCTCAGTCATAAGTTCACTATTTGGGTGACCGCTGAGGTCAGTCTGATTTCACATATTGCATTTTTCATTCCAATTTTATGTGTTTTGTGAGCTTGTGCAAGTAGATAGGGTTTTTCTTATAGGTTACAGGTGCCCTTGATGATTAGAGAGTGAATATTAGTGATTGTTAGGAAGTGGTAGTGAAACCAGAGTGACATAGAAGAAAGTAGATTATGAGATTCTACGCAATTGCTAACACCCAGGAATAGTCACTAGCACCTAGGAACCCCTTTCCAACACTAGACGCCCGTCTCTAACATTAATATCAGATTCTTGATTTTACAGAGAGAAGTTGGGACACTATTTACACCCTGTCCAACACTTTACACTACTTAGATCAGTTCTAGATCAGTTCCACATTACACAGGAATCATTTAAGTACTTCATCTCTCCCATTTACTTATAGTCTTGCATTGCTAGAGTGTTTATCATTTATATATTTACTATATTTTACTATATCAGTTACTTTACAATTAGATTTAATTCAGTTTTTATTAAATCATTTGGTGAACTTTCTCTTCTTCGAACTTCTTGCCCTAGGATCCCACAAACCCTCATGGCTAAAAAGAGGTCCTCATCTCCTAAGCATAATATGTATGATACATTCGTGTAACCCTTTTTTGATGATACTGCTGCAAAATCTAAATTTCAAGACCTCTATCGCAATCCTAAATGTGATTCTTCCATCCTCTAAAAACTTCTTTCTTTCGAAAACACTCTTCCTCTGGGCCATAACACTCCTAACATTTGCATAGTCTCCCTTGACCAAAATTTTACTTCATGTTCTCCCTCATCTTTGTAGTCTCCCATGTTGCTACACCCTATTCTCCTCCTCTTATAGCACATGATAATACTACTGTAGATTATTTTCTTAATCACATTCTTGTTTGTGACAATATGGATACTAATAATGCTACTTCTCATGTTGAAAATGTAAATGTGCATGATGTAATTTCTCTTCGTAATCAAGATGAATGTAAAGTTCTATCTCATACTCTCCCTCCTTCTGAAAATGCTTCCAATGTTTCAATGATACATATGATATTAGTACTCCTACTACTTATTTCTATGCTGATGATAGTCTTGATGAAATACTTTCTTGTGAAAATATGATTGTTAGTGACGATGATTATGCTTCTAATCATGAACATGTTATTGATGATGTTAATTATCTTAAGGCTAATGAATGTGAATTTACTAATCCTCTTTCTTATACTTTTGAAGTTGTTGCTCATGATGATTCGAATCCTCCCACTAGTACATCTCTTTTTGTATCTCTTGAGGCTACATCTTTCATTCCCATAGAGCCTCCATGTTCTTCTCCTCCTCTTCCACCCCCTTCTCCTTCTTTCGCATCCACTCCTCTTTCTCACATTCCCATGATCACTCAAAATGGAAAGATCCAATCTCTCAATATGCATCTTACTTCACCTATCATTTCTTCACACGATATTCTATCCCTCATGCATGTTGTTGGAAATTTGCAATCTCAAGTTCATACACTCACCCTTGAAAGTAAAGCCTATTATGATTTTATCGATAATAATTCTCTGCATATTAATCCTATTCCTAAAAATATTCACAATTCCACTTTCCCAAAGGACTTCATCATACCTAACTTCTCATGTTTCGATGGCAATGCCAATCCTTATTTACATCTCAAGCATTATTTTTTATCCATGTCTTCTTATTCCAATGATTGCTTGTTACTCAAATCATGTCGCCATAGCCTTGATGATCATGCTCTGTAATGGTATACTCATTTTCCTTATGAATCCATTAGTACCTATTTTCAATTTATGATTTGGAAGATGTTTTTCATTAGAAAATTTATTTCTAACAATGGTACTAAAGTTACATATGAACACTTTCCTTCTTTACATTAATGAAAGAATGAACTAATTTTATATTACATTTTACACTTGAATTCTTACATGCATCAGTTATTATTTTAGCCTAGTTGTTAAGAAAAGAAATTTACTTTTTTATCGTGGCTTAATTCCTCCATTAAAGGAAAAGTTATTATATGATACGTGTGGATCATTTAATATTTTTATGCAATAAAATTAGTGATCTAAAAAAGGAACTTATTGTGGATAATTTATTAACACCTTCCCCTACTTCTTTGGTTCATCTTATGCCTCCTATTTCTTCCCCCATTTAATATATTAACCCTCCTGGAAAATCCATGTATCCACCTCGATATAAGCATATTACTTTATCTCAACCACATCAACATTTACCTAAGTCTTATTCATCTCATAGTCATAAACACGTGAACTTCTCACATAATGAATAACCACACGGTGTTCTTTGAAACTTACTTGATAAGTGGCTCATATGTCTACCTTCTAATCAACATCATCCACATCACCTCTTATAGCATAAACATGACCTCCCATTTGATAAATTTTCACCACATCAATGGCCACCATGATAATGAATGTTATGCTCTCCATAATTTCCTACAACAATTTGAAGAAAAATTTGTCATTTTTTATGCTCTTGCTCTCATGGGTGATCTCTCTGTCCTATTCCTCATAAGCAATATTCTACCATTGTTCACTTGTTTCCTTCACCTCCATCTAAAGTATTCATCCACCTAGCTCCTAACGTCATTATCAATTTGTGTCCTCAATTCAATACATCTATGGTTCACATCCACTCCTTCCTCACAAATTTCTACGGTACCTCATTATATTCATAAGTCCCTTAGTTCCAAACTTCCTCCCACCACACGTTCTATTATTGGCTTCATTCCCTTTAGTATTTAGTTTGACACTTACCCTCATATTGTTGTTTCTTCACATGTTCCATCCATGCCTTGCAAGCCTCTTGATCTCTAGTAGATGAAATCCATTTTTCACTTCAATACCCTATGACACACTCTCATGCTATGGTTCAGTCTTAACTATTAAGGGAATACTACATCTGTGAACATCTCCTTTCACACCTCAGGCTCCATGATTCATGTCATATATTTTCTAGCATATCCTTTGCACGTGACAAACCCATTTCCTAATTACACACTATTCTTCTATGGTTCATTATTGACTATTGAATGGGATTTGATTAATGAGCCTCATTCTCACCCTAGGGGGAAATCCCTCTTCTTCCCCCCTTCATTCTCATCACACATAATTATGAAGATTATTTCACACCTAATCATTATTCATTCATCAACACGTCATTATTTATTAATTTAATCTATCTACCACATTACATCACATACATACATTTCTAATTATTACATCCTATACCATATATTTCATACTCATACACATTATTTATCTAGTCCATTACTTGGTTATTCAATCCACATCATAGCACATTTCAAACATCAATAATATATATCAAATAAACCATCAAACTAATTCCTATAAAATTAATCCAAACAAATAAACACTACCAATAAAATATCTTCATCATCATATAGTATGCACATAATACACATCAACACATGCCTATATATAGATATATATATCCTCCGAAGTCATAAGTTACAAAAAAAATCATTGGAAGATAAGCCCTCATGCATCGATGCATCATATATAAATACACCATACATTCTTCTCATTATCACTATATGCAATCACAGGACCTCTAAAATTAGAGGATTTGTTACTCACTCTACAACGTTAATATCAACCTTTATATCTCTCAAGAAGGCTCCACGCCACAAAAATCTCAGTCATCTTCTCTATATATCAATCATGTAGCTCCATATATCACACAGAAACATCATGAGCTAGGTTTCCTCATTTAAAATATCTCACTTTCTCTACCTCTGCACGAGTCTCATCATGCTCACTCAATAACACGGTACACATGGATTTTGTTATAGCCACTAAATTAAATAAATGGGCATGCTATCCTGTATTAGTATCAACATGCTCTAGCATACCACAACCTACAAGTACATTTGTGTGGATGTTTTTTCGTCGATGTGTGTCTCAAACTGTCCATAATAATAGACCAATAAGCATAACATGTAATCTAAAAACTAACATTAGTTATTACACATATTTACATGGAATACATAATATCAATATAGCAATAATAAAAAAATAAAATACAAACAATACTTACGCTCAGTTCTCACCACTGCTATATCGTCTACCTCGAGGATAGGTTTTTGTCCCTCTACTCTTCCAACTCCTAGTCAACCATCCATACCCACCACTATTGGAAATAGAAACACCCATCAGTGTATTTCCCCATAAATATTTATATGCATGGGTTCACCCCACATCATCAACCTGTATAGGTTTTATCACTACATCTACTTCATCTGGACCAGGATGCACTTTTAGTGCTCCTGTCAGGCCTGGTCTCATACCTTATCATCTCTCTTCTCTAGTAGATCTCAATAATATATGGCTCTCGGGGGCACATCTTAGGACATGCCAAACTATCTAGATATTTTCTTACCCTAGAATAAATCTCTCACCCCTAGGAAGCGATCCCCTAACCATTTTATGCTTTGAATGCACCACAACTCCACACCATCCTCTTACCATCACCCATAGTCTCTATATGGCCTCCATATAGTGGCCCCATGACCCATCTGATCTATTATCAACCTATAGGTTTTTGTTTTCATCCTCCTATTACAGTTTCCTACCCACCTTGCCAAAAATATCTTGGGTTGAGCCCAATCGTCCCATGGCTCACCAAACTTGTCTTTAATATTTTTATATGTTCATACGCCCATACAAGCAATAAATTCATGGCTCCTAGTCCAACTCCATGATCCTCCTGGGAAAATCTATATAAATATCTATAAAATTGGGCTAATAAACACTGTGCCCATGCATAATGAGTCCCATTCTCCTCTATCACGTGAAAAATATCATGTTTCTTATACAATATCCCAACTGGGCCACCCTCTACTTCCACCGAAGATGTTGGAAATTATTGCAATAAACTTCTCCAACCATGGAACACTAGATCAAAATATCACATCTAAATAGATATGAGTCTCTGCATATACTCATGTACCTATGAAATAACATGTCTCTGCCCTCATCTGATTACGAGCATCCACTACATTCATCACCTGTACTCTCTCTCTTATAATAGGCAACCATAATATCCTGTATACATACTCCATGATAACCGTCATCTCACCAGTAGGAAACCAAAATGTACACTTATCTACAAACCATTTCTTGCACAAAATATATAACACAGGCATATTATGGGGTACTTCTCCCAATATAACAATGTGTCACAAGCCAACATAGTCCAATATATCCCACTCAACTTCAACTAAAAATCACAAAGTAAGCAATGTACTCAAGTGACAACCCGCATGGAACTCTATGACATGTATATCTCTCTGCACAACACAAAAAATAACAAAATATTTTCATTAGCACACCATGCATACTACAAAACATTATTTATCATAACATCAAACTGATCAAAATATAATAATTTCACAACTTAGTGCCCAAACCCTTGCATTGATATGTCAGCACCCAAGAGCAGGTCACAGGGTGCCCACAAATAGGTCACTAGAACCTACAACTGGTTGCTAGTTTCCCCAAGGTTAGAAATGCTCGTGAGGCTTCTGTCCTAGCCAGAAACACCAAAAAATACATAAAAACAAATTTTACTTAAATGGACAAGAACAAACATGTTTGACACTATTTTCAAAAAATAATAACACTAACCAACTCATTGGTTGTCTACAAAGCCACAACTGCCACTACTCTCTCTAATCTAGACAAAATTATGTCTCTAGTGCATGGCATCCTCACACTCAGATCTCCAAATCTCACTCAAAATTTTTACAAATGTTCTTATTCACTTTTCAGTATTACTATATATAGTAATTCATATTTACTATATACACTCGTTACTATTTATAACCACTTTTACAAAAAATACACCTTGCATAGTTTCTCTCAGATGTTGAGCCACGTAAGTATGTTTTTCTCATTGTTTACACCATACTAATCATAATTTCTTCTAGCACCTTACCATATAAATTCTGACATATCATATTCACATCTACAACATGTACGAATCAATATATACTCATACTTTGACAATACTATCTCATAATATTTCTCATTTATCATGACAACATCTTATACATCATACTTTCGGCTCAACTCTCACTTCTCCACCATTCACCATTTCACAAAAGGGGGGAATACAATTAGGATCATTTCATAATCCCTCTTAGGTTATAATACATTAAATATACACTCTTAACATATTAATATTGCAACTTAATCTAATCTTATTTGAAAAAAGGTACAATCATTCTATATTAAAATTCAACACTTTCTACTATTTCAAATCTATTCCCAAAAATCAACAAAAAACTGAGGCCAAAGCACAATAAAAACTCTATGTTGGTAATTTATTAAGCATACAATCTCAATGTAATATTATATCATTCAAAGCCAATTAATCAATCCCAGGTATAAATAAGCACACTCAGTATTATCTCTAAGATGACCTAACTTGGAAGTTTAATTTAAATTACTATCACTTCCAGATGACCTAACTTGGAATCCATCTAACACTATATAAATCAAAACACCCATTACTATAAGAGTGGGGGAAGTGAGACATCATTACCTTTCCTATACTTCTCCTATATGGGTTCTTCAATAGGTAAATAAATTTTCAAATAGAACTAATCAAACTAAATTTATTCTATATCCATCTGCTTAGTGGTTAGACCTTTTGGGGATGCAGTCATGGATGGATAGTAAAACTATACCTCTCTCCCCAACAAAATTTCTCTGGCAACAGGACGCCTAAATCCTCCCATTTATAAACAGAATCAGGTTGGGAATTGATCACCCCCTACCCCTTCAATATCCTTTGACAACAATTCAAAATATCCAAAGTCTCCAAATCATTTCAACTATTTCTCAAAGTTGCTCATTATGAAAATTTGATCTATCTCCACTTACGCCATATTGGTCAAAACGTTGATCCATAGTTCATCATGCTACAATTTTCTACACTCTATATGCACTTTGTAACATGGATTCTCTGGACTCTATACAGGTATGTTCCTTACTTCCTTTACACTACTTGAATTTCATTCAAATATCATAAAGCGGGGCAAGAATGTAGACACAAAATCACACACATATTACTATTTTCCTATGTTGTCAAGTATGTTGTTATATGCATGGATCTTAAGTAAGAAAAGTATTCACTTGGTGACATTATCCTTTGTCCATCTACTTGCTTTGATTATTTTCTATTGTATTTCTCTCTCACATCCATCATTTCTATATATGTTTCTGGTCAGGTCACATGGATCCCTAGTCTATCTGTCTTTTCACATTTATCATTCATTTATCCTAGGAAACCAATGCACTCCAGTATGGACACTAGTGCCTAAGGGTTCTTATCCATTGTGGGTGCTTCTGTCCTCTTTGTTCTTTTTACACATTTTGAAATTTGTGGTCAACCTTTCTAGTTTTTTAATCCTCATCCTGTGTTCATAGTTGGCCTTTTGTGTCACTAATGTCAAAATTCAAACAATATATCCATATATATACACAACATACACATTATTATTCTTGGTTGGCAATTCTAAGGGGAATCACATCTACATACTATCACTACCATCAAAGGGACTGCATTTTTGGGCTACATACACTGCATATGAAGGGGAAGTGCTCAATTCCATATCACACATTTGCATATTATCTAGTTACAAGTCTACTATCTTTGCGTCATTGGCACGAGGGAAACCTAAAGACACTATGTCACACACAAGCACAAAGAACTAGTTGGAAGTCTTGGAATGTAGTGCAACATGATAGTCATAATTTCACTCTCGAGGTGACCTTCAGGGTCAATACAACTTCACATATTTGCATATTTCATTCTAATTTGATGTGTTTATGAGCTTGTGCAGGTAGCAAGGGTTTTTTTAAGGTTACATGTACCCTTGAAAATCAAAGAGTGAATATCATGAAGTGATAGACAAGAATTATGAGCAAAACCTAAGTGCCAAATCAAAAAGTGAGCATTCCTAGATTCTGCACAGTCACCTAGAATGCACTAGACACCCCTTTTCATTAGTCTAGGATCCATGGGCACTTTTTAGAATTATTCTTAGTTCTTGATTTTATAGGGAGCATTTGCGACATTGTTTCACCCTAATCCAACACTTTACACTACCCAGATCAGTTCCCAAATACACATTGGAATAAAGCAAGTGCTTTATCCCTCCTCATTTATTAGAGTTTTGTATTGCTCAGAGTGCTTAGCATTTGTATAATTTATTGTATTTTGTATATATCAGTTACTCTGTAATTATATTTAATTCCATTTTTATTAAAGTAGTTTGCATTTATAGCCTCGATGCATATTAACCTCACTGTGTATATTGTAGACCATGTATTGCAAAAGTCTTTAATAACTCTAATGTCTCCCCCTTTTGTATGACCACAAGAAGTACGATTTTGAAAAATAGCCACTTTAATACTTTCCATAACCTTTGGTGTACCACTCAATTACAGATGTATATTAGGTTTGCAATTACATTTAGTCTTTTTTTTTTGAGGTACCAAGAGAAGATTTTGTTATCCTTGGTCTTCCTATGTAGCCATAGTGCATATTAATTATTAGTAAGGTTGTACATTTGTCTGAAATTTTAATGGATAAGGAGATCCAAAAACATGAGTATTTTAAAACCACATCTGGTTCATATATAACCAAGAGTGTAAACATGAAATATGTATCATGGGTGTACCCCCTGTATATGTGTGTGTAAAATGTGTGTCATTTAAGTCTAATATTGGGTTGCTCATCATGGTTATATTCAATGAATCATGTTGCTAAAACTACTATGATACATCTAGAATTTGTTACCTAAAATACAATATGGTGTGGTTAGATTTAGCTACGTATGACAATGATTCATGTTTTATCACCATTGACCTTTGTAATTTCTGCCAAAATGGAAATGCAATAAGCTATTTTTGAAAGATTTTACCTTATGGTAACTTATGTACAAAAATCCATTATTGTGTAGCATATATATATATAATGAATGCCCCTTCTTTTAAGGTATTTCATATACATCAAAAACCATTTTGAGCATGTGGCTACAAAAAAATGGATATGTGCCCATACATTAAATGCCACAAAAGTTTTTAAATAGTGTACAAAAAGAATATCCCTTGAACAGGTGGTCATATCCTTAGAAAATGTAATACATATAAAATACATAGGGGTGCATCCATGACTCTCTCAACCATGGACATGTAAATAAGTAAACATCTACCATCACCTCAGTAAGCAGCATCTAATAATCTAGGTATAGATCTAAGAAGGCCTATGTGATATACTTGACCTCTTAGATAGTGTAATTGTTCATTAATATAAGCCTGGATTTATCTAGCCCTCTGGAACAACTACCATGTATAAGAGCTCATAAAATAGAGTTACATCAAGTGGTTATCACTAACTCCATAAAATAAATCTCCCATACATGTGGTCACAAGACAATTAAGGTGCTTTGGCTCTCTATTTTCAGAAAACAATGTCACACAAGATGGCATGAGCCACAAATATGGGACTCCCATAGTGGTAATCTTTTGTAGCTATCTAAGGAACTAATGCCATAAAGATCAATACAAACAAGTAGAAACCAATTTCTTTGTCTCTCTGCAAACACGTCACTAGTATAGAAAGTAGTCAATGCCAAATAGTGATAAAATATAATCTAACTCCAAATAATCTCCTCTCCACATCCTCTACCAAGATGTCATCTCCATTGTCACCAGACACATGTCACCAACTTGTATCCATTTGAAAAATCATCTACATGGACTAGTAATGAAGTTGCAACAAGAAAGTAGAAAAGAAATGTTATCCAAAATGCATGTCCCTCCCTCAACTTATTTTGATAACTTGCAATTCCATCTCAACCTTGGGGGCACTACTATCTAAGCCTATATCCATAATGGGAAAACTCATATTTATAGAAAGATTACAATCTTGGTTCAAGTCATTTCCTCAACCCTCCACCGCATAAAACCCCTCAAGGCTACTATTCTTAGCTCCCGTTGATCATGGTTTCATTGAGAATAATGTACACATGATCATGATACCTATGTGTTCATGCCACATACTTTTCCCTTGTAACTGAATTTTAAATTTCGGGTTCGTGCAAACATATGAGGTACAATCCTCTATGCAAATTGTTCCTCACTACTCTTTGAAATATGTTGCCCGAATATCAACAGGATTCTCAGTGTATTTTAGGTTTTAGGTTTCAAATTGCAATTTACATGCAAATTGCAAATGAAACCCAATCCCGGAAACCAAACCTTTCAAGTGTATTTTAGATTTTGGGTATACCTGATTTGCATATTTAAATGTAAATTTCAAATCGAAAATCCTTGAGTGGTCAAAGAAATTAGTACATTTTGAGTTTAACTCTTTTCAATTGAAATTGTAGCCCATGCAAATGTACAATCTGATAGGGCCTAAACTGAAATCCTGACCAAGTTGTAAAAATGGGGTCAATACTGTAGACCATTTGTAAAGGTTGAATATCCCTAAAACATGTACTGATTTGAGGCCAATGTTGACTATCTCCCATCATAAGTGGGGGGATGTTTACAGTCTTGAGTTTTCCTCAAAATACTCAGTGGTTATTTTTTGGTGATGTGACCCCAGTTACTTTTCAAGACCCAACTTATCATAGCTGTGACCGGGGTCCTCTCGATTATATATGTTAACATGTGCATGAATGCTACAATAGGTGATTTAATATAAACTCACATTTATATAAAGTATTGTACCCTGAATCCATCAAATGCCATAACTAATCAACCATGTTGAAATGGACTCCTAATCTTACAAGCAGCAAGTAACTTGATAAGAGGTCTCATCATATTAATTAATGAGGTTTCTAATTGTCATCCTTCATATAAAGTCAAAAAGTACACGGTCATCCCAACATATAAATATGTAGTTTGACTTCAAATGAACTAGTCAGATTGACCAGGTTCCTAACTGCACTCCTTGTCCTATAAGCAAAGTATCATGGGGGGAATTGCCTTGACATCAACACACATGCCTATTTTCAAACTTTCATATGCATTATAAAGGTGGTTGAAGGAGGAAATTTAGTCCCATTGGGTAGTTTGCAATTTTCATGAAACTCATCTCAAAAACCAAACACTTAGCAAGTGCGGTCAACAAACAGATGATTTGGGTTCTAATTTCTATTGACATGTAAATTGCAAATTGAAACCTAATCCTCAAAAATCAACAGAAATCCCCTACTCATGCTTCGAGTCATCCATCTCTTCAATGACTGTAGATTTACATGTCTTCAACATCTACAATAATTGCTCCCCTGAAACACTAAAATATGTTATTAAGTTGTAAAATGGGGTCAACACGCGCTGAAGACCATTTCGAAGGTTGTAAAACTACTTACCATTTCCTGCTAAATCATGTTAGCATCAGAAGTAATAATGTTTACAAGTCACAGTTCAACACTAATGTATATTGATATGTTGGTGATCTATTAGTTACCCTAGCACCCAACTTGCATCATCAGCGCACCGAACACTACGCTAGCACATTAACACGCTAGTCATGAATTCATCAAAGGCTTGATTTACATACAACAAAATCACTCACATGTATGCTGAAGTATGGCACCCTGATCTTTAGCAATGATAACGCATAACTAATTCACCATGTAACTCCAAATTTCACAAACTTGGACTTTTTGGAAAGGTCTTATTCTACTTGATGAGGTAAGGTTGGTTGAAAATGGAAATACTATCCCAATAGTTAAATATGTTTCCAAGGTTGAACTCAACTACCAATTTGATTTGGTTCCTTTATCAAGTTTCTGGACTTAAGAAAGTATTCATGGGGGAGCTTGGCCTTGACAGGGTTCACATAGGGAAAATTTTAAAACTTTTAATGCAGTTGAATATGGTTGAAGGAGGAAATTTTAGTTTCACTGGGTTTCATTTGCAATTTTCATGCAAATTGGGCAAATGAAACCCAAAGAAAAAACCAAATCTTCCTTTGTATTTCACATTTGAGGAATTGATTTCTTTATTACCTCCTATTCTCTGCATTTTTGAAACCCAAATCCGCATGAGGAGGTGGGGGCAGTTTAGTTTCAGCCGGATTGGGTCTACATGAAACACGTGGAATTTTTCCACAGGGGCTTCAATTACTCTAGGTGGCTAACATAACTGATCGGAGAAGGGGGTAGGATGGACAAGGCAGTAGCGAAGTTATTTCGAAGGTAGGCCCTGATGGAATAAGTAGAACTATTCCACAGCTCCACCAAACACATGATTCCCCACCGAGGTAATATAATGTGGCGTAGTCAGGCGCCGCAAATACACATGGCATAGTTCTTACCTTCCCTCCATTCCCCTTCTATGCACTTTTTCTGACCCCAAATAAAATATGTATTAAATCAGTCTATCACAACCCATGGGGAACTACTTTCTATTCCTCCCAAGCTTTAGAAATCCACATAGCCATAATTTTGTCCCTACAACTCCAAATCTTGCAAAATCAATCTTGTTGGAAAGGTCTCATCATGTACTTGATGAGGTTAGGTTGGTTAAAAAGTGGAAAAACTATCCCAACATTAAATATGTAGTTCGAGGTAGCTCAACTGCCATATTTGATTACGGTTCCCTTTCCTTCTCCTATAAGCAAAGTATCATGGGGGAATGACATTGAAAAGGTTCACATGCCTATTTTCAAACTTTCAATGCATTATGAAGGTGGTTGAAGGAGGAAATTTTAGTTTCACTGGGTTTCATTTGCAATTTTCATGCAAATTGCAAATGAAACCCAATCTCAAAAACCAAACCTTCCAAGTGTATTTCAGATTTTGGGTTCTGATTTCTAGTTTACATGTAAATTGCAAATTGAAACCCAATCCTCAAAAATCAAATAAATTAGTGCATTTCGAGTTTCAGGTTTTCAATTGCAATTTACATGTAAATTACAATATGATCCCTGAAACCTAAAACCTGACCAAGTTGTAAAAATGGGGTCAACTTCCGCTGAAGACCATTTCGAAGGTTGTAAAACAAGTACCGATTTCTGCCAATAGTAAATCAGAAGTGGGAGATTGGTTTACAAGTCACGAGTTCTGCCCTTTATTTTTTGGGAGTCTACAGTTACTTTTCTTGACCCAACTTTCATCATCAGTGTGTCGAGTTTTGGGGAATGTTTAACATAGTCATGAATGCAAAAAAGGCTTGATTTAATATTTCAATCACTCACATTTATTGAAGTATGGCACCTTGATCTTTAAATGGCCATAACTTTCACCATGTAACTCCAAAATTTCACAAACTTGGACTTTTTGGAAAGGTCTCATCATGTTCTTGATGGGGTTAGGCTGGTTGAAAAGTGGAAAAACTATCCCAACATTAAATATGTAGTTTGAGGTAGCTCAACTACCATATTTGATTATGGTTCCCTTTCTTTCTCCTATAAGCAAAGTATCATGGGGGAATGACATTGAAAAGGTTCACATGCCTATTTTCAAACTTTCAATGCATTATGAAGGTGGTTGAAGGAGGAAATTTGAGTTTCACTGGGTTTCATTTGTAATTTACATGGAAATTGCAAATGAAATCCAATCCCAGAAACCAAACCTTCCAAGTGTATTTCAGATATCGGGTTCTGATTTGCAGTTTACATGTAAATTTCAAATCAAAACTTGATCCTCAAAAATCAAAGAAATTAGTGCATTTCAGGTTTCAGGTTTTTAGTTGCAATTTACATGCAAATTACAATATGATCCCCAAAACCTAAAATCTGACCAAGTTGTAAAAATGGGGTCAAATTTCATTGAAGACCATTTCGAAGGTTGAAGGTTGTAAAATAAGTAACGATTTCTGCCAATAGTAAATCAGAAGTGTGGGATTGGTTTACAAGTCTCGAGTTCTGCCCTTTATTTTTTGGGAGTCTACAATTATTTTTCAAGACCCAACTTCCATCATCAGTGTGTCAGGTTTCAGGGAATGTTTAACATGGTCACAAACACGAAAAAGGCTTGATTTAATAGTTCAATCACTAACATTTTTTGAAGTATGGAACCCTGATCTTTAAATGGCCATAACTTTCACCATGTAACTCCAAATTTCACAAACTTGGACTTTTTGGAAAGGTCTCATCATGTTCTTGATGGGGTTAGGCTGGTTGAAAAGTGGAAAAACTATCCCAACATTAAATATGTAGTTTGAGGTAGCTCAACTACCATATTTGATTATGGTTCCCTTTCTTTCTCCTATAAGCAAAGTATCATGGGGGAATGACATTGAAAAGGTTCACATGCCTATTTTCAAACTTTCAATGCATTATGAAGGTGGTTGAAGGAGGAAATTTGAGTTTCACTCTTTTTTCCCTCCTTTCTCTTTCCCATCTTCTATAAATTGTAAAATGATGCCCATTTGTAAAGGTTGGACCCTCTTAGAATATTAGAGCATAATTTCAAAGTGTTGCACAAGTGTTCTTGAGTTGCAGGCATCATATTTAGATTATACAATGTGTTTATGCCTTCTTCCTCCATTGTAATGATCTATGCATCTCTTTAAGGCAATAAAATTCATATTTTTTTGTTTATATTCTGCCATAGCTGGTGTTTTATTGCATTTTCTTGCCTCTTCATTTACTTATAGGTATGTTGTGTATGTTTTCCCAATTTTTAAGGTTTATTTCTATTGTGCATTGTGTGAAAATGGGAGTTTGAATGCTTCCTTAGAATATGGCTCTTAGGTCTGCCCTCTCCTCCTTCATTTTATCCCATTTTCCCTCATTTGAGAGTGTCTTCCCCCTTGTTGTTGGTGTTATCAACTCACCTTAGTGTAGGATTTCATTTTATGCATCTCCTTCACACCCTTGTTACTTGGAATCATATAGTATAGTTAGGTTGTTGCATTTCCCTTCTTAGGAGTAGTTTAACATTAGGATTAGGTAGAGGAATCAACCTTCTTTGGAGGTTTGTCTTAATTACAAGGTCCCATACCTTGAGACAATCCCATGTTACCTAAAAACATTGATTTCTCATCTATTCATTCATGACAAATAAGAGGGTGTTGTTTTTTGGTAATAAAAAGAACTATAATGAACTATAAGGAGTCAAGGTAGATCCTATTGATTTAATTTAAAATGAATTACAATTTAATTTCAGAGTAACTATTATAACAAATGATATTCTTATGATAAACTACAGTAAGACACAAATGATAAACACATACAATACGAAACCCTAAGCAATACAAAGAGAGGAGGTGACTTAACTGATTTATGAGTGATCTGGAAGTGATCTAAGATGGGAAAATATTGGAATAGAATGGGAAGAGTATCGTTAGGGGTCATCAAGGGTTATGAGACTCAGAACTGCATAAGACAAAATTGCCCATGGTAGGATAAGAGTGCTTGGGTGTAAGTGACTGATATGGGCAATAGTGTCCAATCAGATGATCAAGTTTTGATCTATTTTGGGCTAGAAGAGATTCATTGTTGATCCTATTTTATTGCTGTGATTTCACTCTAATGTCGCTGGTCATACCTATAACCTATAAAATAGATAACTAACTGCACATTCCAATAAAGTACATCAAACCTAATAAAGAAGATGCAGAATGGGGAGTCAAACTGGCCCCATCATTCACTTGAAGAGTGATCTTACAATCGAGCGTTACTCTATGTCTCAAAATCCATGTAGTTCTTTGTGTATGTGTGTGTAATTATGCCCTAGGTTTCCCTTGTGTAAGTTGCACTATGATAACGGGATAGATCTAGATAGTTCCAAGTATGCAAATGTGCGAGATGAAATAGAAAGAAATTCCACTCCTAGGTTGTGTATGAAGAGTGATTCAACCCTTGTCCTTTGTATGGATGTGCTAGATGTATGCTTTGTAATGTCCTTTTGCCTTAGATGCAAGCTTAGGTGATAGTAGATATTGATTAGTGTTTGGCCCTTGGTTTTGGAGAAGTAACTAAGTATATATATGATTCCCTTGTTTGAATTTTGTAATTGACAATTGGAAGGAGGACCCAAAGTACTAAAAGATTCCTAAAAAGTAAAAGAGACCTAAAAGGGGGGGAAATGGATAAAGATGGTCAGGAGTGCCTAGGAGGGACATGAGCACCTGGGTGCTTCTATCCTAGTTGGGCACTAGTGTCTGAGGCTATAAAAGATAAATAAGTCCAATTGCTGCAAAGTTATAGGATGTGTAAATCCAATAAGAATGTAAAAGATAAATCAAAAGGCCCAAAGGAGTTGTCAACCTTTGGGTTTCTTGCTTAGGAATCATGTATATATTATTATGGTTTAGGACCTAGAAATGTACCCAAGTGCATATATTTTGTGTTTAACTTTTCCCCCACTTTATAGTATTGAGTGAATACTTGATAACATAAAGTAGATGGAAGACGCGTACCTTGTAATCCTATAGAGAAGAGTGTAGACGATAGCATGCCGAGTGGACAAGTGAAGCATGAAGTGATCGTAATATGAAGCGTGGAGACTAGGAAGGGGAGGTAGACCCTAAGGGTAAAGTGTATGTATAGTAGCATGTGTTTTTGGAGATTGTGTTTGCTGATGTGAGCTGTTTCTTGTTGCGTGTTAAGGATGGACCTGTAAAAGAAGAGGGAGAAAGAAGTCAAAGTCCCGAATATGAAAAAATAGAGTAAAATGTGTATAAATAAGTAAAAGTGTATAAAATAAAAGAGTACACCTGATGTGTGAGAGCGTAAAGGAAAGAAAGTTATCCTGTTACTTTGGATATGCTGCTGGATTTGAATGTCTTGTTACTGATGGTGAGGGTTTTGGGCAATCTCACACCAAGAAATTTACTAGTAATAACCTAGGTGCGCTGGCACATCACTCAGCCTAGACCGAGTGTTCACCCGAAGCATGCAAAGGTACCAGGCCCCTCTTTAGGGTAGCTTGTGCAGGATGTTAGCATGTTGAAGACTTAATGCATTCAGATCCATAATTAATATAACATTCTACAGAGCATGTCTAGATCTAGATCTAAAGAGTAATAGATTCAAATAATACCCATAATGAAGTCAATCTTGCAAGAACCAATTATACTCATGATTAATACCTCGATTCAGCCAATATACTCCATTATATTAAACACAATAAATACCTAGAAGCTTATTACAATAAGTAATACCATAAGCTTATGCGCACATCAGATCTGACAGCATAACCTCACAGTAATTCATATCTAGTTCTCACATAGTCCTCCTATTCTACACATATAACTACATATTTATAAGGGTGGGGACTTTCCCTTCACTGCTTGCATAATTCCAAAAATAGGCCACATGCTGGAAATAGTCATGCGCCTTTACAATAATAGCCACACATGCAAGTGCGCTAACAATATATATCTTCTGGTTAACTGGCATTGGTAATCCTATTATTAACTTGAACTCATGCAAAGCGCTTAGTAGATGCTCTTCCAAAAATAGCCCATTTACATGTCTACGCAAGTCTTTATCCTATTTGGTCGTGTGCCCCGCACACTATCTCCAAAAATAGCCTATAACCATGTGAAAATGGCTAAGTCCCGATATCTCATTTTTTCTTTCATGCGCACTGTCCTTCCCTATCCTTCCACACCTTCAAATATGTGCCTTATTACCTATGCATGAATATTTTGTGCACACTTCTTCTTAGTGTATCATACTTCATCTCCGTTCAACATTACCCTAGTTGTGAACATAGTGAGCTTGTAATGCCCCAAAAATGGCTAATCTTCGTGATAATTACAAGAATGAATAATGGAAAATCAGCAATTGGAATGAATTTGGAAATAAATGAGAAGATGGAAATCATCAATGTGCAACATCCTCTGAAACAACTGGAAGAATGAGATTGTCTAAATGGACCCTCACTTACTAGAACAATCCACTGCAAACTTTCTCAAAAAATTGTTAGAAAGGGGTCATGTCTTCATCTGAGCCATGTCAATGGGTAATGCAGATTCACAAATCATCTTAGTGCAACTTATCCCTGTCTCATTGGGTAACATCCAAAGGATAAAAATTACTGGACAATTAACAGATAGCTTGCCTCCCACATACACCATAGGTGATTTAGGTTTTGTGTTTCTCTTTATGTTTTTTGTTTCCCTTTCTCATTGTGTTTTTCCCTTATAGGGGTTGTGTGTTGCTGTTTTGGCCTCACGCTTCTTGCTTGTATTCTATGTGACTATATCTTTCCCACTGGATCCCAGGAAGTGGTCATGCTGCATTGCCCACAAGACTTAATTGAGGTTCTACTGGTTGCTCCATTTCGTCCTTAATGTCCATGGATCTGACACATAAGTCCCCGATGCCTAAGCTCCAACTTTTTTCATATCCTCCTCCAATGATTAGCATGTAATTTTTTTATTTTTTATCATGACATATTCCAAACCCACACTTGAAACATTTTCCCTCTTTTCTTCCTAATCAATGTAAACCTTTCCTGTGGGCCAACATTTCGAACTATTTCATCCATCAAGTACCAGGTCAAAATTAATGTACCACACATGATTCATAGCCAAAGGGAAGTTTTTCATGTGCAAAGAAGTGTACATATCTTTATTCTTGAATTTACTTAGGACATGATGACCTGAACAATGCTCTGCGAAGGCGATCAAGGACCCCATGGATATTTTTCTCCAGGTCTTATCTGGCACTTTCAAATGTGTTATCCTCTGGAAGCTTATAGGGAAATTCAAATCATCTCTTAGAGCTATGGGAGAGAAATGGCAAATTTTTCCAAGGTACATTCCTAGCGAAGCCACCTCTGTGGAGATAATTGAGGTCAGGAACAAGTTAAGACAAAACTCAGGCCTATTGGGGGCATCAGGCACTAGGAAAAGCATGTTTCAAAAGAGTTATGTGCACTATTGTTTGAATGCCTTTCTCAAGAGCCTTGTACACAGTGTTGGGACTCTTCATATCACATCAGGAATTAGAAATATGACCAATCGTGACTTCATTGTGTAATAATCAATGATATAATTATGGGAGTTAAAATGCGTGCGAAATATGTCCATTAAAGTCAGAGAGTCCATTAACTAGCATAAATAGAAATTTTTGAAAGTGCCCATTGCTATTATGGAACAACACATGTAAGTATAATTTATAAATATAGTAATTTTACAAGGATTTTCATAGTCTATAATTTAGTATGTTTTCAACAAATTATCCAATTGCCCTCAACATTCATCAACAGCTCTAAACAAGTACTTGAACATCGAGGCGGTGAAAATTAGGAAAACTCTATGTCTAAAAATAGCCATCCTAATCAAGACTTCTCCAAAATTGTTAAGTACTCCTGTAATCAAGCTAGGATCACTTATATCAACTTGGGCACATTCCACACCCATCTCATTGTATAGGAGATTTCCACACACTTACAAGGTTTAGAATCTTATCGCCTCGTGGTTGAGACATGAGGGATTTTGTCCTTCTCTTCTCAGGCTATCTTCTAAAACATAGAGATCCCGAGGTGAATTATGCATGAAATAGTTTGATGTAATAGCGTCTTAGATGTTTTCAACTCATCTGAACATTGTGGTATAAAGTGAAATTCTTCATGGCTCTGACTCCTACATCCAAAAATTCATATCCTTCTTCTTGTGCATTGAGGTGGAGTACTTGTGAAGCTCATCTTCTACCAATTGTCTGAGGGTTCAAGCTCCGTGATAAAAACACGGGAATATACTGAAGCCATCAATGTCTTGATAGAATATTTCAACCTCCTACATCTACTGTTAGTGCAAATCTGCAGCACCCCCTGATGTTGATCAGATTTCTAGTTTGATCATACTAACATCTCAGTGTGATTGCACAACATTGAAACCTCTCTCCAAGTGTGGGACTTGCAAAATGAGAGAGGATATCTCCAGATTAGAGGCTGCATCCTCAAAATCCTCTGATAGATATGTTATTTAGCAATTAGTGACAGAGGTTTTGAATCCTAATCCTACTCTAAATTCCAAGGGTGACAGAGATAGAAAAGTGCAAAAATTGAAACTAAACTAATAGGTGATACACCAAAGGAGGAGTGGTAAACACTTATAGTTCTACAAATAGACACAGATCATGGAATGCAACATAAAAATCATGCAAAAACTGATAAGATGTAATTGAAAGTCTGAAATGAAGCAAACAACACAACCAAAGGTGCTGAAAAACTAATCACAGAGCCTGTATTGTCATTTCCATTTATCAAAATCCTTGCATTACAATAATCAAAAGGTAGAAAACCTGTTATAACCATCAAGAGGTCTGATACTTGCAAAAATCACTTGTTGAAGGTGAAAGAAGAAGCTTGCTATCCAAAGAAATGTTCCCCCTAAAAAATGAGCCAAATCTGAATTTTTTACAAATGCATGGGTCGAGCCCAGGAGAGAGAAAAGGTGGTAAAAAACATGGGAGCCATTCTTCATTGAATGAAGATGTGATTAAAACAACATGGGAATCCTTACAGACCCATGCCCTGAAGTTTTGGCCATGTTGAAGAAGAATGCGACCCATTTTGCATTAAGGCTGGTTGTTAAAACGTCACTTCTGGCTATTACCGCATGCTAGAGATGTTTCTACTGATTTTCTCTCTCCAAACTAAACTTTAAAATGCAAAAATTGACCCCAGGGAATAATGTAGATAATTTCACTAAAGATTTGATTGATATAAAGAACGTGAAAATTTTCTGAGCTAAATAGATCACAAAGTTATGGCGATCTGAAGATTTAGGGCAAAAATACACAGGCCGAAATCGTAATCAGACGGTCTTAAAAAAGTTTAAATTTTTTACCCATTTGGTCTTTGGAAAGTTTTTCAAAATTTCCCCATGCTCTACCACTTCCATGTACACATCTCAGGATCTGCATTCGATCAAAGGGCTCATAAACCTATTGAAAATTTCTTTCGGGCCCTTCCTTAAAATCTGATGCCACTTGGACAACGTGGCACTTATTGGCTCAGGCTTGAAAGAAGAACTTTTCCCTGCCAAAAAGTTTGCGCATTTTTTACTTTGGAAGAAATCAGCCATTTCCCCCCCGCGCTTCTACCACATGGGTCGAGCCCAGTGTCAGAGATACCATTCGATGGTGGGGGGCATGCGGAGCCATCCCTCATTGACCTTTGAAAATGCATTGACGGAACAGCTTGGAGGAATTTACTAACCCATACCCTGTCATTTCCCCGCCACTTATTGGACTGAAGAATCGACCTGCATTCGTATTGATTCGGGCTTCCTTGGTCCTATTTGCGGCCATTTTCACGTACGCATCCCATGCGTCCCTCGCATACTTTTGTCCCAACTGTCCTGGATTAAAATCTGACCTGGAATCATGTCAGCCTGAATTTTAACGGGCTTTCTAATGATTCTTGAACATGAAAATCTGAGCTTTCTCGTGATCAAAAGCGTCCCACGCGTACTTTTGTCCCGACTGTCCCAAAACCGAATCGGCAGGAAAAATATCTCTAAATTTTACCCGAAATGGACTGTCTTTCGACAAATTCCCCGGCCGACTTCGCATCCCACGCATACTTTTTTTCCTCTGGCTGTCCCAAACCTTCGTCGAAACAAAAGACTTAGGTGATTTTTCCTTTGCTTTCGGCCGATTCGGCTTTTTGAAAAAATGTCAAATCTCGCGTCCCGACGTCCCAACTGTCCCTAACCGCGTGAAACAAAAGACTTAGGTGATTTTCTTGCTTTTTTGGCCCCAAGCTTGGTACGACGAACCTCAGTACGACCCGAACCCTTCAGACCCGAAATGCTTTAAAATAGTCCTGCAACCTTATTTTCTACATTTTTTCCATTTTTTCTAACTCTGTCGGGATTTCTTCTTGGATGGGAGAGTTAGAAAAAGGGCCGAGGGGACCCCAAAAAACATGATTTTGGGCCTTGAATCAATCTTACTTCCTTGGGACTGAATAATCTGATGCATGTTATCAAAATTACCTTGAGGGGTGAATTTTGGGTAACAATTTTGGCGACTCAGCGGGGTTATCTGCTTGCCAGATGAAGAATGGTCAGCTGCCTGAAGCATCCATTGGGCATGGAGTCATGAGTTATCTGTTCGGAACCCCAACTAACTTAGAATGTTGCAAGGAGGAAGATGGAATATCACCCGATGGAAGCAAGGGCTGCAAAACATCTCCATGGACAGCAAGCCTATGCCAAAGCACTTAGGGAAAGCAAAACAACCTACTGCAAAACAATGTGCACAAGCACTTGGAGGAATGAAAACCTAAGCTAATATTTACAAGGTGGAGAATTTCCCTTTAGTAGCAATGCTTTAGATAGATTCCATTGACTGGAATCTGCAGTTCTTCACCATCCAATGAAGACAATTGGAAGGCATTGCTGTCCTTACACTTTGTGACCATGTATGGGCCACTCCAAATGGCATCAAATTTTGAATGCCTTCCCGGTTTTGCTCTATCCACATCCCATTTTAACACTAGATCTCCAACTTGGAAAGATCTACTCTTGGCCTTCCTATCAAAGGTCTTCTTGATCAAAGCTTGATCCTTTTCCATTACTTGGGATGCCTGATCTCTGATCTCTTGGAGCTCCATCAATTCTGCATATCTCACCTCCATGGGCCCAAACTCTAGCAACTCTAATTGCTTCATGAGTTCCAATGTTGGCAACTCAAGTGACATGGGCAAGATTGCCTCTCTTCCATAAACAAGCCTGAATGGAGAGTTACCTGTGGATCTCTTGGGAGTTATCCTATCAGCCCATAAGGCTGATTTCAGTTTGGTATGCCAAGACCTCTGATTCTCATCAAGAGTCCTCCTAATGATCCTTAACAAGTTCTTGTTTGTAGATTCAGCCTGGCCATTACCCTGAGGGTAGTAGTTTGATGAAGTACTTAGGTAGATCCCGTTCTTGACAGCCCACTCAGTCACCTTGGATCCAATGAATGCCAATGCATTATCTGAGATTATTGTAGCAGGTATACCAAATCTGGTTGTTATCCCCTCATAGAAGTCTAAGATGCTAGACTCATTTGCTTCCTTGAGTGCTACTGCTTCAGTCCACTTGGTGAAGTAGTCTGTGGCTGTCAAAATCCACTTGTGCCCTTGGCTTGAATTAGGATTAATGACTCCAATGAAGTCCAAACCCCATTGCATGAATGGCTGGTCAACTGAAATTAGATGCAATGGAAGGGCAGCAAGCCTCTCTTTACCTGTGAAGAATGCACAATTCTTACACCTGTTGATCCATGCATAGCAATCACTGAAAATTTTGGGCCAATAATAACTAGCCCTCATGATTTTTAGGGCTGTCACTCTTGGTGTAAAATGACCACCAGCTGGTCCACCATGGAACTCTTCCAACACCCTATGAATCTGATTTGTGTTAATGCATCTCAGCAGCACTCCATTCACATCTCTCTTGAACAAAACACCGTCTACTATGGCATATGGGACAGCCTGCAATCTGAAGTGTCTTCTTTGGGTTTTGTTCATCTCTGGAGGGCATAGGCCCATGCTTAGGAAGTGCATTATACCTTGGGTCCAGCAAGGAGTGGGGACAGCATTATCCTCTTCTTGAGTGCTACCTTGCACATGGCTGTCTTGAACTGTCAAAACAGCCTCTTCTTCATTGCATACTCCCTTTTGCTTCCCCAGAATTAGCTGCTCACACAATCCTTTTCCTCTTACCAGCTTGGTGACCTTGATCTCAATGTCATACTCCATGACATGAGTGATCCAACCTGCCCTTTTCTCATTCAAATCTTTGTTGAGGAGGAAGTCCTTTACTTCTGCATGAGATACCAACAACTGAACTTTGTTGTTTGAGACTAAATGCTTGAATTTCTTCAAGCTTCTGATTACTGCAAGTACATGCTTCTCAATAAAAGAATATCTCACCTCATAGTCCTCCAGGATTTGGCTGAAGAAAGTAATTGGCTACTCATCATTGTCCTTGTTCTGCTGCACCAAAATGGCAGAAATAGTATCATTACCTCCAAATGCATAGAGGATGAAATCCTTGGAGAAATCCGGGTTGATGAGAGTTGGTGCTTGGGAGATGGCTTCTTTGATTGCTTCAAAACCCTCCTTGCCTTCTGCTGTCCACTTGAAAGCCATGCTTTTCTTTAACATTTTGGTGATAGGTTTGACAAGGGCTGCAAAATCTGGGACAAACCTCCGAACAAAGTTTATTCTCCCCAAGAAACTCTGAAGGGATTTCTTATGGCTTGGCAATGGTAGTACTCTTATGGCTTCGACTCTCTTTGGATCAATTGCTAATCCTTCTTTGGAGACAATATGGCCAAGGAGCTTTCCTTCATGTGCTAGGAAGATACACTTCTTAGGATTCAAAGACACTCCAAATCTCCTGCACCTTTGGAAGACTTGTCTCAAATGAGAGAGGTGGTCTACTGCATTTTTTGAAAAAACAATGATATCATCAAGGTATATCAGCACCACGTTGTTGATCAAACCTTTGAATGCCATGTCCATTGCTCTTTAGAAGGTAGCTCCAGCATTGGACAACCCAAATGGCATTTTCCTGTATGCATAAGTTCCCCATTTGGTTGTGAAGGCTGTCTTGAACTGATCTTCTTCCTTCACCATAATCTAATTGTAGCCCGAGTAGCCATCAAGTAGTGAAAACCTCTCAGAGCCAACCACCACTTGCAAAATTTGCTCCATAGAAGGGAGTGGGTAATGGTCCTTGAGAGATGCTCTATTCAAGTCTCTGAAGTCAACACACAATATGATCTCTCGACTCTTCTTTCTGACTGGAACTAAGTTGGCAAACCCAACTAGAATGCTTGATTGGGAATATGATTCTTGACTCAATCAACTTGTTCAATTCCTTCCTCATGAGAGGTTCCATGTGTGGATTGACTAGCCTTTGCTTCTGCCTGATGGGCTAAGTATTTGGTTCCAACTCAATGGTGTGCTGTGAGCCAACTTGGGATTGAAACCCTTTCAAGTATTCATAGCTCCAAGGCAAAACAACATTAGGGGAAACTCTTGACACAGCTATATGAACTCATACTTTTATTGTTCAGTGTCATCTTTCCAATTTGCAATGGTTTGTTCTCTTCCACCAAGATGGATACTGAATCTTCTCTCTTGACCTGAATGTTTGCTTTCTCTTTCCTAAAACTGATCATTGGGATTGAAAATGGACCTCCAAAGTGATAAGTCACTTAGGCAGCTTGTTATTCTCAGCCTGTGACCACTTGGTCACCATACCTGCTGTTCCAATTTTTCCTGATTTTAGTTGAGAACTCAGCTTCTTCTTGTAAGAAATGGATGATTTGCTGGTCATTCTCAAATACTTGCCAACTTACATTGTTATCCGCCACTGAAGGCCTCACAATCACATGGATGTTTGGCTATACCTTGTCCTTTTGAATGTTTTCCACAATATCAAAGGCTACCCCAACTGCTGCAAGCCTGTCAGCAGCTTGGTTTCTTCATAGGAACTGGATTTGATGCCAAAGCCTCAAAATCTTCAATGAGGTCCCACACCCTGTTCTTGTAGCACTTGAGTAGATCATTCTTGGCAGCTTGCTACCCTTTGACCTGATTTACAATCAATTCACTGTCACCAAAGACTTGCAAGTTCTTTATTCCTCTCTTTATTGCCCAATACATCCCTTGCACCAAGGCTTCATATTCAGCAGTGTTATTAGAGCATGCAAATTGAAATCTAAAAGCTGAATAGTGCTTTACTCCTTGAGGTGAAACCCAGCATGGCTCCCCCCTCCGGCACCTTGTCTACTCCTTGATCCATCAAAAAATAGCTTCCATACCTCATTGTCATCCTTGTGGTCTGGTTTGGTGATGCTAGGAATGGGCTGATCTTTTTATGTATGCAATAGACTCCTAGCTCAGATTCTTCTACTTCTTGAGAAGGATCAAAAGCATGCACCTTGTTTTCCCATTCATCAAGAGTTAGATCCGGGATGCTTCCAACCTTGGTGTCAGCTTCATCAGTGCTTGGGTGATCTTCTTGATCAAATGCTGAACAGTTGGCATTGATCTGACTCGGAGTGTAGGGCTCAATGTGGAAGTTTGCAATAGGTTCAGACCTAATTGTAGCTTTGGTTCCATACCTAGTTCTGAACAGCATGTGTGACCAATCAGTAGACAAATATCCTCCAATATTGGCTGTGAAATCTCTTGACAAACATAGGGCGAAGAGTGGTGGAAGGTCTATAACTAATACATCTTGTAAAACAACAACATTTGGACATGCATGCAAGGTAAGACTCAAGTTTCTAATCACCCCAACTGTTGTTACTGTTGTCCCATCCAATTACACTACATTAAGGGAATACATAATTAAAAACCTAATCTAAATGGAAACATTGCCTTATTACAAACACCAAGAAGACTTATTTATAGTAGGGATTCAACATACTCCTATTGAAGTAACCAGGTAACCATATTCCATCAATCATTTCTAACTGACAAGCTCCTATTTCAAGTATGTAAGTGATAACATATGGTCCTAACCAATTTACTTTGAGTTTGCTTGGATGTCGCAGAAACTTAGAATCATAAAGAAGCACCATCTACCCTATCTCAAGTTTTTTATCCCTGATGTGCCTATCATGCCATGATTTTTAACTAGATTTTTCTTACTTTTGACTCCAGCGTGCTATTAATCGCCACTCATCCAACTTAATCAACTTGTCAATTCATTCTTCTAATGCTTGCTCATCAACTAGACCTCCAGTGTGTGTAATACACAAAGAAGGTAACATGAATTGCATAGGAAGAACTGCTTCTACGCAAAACACCAATTGAAAGGGTGTGGCCTTATTTAACCGCTTCTATGTTGTTCTATACACCCAAAGTACTGTAAAAAGTTTATCATCCCAATCCTTTCTTCTAAAATCACAAAATTTTGTCAATGTATGGCTCAAAATCTTGTTGAAAGCCTCAGTAGTCCCATTTTCCCGAGGATTATATGGTGTAGTCTTATGGCATGTAATCATGAATTTATCCAATAGAATTCTAATTGTCTCATTCAAAAAATGTGTACCCCTATCACTGGTTAAACTCAATGGGCATCCATACCTTGTAATAATATTTTACCATAGAAACCTAGTTGTTGTAGTTGTTGTACAATCCTTTGTAAGTGCTGCTTCTTCCCACCTTGTTAGATGATCTATGTAAGTGATGATATAGCATGATCTAGTCCTACACTCGGCTAGTGAAATAGGACCCACAAAGTCTATAACCCATTTCTCAAATGGTTCTGCACTAGTAATAGGTCTTAACAACATTTCATCTCTTTGACCTGGTTTTCTAAGGTGCTGACAGTGATCACAAGCCTTGTAATATGCCTTACAATCTTTATACAGGGTCTCCCACCATAATCCAGTGAGTAGAATCTTACGTGGAGTGGCATCACCTGCATAGTTCCCACTTGCAATACCACCATGAGCCTCCTCCATGATATCTATGCACTCATGTTCCAGTACACATCGACACAATACTTCATCCTGACCTAACTTGTACAGGTCACCGCTAATCAACATAAATGGTGTCGCGCGAATAGCAAGTTGTTTGTTCTCTAAGGATTTCATCCCTTCTGGTGCCATACATGTTCGTAGAAAGACAACAATGTCCTCTAATTCCGATGGTGCGCGTTGTAACCTGTATAACTATGTATTAGGCATGACATCTTCAATTTCCTGCGCTTCTTCTCCTGAATGTATTTTGGATAGATGGTCCGGTCTAGAATTACTTTTCCTTAGTTTTACCATAAATGTGAAATCAAATTCTTGCAATAAGAGTACCCATCTACATATGTGCCCCTATAAAATGGGATTATTTACCAAATACTTCAATGCCATGTGATCAATATAGAATACAAATGGTGTTGCTAGTAGGTACTATTTGAATTTATGTAGCGCATAGATCATTCACAAAGCTTCGCTCTCTATAGTTGTATAATTCTACTTTGCAGGACTCAACTTTCTACTAGCAAAACAGATGGGATGATTTATAATACCTTCTCTAGGATGAGCCAACACCATGCTAATGGCCATGCCAAAGGCGTCCACATGTACATGAAATGGTTAGTCCCATGAAGGAAAGCACATAATAGGCACTGTAGTAAGTTTCTCCTTCAATGTCTTGAATGCGTGCTACTGTGGTTCTCCCTAGTAGAACATCCCTTTTCCTTTTAGTAACTCCTCCAAGGGTACAAAACCCTTAGCATACCCCTTTATAAATTTTCTATAATACCCAGTGTGACCCAAGAATCCGTGCACCTCACTTTGACTGGTAGGCTCTTCCAGGTTGATAATGACTAAAACCTTAGTTGGATCAACCAACAAATATTCCTTGTAGGTGATGTGCCCTAACAATATTCCAAATGGTGTAGAAAATACATATTTCTTGATGTTCAAAGAGATACTTAACTTCCAACATCTTTCAAACATTAGGCGTAAATTGTCACAATGATCCTTAACAAGTCCATACACCTTCTAGTCATCTAAATAAACCTAAAAGAAGTTGTGAATAAAATATTTGAATGCTTGAATAACTATGCACAAAAAATACAATAGGTGCATTTTTCAGACCAAAAGGCATCACAGGAAAAGCTTCCCCATTCAGTAGTAAAATTAGTCTTTTTTGACCCTCTTGTGTAATCCTAACCTGATGATACCTAGAGAACTCATTTGTAAATGAATAGATTTCATGCCTTACAACGCCTTCTAGTATTTCCTCAGTGAATGGCATAAGAAAGGGATCAGTAACACATGCAACATTCAACTCACTGCAGTCCACAAAAATCCTAATCTGACCATCTTTCTTGATACTGATCACCATTGGGCTAACCCATTCTAACTTGTCCATGGGCTTGATGATTCCTGACTTCAACATTTTTTCAATTTCTTCTTTGACCTTTTCACGCAAGTTGGGGTTCATCCTGCAGGGTCTCTTTCTGACCAGGCATGCACCTTCCTTAAGCTTTATCTTCATTTCTCTTAATGATTCATGCATGCCTTTGAGTTCATGGTATCCCCAAGGAAATAAGTCTTGATAATCATGTAGTAACTCAATGATTTTTTCCACTTTAGAGTCAGACCAATAGTCCCCAATTATGGCCTCCTTAGGCTCAGCATCAGATCCAATATTCACTTTCTTTGTTCTCATAGGTTCATGATAGGCCCGCATGGTCTTATCTTCAATGTCTAAAACCTCACACCTACCTGTTGAATGGTCTACATCCATATTTTCTACTTCTTCATCATTCCACTAAGTAGACCATCTTTCCTTTTTCCTTCTTAAGGAAAGCATGCTTAAGTAGTGTGTGCATCTGTCTTTTTTTCTTTAGCAAAACGCACTCTTGAGTCTTCTTCCATCAAATAAATCTTGAATTATTTCTTCCTGCCTTTGTACTATCCTCCCATAGTTAAGCACTTTATAACCCTTAATACCTCTTCTACTGGCGGTTTAGTAGAGAAATAGTCAAATGTTTGGATCATCCCTATAATCAAATCCTGTCAATTTTCCAATCTCTCTATGGAGTTCCGCATATACATACCAAGCACATGTGCAACCTTGTAAAATGGAATAAAATTTGTGCACTCAAAGTGAAGGTGGTAAACCTTCCTACCCCTCTGTCTAGAGTCTCTCACACTATTAAATGTGGTGTTGAACAGGTTGATTGCCATGATAAGTGTATATTTGAGTAGGTGAATTTCTCCTGGAAGAACTAAGTAGAAAGAGCAATCCTAATTTCATTCGATCCTACAAGATTATCCTTGTGAACCACCCACCAGCACATTTTTGTCCCGCACAGGGTATATGCTAACATTATTTTATCTCTCCAACTAGTTCTATCCATTTTTCCTCCATAGCACATAGAAATACCGCATAGGATCTCCTTCTCCAGTGTAATCAAGGTGACCGAGTTGTTACTTATTCTCCTAGATATAATGAGGTTTGTTGTCCCCACCCAAACGTTCTCTTTACTTTGCATGCCCTACCAACTCCCAAGTGCTACGAGCCCCATTATCACAAGCAACACTTGTAGTATTGCTAATAGATTGTGTATCTTCCCACTGAAGAATGTCCTTCTTTATATGGATTGAGCACCTTCTGATCATCGAATGGCACATACATAAATCTTGTTCAGATCTTCCTCACTCAAAGGCTCAATATAGGGGCACAGATTTTCCATCTGTTAAAGGGATAATAACTCTTTCCTCTTTGTTTTAAAAACTGATATAACCCTTGTTGAACCAAAGATCAACATTATTTACATAACACCAAGGGTGCCCAAGTAGAGTTGGGAAGCTATCTACCTCTACAAGCACTAAAACCTCAAAATCCCCAGTGAACTTGGCTTCCTATATAGTAATGAATGCATCTTTTAAAATTCTGATGGGAGTGGCCTTATTTCAGTTAGCCATGAACAATACATTCGAATGTGGTTGTAATGGAGGTCTCCCCATCTATACCCATGCATCTAAATTAAGAACATTGACTTCTACGCCTGTATCAATCAATATATTATTCAAAATCTATCCATCCACAACAGCATTCAGAGTGGTTTATTTGTCATAGTCTAAGCTATGAGGGGGAATATTTACATGCAGGATTTTTTGTCTAGTCTCAATACTTACACACAAAAGTTTTTTCCCTTTAGCCAACTCCTTAACAATGGAATTATATTCTCCTAATGTAACATCTTGCACACCTCTTTCAATTCATCCATATCAAGATTGGACCCTCTCTATTGCTTTTTTCTTCTCCATCTTCCATGATTTCTCCTTTAAACATTGTATTTCACCCTAAAGATTTTTGAGTACCTCTATAGTTTCCTGATAAACCTCCTTCTAATGGACATGATCTGGGTACCGTGCATGTAGAACCTCCTCCTTAGTGATGGTAGGATTCTATTGTAATGCTTCTTTGCAAATGCACCACTTCAGTGTGGGTAGTGATCTTTACAGGAAATGCCTAAAATTCTTGGTTCCAACTTAGGCATCCACTAATTCTCCATAATGCATTGTACCCTAACCAACCCTATGCCTTTGTTTTCTTGTTTATGTTACTTACTAAGATGCTTATATAATTCTGGGAATTCCTCATAACTATGATTCTTTCCACGGAAATAACATGTAATATTCTGAGGACATTTACACCTATAGTGGTCAGGAGATCCATAGGTATAACATTTTCCACAAGGAAACTCACTTCATCCACCACCATGGCCTCATCCTCCAAATCCACCATGGTATCCTCGACCATTTCCATGACCTCCTTTAAAAATTCCCTTCATTCTAATCACAGCGCGCTTGATTTTGATCCCGATCCTAATGCTTTTTCTTACTTTTAGAGTTATCTAAGACTCTTGTCTATTACACACCAACATCTATGGCATCATGGATTATACCGATCAATCTACAGTCCTATGTATCGTGAATTGTCGACCAAAAAATCTTATAATATCAAGAGATGTTCTTCCTTATTGCACGTTGTAATAATGGACAGTGGCTATCATCATGGTTTAAATGACATATCTCATAGTCTAGCAACAATGAATCTACTGATCTGTAGGGAGAACTATCCTTGGTGTGGCCTTCTACTTCACAAAATTTACACCAAATCCTCATGCACGTATCATATGTTGAATTCACCTATAGTTTTCTCCAGCTGCTTTGCCATAAATGCAATTTGTGCTTCCAATAATGGGCTCACCCCAGTGTTTATACTTTCAAATACTTGCCTCAAACCTGTAAAGCTACTTCATGTGGATCAGTGTATGTCTTATATGATAGCACCCTTATAAAAGGTGTAATCATATCTCTAACGAACCATTGTGCATTATGGCTTGCATGAATATCATAATAAAGCTTAGATAAAAGTGTTTTGAAATGGGCATCATACTCTCTGACACTCTAAGTAGTGCCTTGCTTAATATCCTTGAGTGTGCTTATACTCTTTTGCTCAAAACTCAAGGATGTGAAACTCTTTAAGGAAAGTATCATCTTTTAATGCTACATAATCTATGCAAGTCTGATCAAGGTCAAACTTTATGTACCAGTTGTGTGTGCACCCTTGTAACATAGTGGAAAATTGACTTTCCTTGCACTCAAAAGCTGTGATTCCTTTTGCATGCCACAGTATTTCACACATGTGCACATGTTCAATAGCATCTTCTATGCCCCTATATTTCTAGAAAATGAAGAGACATATTCATGTAAATATTCTGGGGTTGGTGTGGACCTTGCCCACTTGATCAAGAACATCCTGTGTTTCCTCTGCCCCCAGAACCACCATATCCACTGGAACTAGAACCACATATACCTCTTGATTCTCCACCTATAGCTGGAGATGGACCAGAAGATGTACTTACATATGTCCCAACAATAGTACTGAACTGCACCCCTACATTCTGTGAAGTGTTACCACTCCCAGAAGTGAGTCCAATTTTTTTTGTGCTTAAATTCTATGTGGATGATGCACATGAAAAGGTACCTCTAAAAAACAATGAAGATGTTTTTCCTACCCTTCTATATGACTTACTCCTACTCTCCCACTACCTAAATTAGCTTGTTGACTATTTTTCATAATATATATTGGAAAACCAAGCACAAGGGTGAGGTCGTCAGGTAGATTCAAATGCGCACCCATGGCCTAGGTTGTCTCTTTTGGTGTGCTTCCACGTGAGGCCAAGGGGAGTTCCTAATGTTCCAGCTCCAGTGCCTTTTTGTGTGAGCTCCAAATCCTTCACTATCCATCTCTCTCCTTAATGCCATTCACTCTAAAACATACCACTGCTTCTCTATCTCCTCCTCACGCTTGCCTTGTTATACTTAATCCACCTATTTCTGCCGCTAGGTCTACCATCTTGAACCAAACCTACTCCTACCCCCCACGCATGGTGGGGTTTAGTTAGCCATCGGTTTGCTTTCCAATTTTAGGGTTACCATAAATATTTTGATCGCTAGTGGAATGCCTTACAGATAAGTTCCCCTAGGATATCGTAAAAAATTGAATTCAGCTATCTTTGGGCAAGAATAAGTGGAAATCGAGTACTTCATAATATATTTGTTCAGAACACCACAAAACCAATTATCCATGGCATGTGTCCAAATCAGATCAGCATCATAGAGGGCCTAAAATTATTCCTGCATTCAAACAAGTGCGCAATACCTCCAATCCCTTTTAGATGCATAAACAACCATCTAATCGTATAGTTCTACCAGAAAAATACTGAAGAAGATCTTGTAAAAAAATTGTATACATATTATGTTCCACCCATGCGTGTGCGTTAAACTCAAATCCGGTGTTGAACCTCCATGTGTATTTTTTTTTCTAGGTCTTGTATCCACTCCTCAACACATGCTAGGGTAAACCAATATGTATTCATCATGAACCATCCTGAAAACATATAAAAAAGATGTCCTGGTAACCAGATGGAACCAATGATGCAGCCTAGAATTTACCAGTAATAACCCAGGCATGTTTGGCACATCACTCAGCCAAGACTGAGCGCTCACCTAAAGCACGCAAAGGTACCAGGCCCCTCTTTAGGGTTGTTTGTGTAGGATGTTAGCATGTTGAAGAATTAATGTATTCAAATCCATAATTAATATAACATTCTACAGAGAATGTCCAGATCTAGATCTAAAGAGTAATAGATTCCAAATAATACCCATAACAAATTCAATCATGCAAGAACCAGTTATACTCATGATTAATACCTTGATTCAGCCAATACACTCCATTATAGTAAACACAATAAATACACAAAATCTTATCATGATAAATAATACATGAGCTCATGCACGCATCAAATATGGCAGCATAATCTCACAGTAATTCATATCCAGTTCTCAAATAGTCCTCATATTCTACGCATATCACTACATATTTATAAGGGTGGGGACTTGCCCTTCACATGCTTACATAATTCCCAAAAATAAGCTGCATGCTTAAAATAGCCATGTACCTTTACAATAATAGCCACACATATAAAGTGCGCTAATAATAGATCTCTTCTGGTTTAACTAGCAGTAGTAATTCTATTATTAGCCCAAACCCATGCAAAGCACTTAGTAGCCACTCTTCCAAAAATATCTTATGTGTGTCACGCAAGTCTTTATCCAATTTTTGTGCTTTGCACGCTATCTCCAAAAATAGCCCGTACATGTGAAAATGGTTAAGTCCTTAATTCACCCTTGTCTTTTGCACGTGTGTCCTTCCCTATCCTTCCACGCCTTTGATTGTGTAGTGCCCACTTTCCTTCGACACTTTTATTCTGATCATGATATTGTAGAATCTATGATGGACATCCTTGGAGTTTGGATTTAGTATGGTGTTAGATGTTAGATCCTATATTATTGTTGAATATGATTATATATGATGCATGGTGATTATTAGAGACACTCATATGTGGATGATGATATACTATTGACATGGAATGTTTAATGGAAGTTATTCAGACATGTGATTTTGGAGATTATGAGTAAACCTAAAAAAGGGAAATTATTTGATGATGATATAGTTGTCGATATAAATTGTAAATGATTTCGTTGATTTCATTGATGATTGTTGTGATTCATATGTATAGATGATTTTGTGATTATATTATATATTCCTTTTGGACGTTCTGATATGGCCATGAGGCCGAAGGAGGTATTTGTGTTTTGTAGGTTTAAAATATCACAACAAACATTGGGGGGATTGGAGACCAACCACAATATAATTCTAGGTGAATTCGACAAGGTCACCATGTCAACTTGTTTTGTGTGTGTGTTGTATTTTTGTTAGGGATTCCCATGGGGGGGATTACCTTTACATGTGACCATGGGTTTGTGTATTTTATTAATGTGTTTCTTTTATTATTGTTATATGTATTTTATTAGTAATGTGTTCCTTTCTTTTAATTAATTATGATTGTGATGGATTAATGTGAGAATCATATGATTAAAATTTAAATAAATTAAATTGGGATATTGGAAAGTAATTATATGAGTTGTTGGCTATTGTATTTAATTTTTAAGGGATATGTAAGTTGTGTAAGAGCTTGTGTAAGTCTGTTTTTGGAGTAAGAAATACTCCACCTCCATGGAAATTCGAATTTGTCATTGGGGGCTATTTTTGGAGGCTTGTGGGACAAGTAAAACTTGTCCCATGCTTCTAAATTTATATTACCAACCATACTAATGGTTAGAGATGTGATTTTTGACTTGTATAATGAATTTTATTCATCATGTTGCTTGTTTTGGATTGCACTCTCTTACATTTCATTTAATTTGTTGTCCCTTGAGGTGTGGGCTCTTTGGAGTGTGCAAGTAATTTGTCAATTTTCACCCACCTCTTTATTGTGCTTGGGAGAATGGATTCTTGTCTTTTGTGTTTGAATTTGAGGATGTTGATGTGGCATCCTACATGGATCCACATCATCCTCTTCTCTCCCTCTTCTATATAATTGAAACTTTTTACTTGTTTGGGGGTTGTTGAATCTTTTTGCATTCTCCCTTGGCGCGCATTTTTGTTGTTGTTTGGAGCTCTTGTGGATTGTGGAGGAATTTGGAGATAACTTCATACTTGGCATTGTTTTTTTAGAATATGTTCTTGGAATTTGAAGCTTGCTATTGGAAACTAAAGCTAACATGGAGAGGTAGGAGTTTAATCTATATTTTATGCTGTTATTTTTCTTGTTGTGTTGTGTGAATGGTGCATGGTTTGATTTAACTGTTGGCTGGTTAGGTAGACTACCATAGGAATGGTGTAGGAGAAGGCTATGGGGAATTCCATGTGGGGGGGTAGGGGGCATAAGGAAATTCCATGGGCATCATAATTTTGTGGAGGGAGTTTGGGTTTGGGATCCACCATGGAAAATAAATAGCTTACATTTCTTACTTTGGGGGGGCATAAGGAAATTTGTGGGGGGGCATAAGGAGGGATTTGTGGGGGACATAAGGAAATGTGTGTGATGAATTATTTTGGTGGGTTGTTATTGGTGGATGCCTAATTCCCAATTGGGAGGCATAAGTAGCTTCCCCCATAGGCCTTGCTCCTTTGGCTTGCATGATCAAGCCTGAGTTTTGATTTTTTTGATTTGAATTTTTTTATTGCAGTTGTAAACTGTTGTTTTGTGTTGAGTTATGTTTTATATTGAAATGTACATGTTTGAAAGAATGTTGTGTGTTATGGAAGCCAATTATTGCCATGGGTTGAATTACACCTCTTATTGTATTATGGTTGGGGCTCGGGGGCAATGATGAAGGATGGCTTCTCCTTTCATTGGATGTATTGGTTGGGTGGAAAGCGTTGCCTTTCCCCCTCTTTTGTTGTGATCAACTTGGAGAAAAAGAAAATGAGCATGTTGTTTTCCTGGAGCAAAGGAAAATGTAGTTTTGACAGTCCCTTGTGGAAACCCATTCATTTGTAATCTCTTCCCACATGATGTGGATGAAATTGTAATAGTTATGTTATGGAGAAATGATGTTGTAATTGATTATGAGGATGTGTATTTGAGTTGAGAAAGTCATTTGTATTATGATTCTGTATAGTAGAAAGAAATGAAAATTTTGTTAATTGCATTTAAGGAATGAAATAATGTAAAGATGTTTCTCTTTTTGAAGTCAATAAAGAATTTTCAAGTTCATCTCTCTTTTGCATTGTTGTTATTGAATTGGAACATCAAACTGTGATGAAATTGGAAATATCAAATTGGGATTGGAATCTTTGTTTAGAAAATGGAAAAATAAGTAATGTGTGTGTAGAAATTGTATTGCATTGTCTCTTTTGATATATATTAAATTGGAAAATCAGATTTTCAATTTAACTTTGAAATGGTTTATTTGTAAACAAATCAATGTATTGGGTTAGTTTAGAAATAAAAACCACACTCGAATAATGAATTTGATAAACAAATTGTTAGAAGTGGAATTTCAGTTGTAAACTTAAAACTGGCAAATGAACTTAATAAAAATGAACAGTTCAGACCTGCACATTTAAATCAACTTGGAAACCTTAAAATTTACCATGATATATTAGCAAGGAACTCAATTGACAAAGAACACTTAAGAAAACAATTTTTTTAACATTGCGAATTCGATCCAAATCCCTTTCACAGTTGTTTGCTGTCAATTGTTGAAAAAAATATAAATTGAAATCAATTGAACAAATTTTCCTTCCTAAACCACTTTGAAACCTCCCTAGATCAATTCTCCATGTCTATTTGGCATGTTGAGTGATGGAGGAGATCTAATTTAATCAAATTGAGAAGTTAGAAATTACCAGTTGGCTTCTTAAAATATTGCAGATCATTTTTGTAAAATTAACCCTTTAAAACTTAACAAAATATAAAATTTATGTTCCCTATGCAAAGAGGGCATCGAGATATTTCTAAAAAGTCCTCATTTTCCCAAAACTAAGCTTCCTAGCAAAAGTTATGGCACTTTGAATTTTTTGGGCCTTGGTGGGATAATTTGGGAAAATTTTCCTTGGCGGGCCTGCGGCTTGAAAAATTCCCATTTAAAAATCCTTAGGAAATTTTTAAAAAATTTTGGCTCAAGAAATTTTTCACCTTTTCCTCTGTCGGCCCACAGCCAATTAGAGGATGCCACATGTTCTCACGGGGCAGTGACGGAGGTGCAACATTTTCTTTTGCCCTTAGCCTTTTTGAATTTTTTTGGAAATTTTTCTTCTTTTCCCCCGCTGGCCCGCAACCAACTAGAGGGTGCCACATGGCACCTTGGGGTGACATCAGAGGAGGGAGAACTTCATCACCTTAGAATTTTTTGCCTTTGGAAAAATTCCATGAAATGCTCCACGGCCCCGCACTCCCGCCCTCGCCTTGGTGCGACCCTTCCACAGGCGCGCTGACCCATGCACACCTTTCTCCCCTTTGTCCCTTTTAGCAAAATTCTCTGCATCTCCCTACCGCTCCATGCCCCTCCTTCTCTCTTCTCCCCATGGAAAACCATGGAGTGCCACGTGTCCCCAAGCAGACCCATTTGTAGGAGAGCGCTATTTGGTTTTTCCTTTTCTTTGGGTGAAATGCCCCAAATCCTTTCGCCACTTCGCCCTTCCCTATTTCCCCGGCGTTGTCTCAGAGGCCGCCACGTGTCCTTGGAGGACTTGTGGAGGTGCGGGCACATTTGGGAAGTTTCTACCGTGTAAGGAAAATTTCCTTAAGCCACCCCGCGACCCGCCAACCCGCCAAAGGGGTTTTTCACCCCTGTTTAACACGTGTCCCCCTTTGGGAAAATTTGACCTCTAAAGTCCGCTTTCTCATATCTTGAGTTCCAGAAAGAGTTAGGAGGAATTATTTATATCATCGGAAAGGTGAGAAAATTTCATATCTAATGGAAATGATTCATGGAAATTTTGAAGGTGTCAAGTGTGAGAAAAATCTAGTTGAAAGTCTTAGCCTATTAGAGAATGGGTATGGGGGTAAAATTTCTTGCTGAACCTAACTGAAAATTTTAGCCCTAAGTTTTGGACCTTGTGACCTACGAGAATTGTTAATAAAAGAGAAGTTTGTTCTTATGGATTTGGGTTGTTCCATAACTCATTAGTGGCAGTTTTTGCCTTGTAACCTAGTTGTAGACTCTCTCAATCGAGTTCTGGGAATGGGTAAGTGAGACCTTACTCTGTTGATTTTAATTATGTATTCCCTTTCTCACTGTAATTAAACCCTTCTCTTGTCTTGATATTGTGGAATTAAATACCTTGGGTATTTAATTGTTTTGGGTCCTTTAAACCTAATATTTCTAATCAGGAAATATTTAGCTAAAATGTCAATGTGATCAGTAATTATATTAATCCCTAGGGAGATTTGAGCTAGGTGTGGACTCATTACTCTTGTTGCTTTTAATGTGGAATTAGTAAATATTATAATGGGAAAAGTTATCAATTGAATTTAATTGTCCTTGAGACTTTGGTTGTTAACTCCTAACACCTTTTTTTAATAAAATAAAAAATTATTCCATAATTTTCTAACCAAACCTAGGTTGTTCATGGTTCACAAGTGGGTTGTTTTAACCGGGCATTATAGATTGTGCTTTACTCATGTGCACGAATCTTCTATTCACCCTTTCCTTCATATCATACTCTTGTTTTCTCAACAAGGAAAGTTTTCCTATTGCTTTGGAGATGCTGCTAGATTTGAATGTCTTGTTACTGATGGTGAGGGTTTTGGGCGATCTCACGCCAAGAGTGAGTTTTTGGGTGATCTCATGCCAAGTGTGAGTTTTTTGGGTGATCTCATGCCAAGAGAAGAGTGTTCAGAAAATAGGTATGGTTTTATCTCCATCCACGATGGTTCACAATAAACACCACTACAGATGGTACATCCTTGATTTGTAACCTATTGTTCCTGTTGTTCCTGACATAATCATCCAATGCTACTATCTAGGACTAGGCACTAGTGTTTGCTCTATGTTTTAGGTTTAAGTTTGATTCTGGACCAATCTGTAACTATGTTCTTGTGTTAGTTTTTTACTGTGTAGATCCATTTTGTAGCTTTGAGTTACTGTAAGGGTGATTTGTTCACCCAATAGATGCCCTACCTCGTTTGGGGTACATGTGATGTGTTGGTACCCAAATTTGTTCTCCTTTTCAGTCTGAACAACATCAAAGATATGGCATGAAGCTTGAAGACAAATGGATCATGGTGTGTGTCATTTTATAGCTGGGGATATGATCTAACTAGCACTAAGATTTGTGGAGAGATGGATAGCACTCAAATAGGACTTGATGTTGTCCTAACTGTTTTAGGTTGTGCCTTTCAACCAAGGTAAGAAAACCTATTTTGTAACCCTCAAATGGTGAAGGAGATGAAGATATCCATCAATTTGTACAAATAGTATGAAGGGGCCTTGGGAAAATATGATCAACACTCCAAATCTGACTTTCACAAGTTGTCACTTCCAGATTATGGAGATAATTTCAATGCAAGGCAAGGGTTATTGAAGACATTTTGAAATCCTGATTTGTTCTGCATACTTTAGCAGATGGATTTTGATATTATGTGGGTATACAGGTTAAAATAGGGGTAGTACAGGGTGGGATTGGTTATTTGAATGATTTTGGGTGGGAGTTTAGATAAGACAAACCAAGGTCCACCAGACTCTTTTAGGATTTCAACAAAATATGGAGAAACTTAACAACAAAAAGTATCAAAATGGTTAATCATCCCTTCAACCAGGATATGTGCATCAAATGGAGCCCCAAATCTACACTTTTCCACACAATATTTGATCATATATCACAAAATATTGAGTTAGAATGAACTAATGAAGCATTTAACAATCACTATTTAATCATGATCTAAGGTACACCCAAAGGTTTACAAACAATCTCTAAAGTCAAGCAAGGTAAAGTGATTTTAAATTTGTTTATCTCTTTATCAGATGAAAGCTCTTCTGAATGTGAGATTGCAAATGCCACTAAAATATCACAAGAAATGAGACCATGTATGATCAAGAGAGATTTTAAACACAAGACTGCAACAGGAAACAAGAAACACAAATTTGAAATGCATTCTGAAATGTAAACATTCATAGATTTTTCCCAAAGACAACACGGAATAACTCAAAAATGATCAGATTTATCAGCAGGAGAATGTTTTGAAAAACAATCTCATAGCTTGTTAATGGTTATACATGTGCAACCAACTTAACATGATTTGAAATATGATACAGAGAGAGTTACATGAGTTTCTCAAGTGGTCACTCAGAGAATGAGCTTCTTCCCATATTTTCTCATGAAATTTTTAGTTTTCCAGGATTTTTTTAAACTCTTCCAACCCTTTGCATGGAAAATTCATGTAATATATAGTATTCAATCTCCTTCGATCCTTCTTTCCCAAGAAAAGAATATGCCAAAGGATCAAATTTGTTACAAAAATTCCTCATGATTTGCAGACAGGGAAGTTTAACAGAACACGTACAAAAAGTTGCCAGTTGTCTCAAAAAGAGATGAATCATTGTAAAATTCACATCATTATCCATTGTGGAGTTAAATTTTCATCTTGAAAGCATGTAGACCCCCTTCCTTTCATTATTTCATCCTTATCCCTCCAAAATTTGACTCTGCAACTTTTGGATCTGATATCTCACATTTTTGGATGGGTTAGGGAAAAAATTCATTTATAAAACATCTATGATCTTCAAATTGATCCTCAAAACCAATTGCAGTGGTCTTTGTAGGCACAAACAACACGAATTTGTCAAAAATTTGGTGAAAATTGATGTAAAAATCGCATCTCCAAGATTCTAGGAGCTCAAATGGTGGCCAAACTGAAAAATGCATAGTTACCGTTGATCTTCATTTATCCTTTAATATGAGCCCTCCATGTGTCACAATGTGATTGGAAATGGGCTTGGGATCACTTTTTGACATTTTAACACTTTTGGAAAAATTTAAAAAATTTGATATTTTTCTCCACCCCTCCGCCCTTTGAAAATGGGCTTGACACGTATCCCAAAGTGGGCCCCATTGGAATCACGGATTGATTCTACACATTTCCACCTTTTTTGGACAAAAGGAATTTTTTTACAAATTATCCCCATGAACCTGTACCTCCAATTCTGTCCCTGACACGTGGCGATTGCTGATTCATTGTGGGCTTATGCATTCCTCCTTTTAATTTTATGCCTTTATGCCAAAAAATGGGAAAAAATCTCAATTTTTCCCCGAGGCCCAAAGTTCTGCCTCTAACCCTGCCACGTGTCCACTCTTGATTGGCTTGGTGGACCCACGGCCCTTTTCACAACTTTTGTTCCCTTTCGCCAAAAAGAATTTTTTTTTCTAAGTCTTCCACTAGCCTCCATTCCCGCCTTTGATGTAAACGTGACACGTGTCCACCTGTGATTCGCTGCGGAGTTCCAGATTGTTTTGTGACTTTAATATTTTAACCAAATAAAGTCAAAAAACTTTAAAAGAACCCGACCATCCCCAAATTTCGTTATTGGCTCTGAAGCCGCCACATGTTCCATTCTAATTTGTTGTGGGCCCTAGGCATTTTCTTTGCACTTTAACTCTTTTTCCAAAATGCCTTAAGGCACAAAAGACCCGCTACTTCTCATCCAATCAAAAGAGGTCACATCAACAACTTTAGAACCAATCAGAGTAAAGTGGAGCCATGGGACAAAATTCACCCTTTTGCCAAAAAAGCAAAAAGTGATAAGTTAAAATAATTTTCCATCGTCCCTTGGTCAATTAGAACAAGCCACATTGCCGATGAATGCTGAAGAAGAAATTTATGGGAAAATGACACCTGTCTGACCGTCAAAACATAGAAAATGCCAGGGATGCCCTAGAATTTGATTTTTTCGCTAAGGACGACAAATTTCTTGAAATTGAACCAACTGAAACATGTTTTCAAAGCATTTTTGATAATGGAATTGGATTTTCAATTACATACAAGTGCAAATAGATCAATTTTAAACTTCCATGATTGGGCAAAAAGGAAAAATGGCAGAGCCCATAGATTTTGGAAAAATTAGGGCACAAAACAGGGCACACATGTAGATTTCTTTCAAATTGGGGCAAAACAACAAGTTTGTGAGCATTTCAAGGCATTCGAACGGAGGGAAAAGTTATAGAGCACCAATTTGAGAGAAAAACGTTTCAGAGCACACAGAATGAAGGAAAAATTTAGGGCAAAATGGTGCAAGCTCAAAAATGGCACCAACATGACGAATGTAGGAGAATGCGGCCCAAAGGAGAGGACTTGAAGGTGATATGCATATCTGAGTGTGGATACTTACAGGGGGTAGGGGATGTTCATGGTAGAAACAAAAGCACATGTAAAAAAGAGAGGCTAGTAACAAGTGTTAGTTATAAAAATAGCTAGCATTCAATAGAAGACAATGTAACAAACAACTAGAAAGAAAAGATGGACCATGAAAAGTGGGTTTCATACATGGGACATCACTCACAATGTCATAAGACAATCAGGGAATCAGTGACCAAAATCAAATAATGATCAAGCAAGACATAGGGCAGAGCCCGCAAAAAATAACAAATAATAACAAGAAAATAAGAAGTGATAAATAACCATGGTTGTATAGAAGTCCTACAAAGGAAAATGCTACACATGAAGCACCCGTTAGCATGTTAGAAAGATAAGTATTATGTCAAAGTAATGTATATATAACATGAAAAGTAAGTGATAGTAACAATAAGTAGTAAATGATGTAATAATAGAACATGTGATGTGTAGAGTATTAGAGTAGCAAAGGTAGATGCCCCTAGGAGCCGATCGGTGGGATTGGTAAAGAGAAGTGTCAAGCATCATACATCATGTAAGAATTTGTAAAGGTCCTAAATTCACCTCAAGATACCAAGTGAATGCGCATGTGTGTATAGAAAAAGATAATGACATAATAAGAATCTAACTAGCATAGGAAACAAAGTGTAACATGTAAATAGTATAAGCTAACAAGAGTAAATATAACCAAGATGTGCCAATGTTATGTGAATGGTATGATGAGTGTGCTACAATGTGCAAAGATGTGAAATGATGAGGTTCATTTTAGCATTTCCTCAGTAGTCAAGGATGTGTATGAGATGAGGTTAATTTAGAATGTGCTCCCTCAATAGTCAAGAATGAACCATATGAACAAGAGTGTGTCATCAGAGTATGAACCGTGGAAAATGTCATGTTGAATGTGTGTGATTGAGAGAAGATGATAGAAAAGATGTATTGTGAAGCACTGAGTGTGAAGTGTAGATGATGTGAGGTTCATTTAAGAATTGGACCTCAACAGTCGAGTATGAACCATGGAACTAGAGTGCATCATTGGGTAATGAAGGTGTTTATGCATAATATCACTTAAGGTGCATCACATTAAGTGGGTTCTTGAGTGGTTTTCCGAGGAGAGTAGCAAGATGATAGACTCCACCCCTAAGCTTGGCAGTAATGACATATGGCCCAAGCCAATTAGGCTTGAATTTCCCTTTTACTTGAGCCTCAACATTAGTGTTCTTTTGATTTTATTTAAAACAAGATCACTAATATGAAATTTGTGTGGGCGTACTTTGTTATTATAAGTGTGTGTGATGCAGGTTTGATATTCATGAAGATGTTCCAAGGCTTGTACATAGCAAGAGTCAAGCATTTCAAGCTCATGCAATTGATTTTCATGATATTCATCATCCTTCATAATTCCTTTGAGTAACACATGTAAGGAGGGTATTTCAAGTTCTAAGGGAATTACAACCTCAGTGTTGTAAACTAATGAAAAAGGTGTAGCATTGGTGGGAGTGAAGATGTTGGTGTGGTAAGCCCAAAGAGCATATAGAAGTTGATTATACCAATCACTTCCAATGGTATTAATAGTTTTACTTAGTATTTTGATAATGGTTTTATTAGTGGCTTCTGCTTGACCATTTCCTTGTGGATAATAAGGAGTTAGAAAAGGTTTGCTTGATTTTGAACTTCGCACAAAGCCTTTTGACATCTTTGTTTTTGAAAGAAGAGTCATTATCAGTGATGATGGTTGAGGTAATGCCAAAGTGTGTGATAATGTGAGTAGTAATAAAACAAAAAATGTCAGGACCAATAGTGGTTTGCAAAGGCACAACTTCAACCCATTTAGTAAAATAATCGGTAGCAGTAATAATGTATTTATGGCCATCAGCCGATTCAGGATTGATATTACCAATGAGGTCAAAACCCCATAGAGATAATGGCCATGATGATTCGATAGGATGGAGTTCATATGTGGGTGCATGATGGAGGTTACTATGCTTTTGAAAATTTTCACAGTGTGTGGCATATTCCAAGAAATCTTGTTCCATAGTAGGCCAATAATAACCTTGTTGTAGGAGTTTATGTGACATAGATTTTCTAGAAAATTTCCCACCACACAAGCTATCATGGACTTGAGATACAACCATAGGAATGTCATCAATTCCTAAACATCATAAAAAATGGCCATCAAAAAATATTTTGAATAATGAGGCTCCAATAATGACATATCGTGTGGCCTCCCATCATAGATGACAAGTTTTGTGGGGTTGAAGGTCATTGGGAATGGCTTGTCGATATAAGAAATTATAGATTTGTGTGAACCATTCCAAATGATCATTATTGCGTGTAATACCACAAGCTTCTAAAATCCAGACTATCAGTGGACGATTGTTGTAAGTGATGACTAATAAAGGTGGCGTACTCATTAGTAATGTTCCGAGGGATAAGGGATGTGGTACTAACCATGACTTCAACATGCCAATTATATTTGCGAGGGATTGTAGTGATAGAATAGAAATCAAATGTTGTTAGGATGGATTTTCAAGGTTGTTATTGGGGATGAGATCCACTTCTTTGGTCTGATATGCAACATTGAATTGATTGATAATAAGCGGAGAGTCACCATGGATATAAATATTTTGAATAAGGAGCTTACGAGTGATAATGAGGCCAAGAATGAGAGCTTCATACTTAGCAACATTGTTTGTACCAGAGAAACCTAAGTGGTATGCAAAGGGGAGATGATCACCATGTGGGGGGATGAAGACAATCCTGGACCTGGTGCCCAAGACATAATGAGATCCATCAAAATACATAGTCTAAGTATCAATATCGATGGCGTAAGCAGTGAAGTCATCACGGAAGGTATCACAGATGGGGGAAGATCAGAAAGAGGGGCATCAACTAGCTGGTCTTCAATGACTTGGCCCTTGATAGCTTTCTATGGGATGAATTTGAAATCAAATTCGGTGAGTAACATGACCCATCGAGAAAGGTGTCTAGAGAGGTGTGTGCGGGATAAGAGGTATCGTAAGGGATCCACTTTGGTAATAATATGAATCTCATTATTTAGAAGATAATGTCACAACTTATCTGTAACAAATACGAGGCCAAGGCATAATTTTTTGATATAGCTATAATTGCACTCGTAGGAAAGTAATGTGTGATTGATGTAATAAACAACCCGCTCTCGGTGAGAATCATCATACTATGTAAGAAGGACCCCTAAGGCATGGAATGTAGTAGAGATATATCATAGGAATGATAGATCGGATGTGGGGGGTAAAAGAACATGTTGATTGAGAAAATATGCTTTAATGGCCTCAAAAGCATAATGACAATGATCATCCCAAATGAACTTAGTGTCCTTTTTCATGAGGCATGTGAAGGGTTGTGTTTTATCAGTTAACTGTGTAATGAAATGATAGATGGCTTGGATATTTCCTTGTAAATAATGTAGTTGATGTAAATTGTGTGGAGGAGGCATGTCAACTATAACACAAATATTTTTGGGATCAATCTCAATGCCATGTTGAGATATAATGTAACCAAGGATTTTTTCCATCATAATGCCAAAAATAAACTTTTTGGCATTGAGGTAGATGTTATATTGTCACAACCATTCAAAAAGTGAGTGGATATCATGAGCATGGGTAGCACAAAGTTAGGATTGACAAGTATATAATTAAGTAATCCTCAATAATTTTGTGTATGTAGTCATGGAAGATGTGCATCATAACACATTGATAAGTAGTCCCAATGTTCTTAAGGCCAAAGGGCATGACAATATAACAAAAGGTACCCCATGGTGTGGTGAATGATGTATTTTCTTGATCAATGGGGTTGATTTTAATTTGATTGTAACCAATGAAGCCATCCATGAATGAAAGAATGTCATATCCTATCATAGAATTGACGATAACATCAATATGTGGTAATGAGAATCTATCTTTGGGGTAAACTTTATTGAGGTTGCAGAAATCTATACAACAACAAACTTTTCCATCAAGTTTCATAACAAGTAATATATTAGATACCCATTTGGGTTAGTCAATAGTGCAGATAAATCCGACATCTAAAATTTGTTGTATTTATTCTTTGACTAGTAAGGCAAACTTAGGATGCATTTTTTGAATTTTCCATTGTACTAGTTTTGCACCAGGATTGAGGATGATATTATGCATAAAAACAAAAGGATATATACCCATCATATCACTATAATCCCATGCAAATATGTCTGAAAATTTGTGTAGCACTTGTTTGATGTCAGCTTTCTCGGATGGCAGAATTTAGGTAGCCAATAAAACCATACGAGGGTTTTCATCGGTGCCCATATTGTACTGAATAGTTTCCTCATTTAGGAGATTGGAGCGGTCTTATATGTATGGATCAGTAGGAATGGTGTCAGGAGTATTAGTGTTGGTGTTAGGAGGATCAGATGCACCAAAATAAGCAGTAACATTGAGAACATATGGAAAACACTTTTTGTGGTGGTAAGAGGGGAAATGGTCATAAGTCCCCATGCATTCTAGTAGAGAATCATCGGTAAGGAATGTATCCAATTCAGGAAAAGTAGTGGAAGCGGGATCAATGAGCTCAAGATATAGTAGAGGGAGTTGAGGAGCATGTGAAGTAGTATAAACCTCAAGAGAAGATGTGGCAGGAAGAAGAGGAGTGGATGGAGGGTGATATCTAATGCCAAGTTTGGTAGATTGTGTGGGAATGGAGAGAAGTTCTGTGAATCCTTTGTCATTTTGGCATAATATAGTGCCAGTGAATTTGTAACAAAGCATATACTTATAACCAAGACCATACTTGGTGAAATAAGGGTGAGATGTAGTATAAATGGGAGCTTCATGTGAATGTTCAATAGTGTTACAAAGGTGAACGGGGACGAATCGGCTAAGGCCTCATAGATGACACATTTACATAGAAATTTAAGGTGTGTATGAAGGGTTGAAGGGATAACACACATGGTATAGATCTAAGGTCACCTGAGAAGAAGATTATAATTAAGATGATTAGGCATTACATGGTAAGGGATAGGCAAAATGCATGGCCCAACGGTAATGAAAAGTGTGATAGTACCTAGGACACATTTAGGAACATTATCAAATCCATATATAGAAACTAACAAGGGAGTTAAGGAGGCTTAGGAAAGGCCAATTTGCTGAAGAAATGATAAATTACAAATATTAAGCTTGGATCCATTATCAACTAAAGCTTGTTTAACCCCTATTTTATTGATACAAACTTGAATATAAAGGGGAAATCATTATCTAAAATAGATTGAGAAGGAAGCTTCAGCAGATGTAAAAGTAATATGCTCCTCATTAAAATATAATGTTGTAGTGAATCTATGATAAACATATTTAGGAGAAGTATTAGGATGAATGTAAGTATTAGATAAAAAAGATTGTATTTTATTCTCACATTCAGGATTGACCTGTAGGAAGGCATGGAGGGAGACACTCATGGTGGTGAAAATGGAAAGATCCTAGGGTATCTAAGTAGGCAATAAAGAAGGAGCTAATATAAAATATGAAGAGATGGTGTTTGAATGAGGGTACATGTTCACCAAATGATTTAATTTAAATTGAATTAAACCTTAATTTTAGAGTAACTACTATAACTAATGATATTATGATGATAAACTATAGTAAGATGCAAGAAATAAACATATACAATATGAAACCCTAAGCAATAGAGAGAGAGAGAGAGGAGGTGACTTAGCTGATTTCCAAGTGATCTAGAAGTGATCTGAGCCAGGAAACCACTAGAATAGAATGGGAAGAGTGTCATCAGAGCTCACCCATGGTTTTGAGACTTAGAACTGCATAGGAGAGAAGTACCCATGGTAGGACAAGAGCACTTGGGCACAAGTGACTAATTTGGGTGCTAGTGTGCACTCAGATGCTTAGGTTATGATCTTTTATGGGTTGGAAGAGCTTCATTGTTGATCCTGTTTTATCACTGTGGTTTTGCTCCAATGTCGCCGGTCATACCTATAACCTACAAAATAGATAACTAGCTGCACATGCCCACAAACCACATCAAACCTAATAAAAATACGTAGAATTGGGATTTTGACTGACCCTAGTGGTCACTTAAAGAGTGATATTGTGACCGAGTACTACACAACATCTCAAAATCCATGTAGCTCTTTATGTATGTGTGTGTAATGATGCCCTAGGTTTCCTTTGTGCAAGTTGCACTATGATAGCGTGCTAGATCTAGATAGCTCCAAGTATACAAATGTGTGAAATGAAATAGAATGAACTTCCCCTCCTATGTGGTGTATGAAATGTGATGCAAACCTTATCCTTTGTATGAATGTGCTAGATGTATGCTTTGTAATTCCCTTGTGCTTTAGATGAGGGTTAGGTGATAATAGATAGTGCATAATGCTTGGCCCTTGATTTTAGAGAAGTAACTAAGTATATATGAATCCCTTGTTTGAATTTTGTAATTAACAACTAAAAGGCCGACCCAAAGTACTAAAAGATGCCTAAAAAGTAAAAGAGACCCAAAAGGGTGAGAAAAACATAATGAGGGTCAAGAGCGCTCAGGAGGGACAAGAGCACCTGCGTGCTTATGTCTTAGCTAAGTACTAGTGTCAGAGTCCATAAAATATAAATAATTATAGTTTTGGATAAGTTGTAGGATGTGTAAAGATGATAAGAATGCAAAAGATAAAGCAAAAGGGCCAAAAAGATTTATCAACCACTAGTTTTCTTGCGTATTAATCATGTATATATAAGTATGCTTTATGACCGAAAATTGTACCCAAGTGCATAGATTTTGTGTCTACACCAATTAACATGTAACAATATGCATGTCCCATGTCAAGATCAATATAGATCATGAATGCATGTGTGTAAAGAGTAGAAAATATATGCTATTAATCTAATCAAAGTGACTAATAACATATGCAATTTAAAATGCTGACAATGCAAGCCATGTGTACATGTCCTAATTTTTGTATTTTTACAAATACATGAATATTTTGGTATTATTGAGTATAACTATGTGTAGAAGGAAGGAAGGGTAGCATAAGAGCTTCCCAATGAGGGCCTCATGAGGAGGTAGAGATTAGCCAGGAGAAATGAGAGGCACAAGCCTTGAGTGTACCAATAAAGAATCTTCATGTGCAAGTGGTGTCATAGTAGTATCGTGTGCCATAAAAACCTAGAGAGGAGAGCAAGGTGGATTAAATCCATAAGAAGTGGTATGTGATGAGATAGGTCTACAAGAAGGACTTGAAGAGTGAGAGTTGTTAGATATGAGATGTGCAGTAGAAGACCTATGAAGAATCTTGGGAGGATGAGAACCACTAGATGTAACACATGTGCGAGGAGATTTATAAGAATACATAAGAGGGTGAGACTTACTAGAGATAACATGTGTGCTAGAAGGCCTAACAAGAGACTTAGGAGGGATGTATCTATTAGAGATAATATGTGCACAAGAATGCCACTCAAGAGACTTAGAAGGAGAAATTATAGAAACATGATGAGATAATCTAAGAAGATGAGCCTTAGACGGAATACTATGGATTATGATAAGTTGTTGGTTAATGAGCTCAACACATTGGTGTAAAATAGATGGGAAAAACCTAATAGTGTGTAACTAAGAGATACCTAAATGCATACTACCTGAACTAAGAGTGTAAGCCACTAGGAAGGGGAATTCAGTGGTTTCGGGGCCAATAGTGATGGGTAGAATAATATGACCATAAGTAGAGTTAACATTGTGTATAATGTGTTTCTTATAATAACCGGTGGAGTGAAGTAGATTAAAAGTACATAGATTATTCTTATTGTGTGGATATAGCAAAATAATATGGACATGAACTTGATATATAGATGCACGAATGTATATAGTATCCAAAATAAGGGTATCATCTAAAACATAATCATAAAAGGTAATGTCCAGTGTAGATAATGACATAGTAACAACTCCAACATTGCATCTAGTGGTTGGTCATAAGAAGGCAGAGGTGGTATTGTGTAATAGGTGTTATGCACTTTGAATGTAGATTTGTTAGAGTCATGATGAGGCAATGAGTCATTAAAATTTTCTATATTTTCATTATCATTAGTAGGCTTGGAAGATTTATTGGGCTTAACTCATTCAATTTCTTTGACATCAATAAGATCTTGTATAAAAAGTTTTAACTTGATACATTGATTAGTTTCATGGCTAATACATCGATGATAATTGTAATAGGCATTAAGATCAGAAATTTTACTATAAGGCTTGCTTGCATTGACCTCAAGTAGTGGAGGGAGAGACAAAATATTGCACTCAAGTAATTGCTTTATTACAATGTGGAGAGAAAAATGTAAACACATGAACTACCTTTTTTAGGTTGTAAGTGCAACTTGGTTGGGATATAACATTAACAATGTCCTTAGAATTAACCTCATTATCAAAATATTTGCCTTTGAATGTAGATTTAGCTTGGAATTTAATAGTAGATGTAGAAGATTAGATAGTAGTGTATTTGAGATTTTTCATGTGGAGTAATTTGGCCTCATATTCCTTGAGAGTATGGCATAAATGATCAATTGACGATAACTTGTTAAATATAACTGAGTTTTATAATGGAGTAAGTAAGATTTGTGTGAAGAGATATTAGAGTTTGTTATTAGCTAAGTTGTTATTCATTTTAGGAATCATAATATTATAGCTTAAAACATAGTCACCAATGTGTTCATTAGGCCCTTGGCTAACTTTATACATTTAAACATAAGAAAATTTGTCACCAATGTTGATAGAGAATCATGCAAGAAACCAATTTCCCAATGGTGATTACACAGAATGTGTTGATAGATCATAGAACCATTACAAGGAAAAGTTATTAAGACTCCTAGGGGAAAATATGGTGAGTAGGATATCATGAGAAGCATAGTAAAAAAATCTTACACAAAATTATTTAAGTTTCTCTTCAAGATCACTCTTACCATCATACATAAGTAACTTAAGAGCAAAAAAACCAAGAGGCAATGGATAAGGGGCTACTTTAGGTGTAAGTGAATTATGAAGTAATTGATTAGAATTCATGGTATGAAAAGTAGCAAACATACCTTGTTATAATTGTAAGATTTGAGCTTTTAAAGTCTGAATTATTGTTTTAAGGGCTCGTGTGCTAAAATAAGAGACATGAGAACCACTTTGATTGCAAATTGGAATAATAGTGGATGTAGGGATAAACATGGAAATATTGTGCATTGGAGTACTTGACACCCCCATAGATGTAGGCATAATGGAAATAGGAACATGAGATTTCCCATTATTAGATGTACTAAAAAGTGATGTTTCATTAGCTTTATGATCACAAACAAGATTGACAACAAGAAAAATTTGAATAATATGCTCATTGTAATGATAATTTGCATGAAGATGTGCGTGGAATTTAGAGACATGTTTCACTTATTAATTATACACAATGTTATCCTTGTCATGGTTATAACCATAATATTGTTCACTATTAGTTTCAATGTCATGTAATGGTATCTCGTTACCAAGGTCAAACATCGATGAATTCATAGTGATATACAATGGAGAAAAATCCATGAGACTATGCTGCTTGCGACTAGGAGGATAAAGCTCAATATGCTCAATGGGTTGATTGTGAAGTTGATTCAATACCAATGGGCCATAAGAAATAAACATATACAAACTTAAAATATTCAACCACTAATGCTATCAGGGGAAACCCTGGGATAAATGAGGTTTAAGTAAAAAATATTCGATTCAAAAGTCGGGTTCACGAACATGTTTACACCCTATTTAAGTTTATAAAGTTTGTTGTGTAATATAAAACAATAAAAATGAATGTAAGGTTGGGATACCAAGAGCTATTCTAATAAATTAACTTCTTAAATTAACTATACAAAATCATAATAATGTATTGGTTCTTTTGATATATGTATATACTATTAAAATAGGTAAGAGAGAGAGCCAAAGATTCTAAGCTATACATAGTAGTATAGGAATATAAGAAGACCGATAGGAGAAACTGGAAGAGTAGATCCTAACAAAGCTTCACTAATGAAACTGTGATATAGACATATCCTTGTGTAGTACTCTCTAATATGGTCAGGATGTATAATCCAATCTTGCCCCTTTAAAATTGGTCTCTATAACTTTCTGGGTCCTTCGGTGACCTGAAAATGTACTTTTTTGTCAAATCTTGGTTATCACATAGTCTTGATATCATTGATAACTAGGTGAATCACTCCAAAACCATAACCATAGGAAGAATACCCTGCAAGAAGGTTAGTTTTTGGTAGTGGTGCATGTACGGATGAAAATTGACACGCGACCTTCAACCACACTCGACTCCCTGAGGTCATGCCAGGGTAACCTATGTGGAAATATGGATGGTTGGATAGTAGAGAAATGTGGTAGTGGATGATAGTGTGCATAAATGGTATGGATAGGTTGTTAAGGTAATGCAATGTCTTCAACTCGCAATGATGGGATCTACTCATTAAGCACAATGAAAGCCTCTCTAACTTGGATGGGTCAGATGGATGGATCAGAAAGGATGGTAACATGGAGACTCCAGTTAATAGCAAGCTCTATGGATATCCTTTCCATCGGTTGTGGAATCAGTGGGAAACCAATGAGAGCCTCATAAATCTGTCGAGACAGGGTCATGGAACAAGCGAAAGAGACGTGGCTTCACGAAATCAAATCCCGTTAGTGGGAGTGTTCCAAAATGCAATGGCTTGTTGAGCTTCCTCATTTAGAGAATTCAATCATGATATGATATCTGTTGGTAATGGTGATGTGCAAAAATCTAATATGCATAGACTTTTGTCAATATTAATGATTAATTTAGGCGTGTTTGGTTGTGGGACTATAGGATCACTACCGTACATTCTTGGTTGTTGCGGTCCTTGTATGGTCATGTGAATTGTCAAATTATGTTGCTAGGGGTAGTCCATAACTCATAGGCCTTATTGGACACAATATTTAGCACATTGAGTTGTTGGATTTTCTCAGCGTATCGAGTCGATGTTCTAAGGACAAGAAAATGGAGTCCCATATCTATGTCCATGAGTAATTTAGGGTCATTTAGTTGTGGCACCCATGGATCACTTCCATAAGTTTGTTCTTGTTGGAGACCATTGATGATCATGAATTGAAAATATCTAATCTAATTAAACAAGTACAACTAATCTAATTGAACTAAAACTACTTCTATGTTTTTGTATTTTCAAGATATAAGTGCAATAAAACAATAACAAGCTGTTAATATAATGAAATAAATATTTTTGTTCTTTTCTATTTAAATGAAGAAATAACAATAAATATTCTAACTAATTAAATCCTAAAACAAATAAAAAAATTGGATAAGGTTATTTATCTGTGTAGAGAGGAAATCTATTTTATTTTAAATGAAAGCTTTTCTAACTATGAATGTAAATCTAACCTCAATTATGTCTCAGAAGGAGGAGAAGAAATCAAAGCTTCTTGGAAGATTTTCTTCTCTGCAACTTCCCCAAAAAAATAATAGAAGTTTTTTCTGTATGGATTGATACTTGTGTTTAGTTCTAAAAGCAACAAAAGCTTTCTTCCAAATTTACTTTCTGGAAAATTTGCAAAGATAGGAAAGAGAAACAATCTTTCTTAAGAAATATTTGGGTTTCAAACAAATAATCTACTGCAAATTTTAATGATTTTAACTATGGAAATGTTTCTCTACTCTATTTGATAATGTGCATACAATTCAAAAACAATTTTTTTGAAGAAATTAAGGAGAACAAATAACTCTAACCTGGAATACAAAACAGTGGCAATCTGGTTGTGTGGTACTTGGTTCCCTCAGCTTATCTTTTCAATCTTTCGTGTCCACATGAGTCCAGAGGTTGGGAATGTAGTGAAAAAAATAGAGGGAAAGAACTGGAGCAATGGCAAATTGAATTGGCAATCTAGGAAAAATGCAAATGGAAGAAATATAACACAATGGAAATGGGATTGGCTATGCAGTTTCTAATAAGAAAGAGGAAGCTTACTCAAAATGATCTCCGACCATTTACTTGAAAATAAGTGATCAATTTATAGAAGGCTGGATGGGAAATGGTTTAAGCCATTTGAAAAAAAAAATGGTGCCACATCAATAGTAAAGAGGGAGTTTAAACTATCAATCAAAATCAATCATAAATTAGAAGTGAAGAAGAGAATGCCACAAGGAAGTCAAGATTGAAATCGACCAAAACAGGTAAGAAATGTGTGTGTAAAGTGAAGTTAAGTGAAATAACACGTGTTTAAAGTCACATTGGAACATTCTGGAAAATGAACACAAGACCGCCTCCCTACACACAGCGGCAATTACAAGACTGCCGCCTTGCCAGGGCGGCGGTTACAAAACCGCCGCCCAGATAGGGTGGTGATTTTGAAACTAAAGGTCAAAACAGGGCTAAAAAGGAAGTAGGATGCTAAGAAAAAGTGTGCAAAGGCTAAGTAAGGCATACTAGGCTACAAATATAAGCTGCAAGTAGGTTTAGGAGCTCGAACACCTTCAAAAAAGATATGAATCATCATTGGGGACCTTTTGTAACCGTTTTATGACAATGTAACATGTGCAAATTTGGGTGCGTACAATGCACCTCGTGCATTACCTACATCAATGCTAATTTGAAGAGGCCTCAATACATACATAGTTCTTCACCTAGCATGTGATGTTTATATAGATGCATCTAGTTGGAAAATTGAACCCCTTCGATTATGCTTGATTGCATTATGCTCTTAGTAAGACTTGGAAATACTAACTTTTTGTGCTTAGATGTGAGGGAAGCTAGACTCCTTGACTTGGTTGAGTGCTTCAAAATTGTAGTACTAGTAGTGGATGTGCATCAATTTCAAGAGGATTTAGGGAGCCTTGAGTAAATTTTGTGAGTTTTACGAGAGAGTAAGTCAATAGAATCCCATATGATTTCCAGGTTGGTAAATGAGGTAGTGTTAACTTGCTTGTATAGGATTCTGAAGGTAAAATATTATGATAAGGCTGACCCATGGGATAATAAGACCCAATAAATGATATTGCATTGAAAGTAGAGTTGGAGAATGTGTTAGTGAAGAACCACACATGTCAGCCATGACTAGATTTTACAACTTGATCGAAAAGTATGGTTTTGGAAAGGGAGAAGGTGAATCAAATATGAAAGTTGCACCATGTTGGAAAGAGATTAAACATTGATTTTATGGACTTGTATTCAATTTTTTTTGACAAATAAATGTGTAGGAATAAACAAGTTAGGAAAGAAATAACGAGATAGATCGAGTGGGAATATGATTTGGGTGTTTATCTTTGACAAGAAGAACAATTGTAGTAAGTAGTGTCAAAATTGTAAATTTCTAAATTTGAGTTTATATACAAAGTACTACATGTATTATATCTTCTTAATCATCCCTTTGTACATTGCAACTCTTTGTAAGTACTCTTTCCAAGAATTTTTAGTAGCATTTGCTTGTCCATTTACTTATGGATGGTACGTTGTGCTTCGATGATGGACAATCATGAACTCTTTTGTAAGGGTCTTAATTATGTTGTTTATAAAGTGTGTTCCCCTATCACTAACTAGTTTACATGGGAAACCATACCTGGTTATGATATTTTAATATAGAAACTTGGTTGTGCAACACTTGGTTGTGTCCTTTTCTACACATTTTGGTGTTGATGAAACTTCAACCCATTTAGTAAAGTAATCGGTTGTGGTGATTACATATCTATCCCTGGATCATTTGGATGGTGGGTGTATTAGCCCAATAAAGTCTATTCCCCATTGTTCAAATAGTTGTGTGGCTAGAACCATGTTGAATAGAATTTCATCCTTTTGGTTGGGTTTCCTTGTTCTCTAACAAATGTCATTGTATTTTTCAATATGACATGCATCTTAAAACATGATCAACCACCAAATTCTTCTCTGTAAAATTTTATTTGTAATTAATTCTCCTGTAAAATGACCTCCTATTATGCCTGGGTGTTGTTCTTGTAATATTACTTCTATTTCATTCTCGTAAGTGACCCTACATAACACTTCATCCTTTCCCAAATTATAGAGGAATCAATTTATAATTATGTATGGCAAGGATTTAGTGACAAGCTACTTATTCTGTTTTTCTGAGAAATGATCGGGTACAATTCAATAGTAAAGGAACCATGCAATTTCAAGTTGTTTTAGAATTGTGATGAATCTGAAGAGGTGTGTATCAGGTGTATCTTTGTCTAACTTCTTGGGTTCTTATCCCATGTTTATTCTACTTAGATGGTCTAGCCCTACATGTTATTTTATTAGTTTAACATTTAGTTTGAACCTATATTCCTAAAATAAGATGAGCCATTTTGATATCCTCCCTCCCAATAATGTATTTTTTACTAGATACCGCAATGCTTGATGGTCTATAAATATCTCAAATGGTGTTACCAAAAGATATTTCCTGAAAATTTGGAGGATAAAGACCATGGCTAAAGCTTCTCGTTCTTTAGCCATGTAATTTATTTATAATGGTGATAACTTATGACTTACAAAGTGGATTGGATGGTCAATGTCTCTTTCTCATGGATGTATAAGGATTTATTTGATTTCACTACCTAAAGCATCAACACATATATAAAACACTTAGTTCCAGTTGGGAAATACTAATATTGGTACACTGACTAATTTTTGTTTGAGCTACGTGAATGCATTATAAAGCTTTGTGGTCCATTTAAATTTGGATCCTTTCAATAATAGTTGTTTTATAGGTTGCACAATGTTGTCCCCTAATGATTTTTCTTTAATATTCTATATGTTGGAAAAATGCGCACACTTCATAGGGGTTTGTAGGAGGTTTGAGGCCAATTATAACAATGATTTTTACTTGATCTATGAAAATCCCTTCTTTTCAAACAACATGTCCAAGTAATACTCAAAAGGGGGTAAAAGCATTTGTTCAAATTCAATGCAATGTGTGATTCTCTACAATATTCTAACATAAGGTGTACCTTAGAAATGTTCTATTTGAGTAGGGAGAAGAATACCCAATCATATACGTACACTTCAAGAAGATCATGTATGAATTACTAAAACACAGTGACCACGACTCAAGAAAAGAATGCAAGTGCATTATTTAGTCCAAAAGGCATTACTTGATATGTGGAGTTTCCCCACTCTATTGTTAAAGTTTTCTTCATTAGATCTTCTTGTGCAATTGGAATATGATGATGGCCATTGAATCCATCTGTGAATGAGCAAAATTCATGTTATGCTACTACTTCCAACATTTTATTTGTGAATGGAGTTGAAAATGGGTCATTTACACATGCATCATTAAGATCTTTGTGTAGTCATGAAATCAAACACTTACTAATTACATCATTCCTCTTAGTAGTTCATTATATGCATGATTCCTAAGTAATAAAACTAGACATTAGTAACACCTATTTAACTCTTACATTGTTTTATCTTTTACACACTCTTCTTATTTTCCTTTGTGGATTGACCACTTTACTTTTGGAAATTGAACAAAATGTGACCCAACTTTGTATTTACCATTATATCCTCTGAGCATTCTGAACAATACCACATATTAGGTACATGATTTCCTAGGCGCTACTATCCCCTTTGGGGGCTTATGTCCTTTTCCCTCCTTTTCTTGAATTTCAAATGCCACATTATTTGGTACCTTTTCTAAAACCTTTCTTGTTACTTTGGATTGGAATTTATAGTTGTTAATGACAAAATTCAAACAAGGAAATCATATATATATATATATATATATATATATATATACATGACTTACCATTATTAGGTTTGGAAAAATTTGGGCTAATACTTACTATCTACTACTTGGGAAAAGAACAAAATTCAAGGACTATATTTTGGGTTGCATTATTCACCATAAAAGAGGGATTATTCTAAATTCTATATCACACATTTATCTTAGGGGAAAATTAGTTGTATCTCGCTATCTTGGCATGATTGAAACAAAGGGAAACCTAACTTTAATGGACACAATTCAATCACACAGACACACACACACACTAGAACTATATAGAGTCTAAAATGTAGTGCGGTGCTCAGAAACAATCACATTGGGGTAAACACCGAGGTCAATTGACTCAAGCATCTGCATTATTTATTACATCTAATGTTTTATTGAGCCTTGTACAGCTAGTTAGGGTTTGTTTTGTAGGAAAATGTGTGACACAAGAGCCCTATAGTGAAGTGGATGTGACAAACAATGAAAGGAAGGAGTTAAGTTTAGACCTTGAAAAGACTAGAAGAATATAACTTACTAAGACACTAGTACCCATATTAGAAACTAGTTCATAGGGCGGTTATGTCTAAAGAAGTTCCAAACTCTAGTTTCTTATAAAGAGCCTACATAGTACAAATCCAACCTTCTTAGCCTGTTTCCTAGCCTAGAATCAGTCTAGATCTCCCAATACAAGCTAAGTGATTCTTATCTCCTATATTGCACATTTGATTGTATTTTATGTACTAGACATTTATTGTTACTGTTATATTCATTTTATCTCAGTCTTTTGATAAATATTTAAATTTCATTAAATTATTTGGTGACCTCTTTTTGATTGCCCTAATTTTTTACACAATTTTTGAAAATTAATAATTACACTTTTTGGTAATTAAGGCATAATTCGAAAAATACATATTTTTGGACACATCTCTTGGAGGTTTTTCTTTCAATTTATAACATTCACAATTACCTCTTTTTGTTTTGTAAAATTCAAATACTATCTTGAGATATGGTCGTTCTATTCATTTAAGGAACATCACTTTTTATTTCACATTACTCTTTGGGTCTTATCCCCATAACCTCTTCATTGTTGGTCCCATATACACTTTTTACATCAGTTGGGCTTATCTCTCATTTTATTTTATACCATCTTGGACCATAACATTACTTCTCAAGTATCCTTGTTTTACTTCAACGGTATCCATCATGTAGATATACTCTTACACAATTGTTGAAACAAGTACAACTCCCTGATAATATGAAACCTTCCTAAGTAAATATAATTTTGAGTCATATTTCAGCTCCTTCTATTATAAATGACAACACTTCCCATAAGGCTATCTTAGAATCTATTCAAGTTTTGCACCAAGCCTTTTAAGATCAACTACAAACCATAAATGTTATAATAACATCTCTCAAGGCTGAAATACTACACCTCCAAGATATTTTTAATGCATTGATTTGTAAAATTCTACTTTGAAACTATATGAAATCACACAATTATGCTGTTCTACTTTAAACTTTGGAAAATGATAGATTGATTGAAGATTAGAGCTTTAGTGACTGATTATCTAGTGATATAGAAAGGAAATTGCAGATGATAGGAAAGAATTCAAACTCTAAACACCAACAATTTAATCCTAGAAACCCCAATGGAGGAAAACTAGTTGGGAAGGGAAAAAAGCTATTTCTTCCCACTTTTATTGGTTAATTATAGATAAGTACATATTACAAGAAGTAGAAAATGGAGACAACAATGTAAACCTATCCCTTCCTATGTTTATTTTCTCTGTTTCTACACCCTTCTCCTATAATTCCACTCCAGCACTGAAGATATTTTCTCACTTTCTCTCATATAACTAATACTTTTATTTTTGATATCTCTGGATCTTTGAATGATAATTTCTCTTTCTCTTCCTTGTATTTATAGCCTTTTCCCATGTCCTCCCGTGCACTAGAGAATGGGAAAGGTTAGGGAGGGAAGAGACATAGTTTGACGCTTCAAATTCACGTCCATTCGTGCCCCATTCTTCTTTTCTATTTAGAAGTGTTAGGACCACTCCCCTGAGCATAATAGAGGTTTTAGGACCACCTCCCTAGCTAGGTGGTGGTTACAGGACCTTCGCCCATGTAGGGAAGAGGTTCTGTAACCGCTAATCCGCACAGAGCGGAGGTTTTGTCAAGAATCTCTGTTTACCTCATTTCCTTCATTTTTCTTCAATTCTACTTCTTGGTGCAGATGAAACTGATGAAGTGGTGTGTTTTTCTGGATCCCTATAGATCATGCACATATCAATTATCTTTCTATACATCATGATGATCCTAAGGATAAGCTTATGCTATATGATATTGGTGCAACATATTATCACATAAGCAAGGTTAAAGTCTTCCAACATAAAACACCTCTTTCCTTCGATGAGTATACTAAACAACATGATATCCCATTTGAGCTCCTCAATCATCAATTTATCACTTTGTTATCCAATCATCACCATCCTCATTATTGGATTACAAAATCCAAACGCCAACCATTCTATAATTATCATGGAATTAATGGACATCATGACAATGATTGATATGCTTTATAACGACAAATCCAACAACTTGAACATAAGGGATTTATTTCATTTTCTAAACACCAGTATGTTACACATTTATCTCATGTTTTCAAATCTCAATGGGTTTCTAAATCTAATTTATCTATGACTCATGCACATAAACAACATGATATCCCATTTGAGCTCCTCAATCATCAATTTATCACTTTGTTATCCAATCATCACCATCCTCATTATTGGATTACAAAATCCAAACGCCAACCATTCTATAATTATCATGGAATTAATGGACATCATGACAATGATTGATATGCTTTATAACGACAAATCCAACAACTTGAACATAAGGGATTTATTTCATTTTCTAAACACCAGTATGTTACACATTTATCTCATGTTTTCAAATCTCAATGGGTTTCTAAATCTAATTTATCTATGACTCATGCACATAATTCCATATTTAATGCATCTAATTTTTCTATAGTAAAATAATCATCTCTTGCACACGAGTCATTGCATACCACACCATCTACAATATCAGTTGAGCCACCATAAGCCTATAAGAAATTCTACCCTCACCCACCAATAAGATGTATTAATTTCTTGAAAACAATGATGGGCACCCTACACAACCCAGTCCCCCATGATATTTTTCTTATATAAGAAGAAATGTGCACCATACTCCATTATTTTGGTTGTTGAACTGCCTAAAAATATGCATTTTAAATGTTTGTGATGTTTTCTCCATTTTCAACCACCTACCCTCACATAACTCCAAATTTTCTATTTCCATGGTGTAGGGGATGAAGAGACATTTTTAGTGATACAAATTTTATGAAATTTGGACAATCTGGTGAAAATATATGCCCATGCGGATCCAAGGGATATTGTGAGGAAACGAGTTCTTGTACCTTATTTATAGTCCTTAGTTATAATAATTTCCCCTCCTTTATCCTTTTATATTTTAAATCCTTTGGGAACTAGATAAATTAAGAGTTCGAGGTATATAAGGTACTAATAAACTGGACCATTTATTCCCATGGGACCTCAATGTCTGTAGTGTAATGATTTTGGCATGTTTTGTGTGTCACCTTCCTTTGTGGGGAACAACATTCTGTGGGGAATGTGTTCCCCATGACCTTGTTCACTTTACAACCCAAAGCTCCACATTTTAAAACTCCCTGGCACCTGCTCCTTGTGTTGTGGTTTATTTTCTTCTCAGGGAAGAATCTCCTGGGAGTAACATGCATATTAATATCATGGGTGACATTCATTCATCCCTACTACTCAAATCTGACAATGACGATGATTTGATCATACTCCTATTGTGAATACTATAATCACCTTAATGAATACTCACCAAATATTAATCCTATCGATGAAGAAGATGTAACTATTTCACCAGAAGCATTACACATTTCTCACCATTTAGTTGCAAAGTATAAAGCAACACAAAATCCAAAATATAATATCATAGTGCAGTCACACATGTCTTCTTTAGCATCACTTTAGCCACTTGTGAAAATTCATCAACATTTTCTCTAGATAAATCATTTTGGCATTCACACATTGGGGGAATATTACCCCCCCTTGTAACCTGATGACACACTCTTATTCTAGGTCCATACATGATTGTTGAGGGCACATTTACCTACATGGACCTCATTTTGCACATATACATTAGGGGAAACCTTACCCCCCTCATAGCCATTATATTTCATGTTCACATATTTACAAAAGATAAAAAATAATAGCTTAGATATTAATTAGGTTTACTCTTTCTTGCTTATCATATTCTATGTTACACGTTGTAACCAATGTTACTTTGATTCATAATATACTCTATCTTTTTCCATCCACATATACGTGTTCACATGTTACTCTTGAGGTGAATGTAGATTACTTATAGGTTCCTATATGATGCATGATGCTTGGCACTATACCCTACCAATCCATCTGAGGCTCATGGGGGAATATACCTTATCCCATCTCTCTATATGTTTTATCATTGCACCATCTACTAATTTCATTCATATTTTCAGCTACATACATTGTGGAATACTATTGATTTTTATAGCATGCTAATGAGTGCTTAATATGTAGCATTTATCCAAGCTTAAGTATGCCATATACTAGTTGCATGTAATATTTAGGGTTGATATCCCTAAACTAGACTTTCAAAACAAAAGATCCAAACTTATCCTTGCTATAAAAGTCAACATTCAACATGAAACAACCCCTTGTTGCTCCCAACCGAGGTAATACTCTCTCTATCTAACTGACTATGTAATAATTAGACCATGTACATTGATCTCATATCATATAGATGAGCCAACATCACTACCTCTATCCTTAGTTTATTTTTCAGTGTTTATAGCCTTATTTTTGTGATATAGTGACTTACTTGATCATTAGACTTGCTCCCCTATAGATGTACCTGCACATATCACTTACTCTTCCTCCCTAGCCTCATTGACACCTAAAACTCTTGAATCAATATCAACTTTAGCTCTTTCTTCTTCAAGAGGTATTCTCAGACCTGTAGATTATGGTTTCAGGGATCTAATAATCTTCAGCATCATGATACATTGCATCATTTTCTCATATTAGTCCTGCAACATTTCAAGAACCACCTCCTAGGGATACTAATTATTTTATCTTCCTCTCAACTCATTTATAAATACAACTGTTGGAGCTCAAAATTGCACCTTGCGAGTCATAAACAACCCAAGATTTTGAGGCAAAATGGGACCATCTCCAAATTTTGGGACTTACAAAATGAGACAAACCTCTGGAGAAGGCTGTATTCCTCCACTTATTCCTAATGCTAGACTACTCCTAGGAAGGGAAATGAAACTACCTAACACTATTCTCTGATTCCAAGGGACTAAAGATTTGTATAAAATTAAAATCCTAAAATACTCGAGGTGATAACACAAAAAATAAGGAGAAATACAATTATGATAGAGAGGGAAGAAATAACAACCACATTCGAAAGAAACATCTAAATTCCCATTTTGACATAATGTATAATATAATTAAACCCTGTAATATGAAGAAACATACAAAACATACCTACAAGTAAATGAAGAGGTAAGGGGAATGCAATAAAATATAGTCTAAGTAAAAAAGAGCCATAAAACAAGTAATTTTATTGCTTTAAGATGATGCACAGATCATTACAAAGGAGGAAGAAGGTGTGAAATCATTACAAGAGTATAATCCAAGGCCTGTATCTCTAGAACACTTCTGCAAATCTTTATAATGATGCCCTTGTATTCCAAAAGTATCCCACATTACAAATGAACATTACATTACAATATATAGAAATGGGGAAAAGAAGGAAGATGGAAAAAGAGGGGAACTCAAAATTCGGCCCTCACCCACCAAGAAGATGTATTAATTTCTTGAAAACAATGATGGGCACCCTACACAACCCATTCCCCCATGATATTTTTCTTATGTAGAAATAAATGTGCACCATACTCCATTATTTTGGTTTTTGAACTACGTAAAACTATGCATTTTAAATGTTTGGGATGTTTTCTCCATTTTCAATCACCTACCCTCACATAACTCCAGATTTTCTATTTCCATGGCGTAGGGGATTAAGAGACATTTTCAGTGATACAAATTTTATGAAATTTGGACAATCTGGTGAAAATATATGCCCATGCGGATCCAAGGGATATCATGAGGAAACAGGTTCTTGTACCTTCATTATAGTCCTTAGTTATAATAATTTCCCCTCCTTTATCCTTTTATATTTTAAATCCTTTGGGAACCAGATAAATTAAGAGTTCGGGGTATATAAGGTACTAATAAACTGGACCATTTATTCCCATGGGACCTCAATGTCTGTAGTGTAATGATTTTGGCATGTTTTGTGTGTCACCTTCCTTTGTGGGGAACAATGTTCTATGGGGAACGTGTTCCCCGTGACCTTGTTCACTTTGTAACCCAAAGCTCCACATTTTAAAACTCCTTGGTACCTACTCCTTGTGTTGTGGTTTATTTTCTTCCAAGGGGAACTCACGCCCTCGTGGAACTATTCCTTCGTGGCCTTAGTTCCCTGTAGTCCTCTCAGATCCATAACACACTTGGCCCACACAAAAAAACTCCGCCCCATCCTTTACTTTGTAGGCGGAAAGCCTTCACAGGGAACATTGGTTTCCTGAGAATTGGTTCCACTCCTTATCATTCCACTCAACGCGCCTATGCCCACATCTCACCGCCGACCTGCATAACACTGAAACCTTTATATTTCAGGTAAATCAACAATTTGGGGAACTATATCCCCAACGAACTTGTACCTTGTGTTACTTCTAGACACCTAAAACCCAAAAAACACTATAAATGACTCATTTCTAAAGAAATTTAAATTTTTCTAAGTGTTTGGGATTTTCTGAAAAGGAGGGGAATGTCCCAAAACAATTGTAAGTGCCCCAAAGCATGGAAAATTCATGGTTTTCACCATTTCTTTTCCAAGATCCCATGAAGGTGCCCAAGCCAAACTTTTTAGGTTATCCAATCTTGCAAGGGGTGAAAAAATTGGACAACAACAACATCATCATGATCCTTCAAATTTAGGTTGAAAATATTCGAGCTTATTGTTACATACCTGACAATAATCACAACACCAAAATCAAAAGCATACCTATAGGTTTTGAAACTTCTATAACATCTCTAGAGGCCTTCATCATAATGCAAATATTCATTCAAGGCTTGTATATCCCTGCACACTCTCTTGGACACTCTAACCTCATGTTCAAGATAATACTATAGACCTCCAATAACCATACATATGTATGTAGCTATTCTTATCAACTAAAAAACTTATCTCCTTAGATATTACATATTTATTCTTTCTTTATACTACTTCATACCTCTTCCAAGATACATAACCATTAAAGAGACATCTCAAGCATGTTTCAAGGACTAAGAACTTCAGTGTGGACTTGGTCAACTCATTCACAAATTTGCAACACTGGTTAGCCACTGAGAAACTCATATTTTGTCTTCACATGATTGACAAGAATTTCACTTTTCTTCATACAACCTTCATGAAGCATATCCACTTTCAATTCAGGAACTAGAATAATTTTAAACCCTTTGTGTAGTCTTTCTCAGACCTCTATGACACTCTTTTCTAGGATATGATAGAATAATAAAGAATACAAGATTTTTAAGATGATGATATACATATACACGCATGATTAACTTTGGAACACTTTTGAGAGCTACAAACCTTATGGATGGTCAACCAAGATAACATCATGAAATTTATTTTCATAGGACTATTACACATTTGACACTTTCATGTAGATCTTTAGATATGGCTCAATAAAGATTTTGACTAAGACAAGCTAATGGGTTTGACAACCAAAATTATCACCTCGAGACCTAACCACAAACTCCTAAGACTCGCATAGATAGACACCCTTTTACCATATTACTAACTTGAATCAACATGAAAAACCATAATTACCATATTTTCTTCATACTTAGACTAAGAACACACCTGACTTCTTTGTGGATTGATATGAGACAATTATTTACAAAATCATACCTCATGAACACTTGAAATCTCATGCAAAAACTTAAATGATCCTAAAATATTTTGAGTGACATCATGACCTTATTATCCTTCATTCTTGTATTAGAGAGCTTGAAAACTAATCACTATCTGATTAAGCTTCACTTTTCTTTCATAGAGCTTTGTCTATATACTTTTATTCTTCATAAGACTTGACAGAATTTGATGATTTAATGATCATAGAGACCTCCTTAAGTAGACTTAAAACTGTTAATTAATACCCTAAGTGCATTTAATTATCCTTCATTGATGGATTGTACCTTTAAAACCTTATAGAGCATATAATAAACCCAACATATCTGTATCTTACTCTCATCTTTTTGACCTAAAAAACCCTAACAGAATTGTGAGGCTTAGGTAGAAACAATATTTGCTAAGGATGTACATGGGAAATACACCACCACTATGCTAAGAACAGAAATGTAAATGAACACAAATAACAAATTATGCTCCCAAATTCATTCTTTATTTATTCCTCAATCATTATTACATTATGTTTTAGTATATACATTTTTTCTCGTTCTAGATCACTTAGTCCTGTTACAAAATATCAAAATGGCATTCAAACATGTCTTTCATGATGCCCACTATAAAATACATTAATTACAATAGATAAAAAAAATCCAATATGTTTCAAAAGACACTTCCTTTGACTCATGCATCTATCGGCTTCAGTCTCGTACTAGTGTGATTTGTCTTTGTTACACAGATTTTGGTCAGATTTCGTGGCTTTTCCAATATTTTGGTGGATTGCTCTATGTATTGTGGTTATGTACCTTTATGTCGATTTCTTCTAGCCTTTCAAGACATCATCTATCTTTCTGCGGTTTTCCTTATTTATGCGTGGTTTTTCCTTCATTCCGAGGCTATCTATTTAACTTTGCGGTTTATCCAAACTTCGATGAAGACTCCTATCAACATTATCCCCCCTATCAAAATTTGTCTCATCCTCAAGATAACAATTGATGAAGACTCCTGTATTTCTTCCAAAAATTTCTTCAAAAATTATAACCGAAAAAACAAACATAAAATACAAAATGAGTTGGGCATCAACCACCAGGACTTAGGTGTCTGGTGTAGTGAAATGTTCCCTCGCTCGACTCACCTGACCTAATTTTTGGGATGCTGAACTATGGAGGAATCAAACTCCCCAAAAATTAGATGTTTGATGAAAGGAAGGATTCCTTCACTCGACTCACCTGACTGGGTTTGTGGGACGCCCCGGCCTCTAAGCCCTTAAGGTGTACTTTGCGACATATATTTGGTTGTTTGTGGAAGAATATAATTTTCATACTTGAACCAGGAATCCAAATGGTTATTCACCTGATCTATCCACTCTTGCAATTTTTTATTTTCTTGGATAATTGGGACTAGTTCAGATGGAGTGGGATGTGCCTATACCTTATTCTATTGATCTTGTGCAGTTGTAGCTTCTTGCTGCATCCTCACTAATGCTTTGTCCAATCTATTACTACAATCTTGCATATAGTATATTTTCTCTTTCCACGTCCACTGCTGGTTATGATATTTATTTGTGAGCTCTGCCATTCTTTCTCTCTATGTGCCATCCTTGTCCTTAGAAATATCATATTCTGTAGATGCTTTGTGAATTTCCTGTTCTAATTTCTCCATTTCTGCCTTGTCTTCCATGGTCATACTTGGCCATCCAATAGTATAAGTGTAATATACCATGACATTGTTCAAATATGTCTCCATCTTTTCTACGATGGTCTGTAGTTCCTTTCTGTTCTTCTTATTTTCCGCTAGATGAGGCTTGATGACTTCTGCGTTATGTTCTTGGATGGTATTTTTACGTATTCTTTCTTTTTCTCTTTCCAAATTAATGCAGTGTTCCTTCAAAATTTATCCTACTGTGTATTCTGTAGTACTCTCAATAGAGAGCTTGGGATCAATCTTGATATGTGGTTTATCTATTTGTATGGCGGATATCATCTTTTGTATTACTTCTTCAAGTTCTACGCACCTTTGCATCTAATCGTGGGTAGCACTTTGCTCTAGTATTTGACTGCAGGTGGATTTTTGTAGTGGAGTGAGTTGATCAAGATTAACTTGGACACCCTTCGTGGTTTGTTGTACAACTCCTTTCTGTAGTTGGATTGATTGTTGTTGTTTCCTTTGCTGTAGAGCTTGCTTGATTTTTGTTAATGGGTCTCTAGGTGCTTGTGTAGTTACTATTCTGGAGGAGGGGATTTGTAAAATATGTCTTACTTGTTTTTCATGTTCCTCAGTGTATTTCTCTACCTTATCTTTTTTTTCCTTTTCCTTTTCTGCCTTTGCCTTTAATACTTCTTCTTCTTTATTTTCCCGTCTTCTTCTTCCTTCTTTTTATTCTTTTCTTCTTCATCCTTCTGTTTCTTTTCTTCCTCTTCTTTCTTTTTCTTTTCTTCTTCTTCCTTATTTTTCTATTCCTCTTCTCCCTTATTTTTCCGTTCTTCTTCTTCCTTATTTTTTGTTCTTCTTCTTTCTTCTTTTTATGTTCTTCTTCTTTCTTCTTTTTATGTTCTTCTTCTTTCTTCTTTTTCCTGTTCCTCCTCCTCCTTTCTCTTCTCTTCTTTTTCTTCCTTTCTTTTCTTTTCTTCTGTTGCCTTTCTTTTATTTTCTTCTTCTTTTTGTTTCAGTTCATGTAGTATTTCTTGTTCTTTTCCCTCCTTCTCTACTTTTCGTTTTTCCTCTGCTTCTTCTTTTGCCTTCTTTTCTTTTTGTTCTTGTTCTTTCTTTTGTTTTTCTATTTCTGCCTGCTTTTTCTTTACTTCTAACTCTACTTTCTATTTTTCTTTTGCGGCTATTTATTTGGCTTCATAAATTTTTTTTTGTTTCTGTGTTTGTGCTTTTAGTTTTTCTTGGGTATCCATCTATGCGGCTTTATGTTTTTCTACTTTAATTATCTTCTTATTAGCTTCTTTCCAGGTTGTCTCTATAGTTTTTGATGTCCTATTGTCTTTTGTCTTATTTAGCAACCTAATAAGTTCTTCTACTTTGAACCACTTATTGAACTATCAATCAGACCATGGACCATTTATTCTTGATCACTACCACAATATTTTTATAACCATGAAAAGTAAACATAATTTATTCTTAGTTAGAACAATAAGTTAAGTCTTAAATATACCTGGTTGCAGACCTTGAAAAATCCCTTAATGTTCATTTTTTTCATGATTCTATACATGAAGACTAGTGTGAATATCATCACAATCACTACGACACAATTGATCATAGCCAGGTGAGATGATTGAGAAGACATGGTCTCAAGATAATTTTCACAATCTTTCAACTCTTTTGAGGACTTCTCATAACATTTATACAAACTAGACATGCACACATACCTTATGAAGGGCTAAACAGACATACCTTTTGGTTCTTCACACTTTTTCAGCATTATAAATACTATGATCATCAAATTTAGATGGTAATGCACCTTCAAGAACACATCATGCTTCCTTGATATGATAAATGTCTTCTAGAATCCTGTAGAAGACATACAATACTTATTAGATCACTAAAATAACATATATTCATCACAAGATATCAATGCCTCTATCCTCTCTCTCTCTCTTCCTTTGAGATCTTCTCATTCTTCTTGGATGTCCTTTCAGATATGATAATTTCATCTCATATATCTTCATCTTCTGATTGAATTCCTAAAAAACATACATGATACACCTCATTCACTTGTTGTCTCTTTGTTAGGGCTGAAATTTCTTCATGACTTGCATTAGGCTTATCTTCTTCCTTCTTACCTTTATCAACACTTTTTGATATATTGCTTAAACTAGGCTCTCCTATGACTATATTCTTACCATGTTTTACTTTTTCATATCTAGAATTAGTTTCCTTGACCTTTTATTTATACTTAACATCCTTCTTTTTAGTGATTGTCTCAAACCTGAATGACTTCAACTCACTCTTAGGATTGGTTTTCATTTTGAAAATTATTTTTTACCTTTCCCTTTGAATGATTGAAACCTGTTGTTATACATAGGAGATTAATTTTTCATATAAATATCTTGTAATATGTCCTAGGCCATGAAAATTTTAACACACAACACCATTCTTGATTCTAGATTGATGTGAACTGAGATTCCAACAAAATTAGCTACCTTGTGACCATAACACTTCCTAAAAACATGAGCAACCTTTTTATAGCTATAACACACAACTGAATTCTTACATCTAGGGCCTTCATTTATCCAAATTTGACTAGATGGTTCATATAAACAATACCTAGTAGTATGACCCTTCTCTTGACAATTGAAACAAGTGACATTCCTTGATTTATCATCTCTTGTATCCCTCCATGGATGGTCATCTTTGACAAAATTCCTACACTCCTTAGCTCTATGCCAAAAACCATTATAAGTATAATAATAGTCATGAAAAGATATTTCATACCTTGATGAATTAAGTTTCGTAAGAGATTTAAACCTTCTTGGATTTATCTCCTTAGCCTCCTTCATGTTTGATTTATCTACTTGGACCAGCCTTGTCATCTTCATACTTCTTCATATGCTCTCCTTTGAAACCTAGACCAATATTATCTCTTGTTACACTTTGAATCTCTAAAATTTCATCAAGAACTTTAGATCTCTTCTCTAACTTTCTATACATCTTCATCCTATTGTTTGTTTCTTCTAATTCAGCTTTCACGGATCTTAATTATTCTTCATATATGAGGAAATCATCTTCTTTATCCTTTAGGGATTTTGACACACTCTCAACTTTAGATTAAATATATTTATAGGCTTGACCATGATCAACTTCCATAAAACTTATTTGTTCTTTCAATCCATGAATTAGGGACTCAAAAATCTCAAACTTCCTTTTTAGAACTGCTTCAGATAATTTACCCATGCATGTGCTTCAAGGATCTCCTTGAAGATGTCAAGCTTGCTTGACAAGGACCTAAATCTGATACCAATTGTTGGAAAGCACAAGTAATGAGAGGGGAGGGGTGAATTAGTGATTCTTCATACATTAAAAACACATCTAAAACTCAACAAGCCATTCAATCTTGATCAACCTTTACTTCGAGGGAACAATGACATTCAAACATAAGAAAATAAAAAGTAAGCACACATGAAGAAAATTTTTAATGTGGGAAACCCTTAAAGGGAGAAAACCCCATTGTAATCAATGCACTACCATGGATAATTTTCCCATAAGAGATTACAAGGATTTAAATTTGTTGAGAACCCACTCAACTTGAAGCACCAAATCCAAAAATTTAGTCAAACACCTACTTGAAATGGAAGCACCAACTCCTTACATTTTCAAGCTACAACTTGCAAGGAAGAACTAACTCCCTACTTTTCTAAGAACTCACTTAGGCTTCACAAGATTTTGATCACAATCATCTAGTTTCTTGAATTAAAAAATTGTGATCTTTTATTCAGCTCCTTTATGTTCATCCTCCTTCACTCACCCCGATTCACCTCCTTTCTCATCATATTCTCATACTTATATTCATACAATCTTAATACATATTTTCACATACACCATTTTACTCACATACACATAAGAATGCAATCATATTCCTCATCTCTCACTACATCATTCACCTATTCTCTTATATATGAATACTGCTGCAAAAATATAGTCTTAAGAGCATTTCACATGTACCTTGATTCACCTAGTTTTTCATGTCCTCATTCTACTTCCAAAACATAGTCATCAAATGCTATTTTCATGCACACTTATTTATTATTATTCATGAGAATGACATATATTATGCCTCTTGCACTTAATATTATAACCCCTTCATCTTCTTGACTCTTCAAATAGAATGAAAAATTCTATGCGACATCATCTAAAACTGATGCAATGTCATTATTACTGCTACAAGAGTTTCGGTTGCAAGTACTTGCATTTCATGAGTTTTTCATATCCATTATAAATCATATGAAGAACTAGAGAACCTTCCTTAACTCACTACAATCCTGAAACACTTGATAACATTCCCTTCTTAGTCTGAAATATGCATTTGTAATGGTTTATTCCATTTTATCTTCTTCTTAACATAGGAATCTTCATCTTCTAGCTCTCATAGACTATATAAAAAGTTTAAAGAATATTTGGGTATGTTACTAAGGTACTTTCATCACCATATATAAACTTGAAAAGACTTTCAACTTTCCATTTTGTCTTCAAGAATCAATTAGGACTGATTTCTCTACTAGGTGTATGATCTTCATAACATAGTCTTTAACATGAATACATGAAATCACTCTAGAATCTAAATCATGCAATAAAAATAGGAAAGAAAACACTTCAAGATGTCCATGACATAAATATATACTTAAAATGTTGAATTTTAGGTCACAAGACTTAATTTTATAACTTCTTCTTAGTTGGGTATGCACATAGTCATGACACCTCAAGAACTAGTATCAAGATTGCTTCATCACCTTTAATGTATGGAATTTCAAATATTTTTGATTCTTGGAGGATGTTTTATGTGACCTTTGGATCACATTAAAATATGTGGATATACCTTATCATCTTCATTATCTCCATGCAACATTGATTAGGACAAGGTCTCAATTGGTTTGCAAAGATAGAAAAACTAGCCCTCACAAAGTGATTTAGTTCAGTCATCAAATCACATGTTCATGAATCCTATGGAACCTTTATGGAAAGCTATGCTCCTTATGAAAATTTTCAAACCAAAAAGTATCATTTCAAAATATATAGGTTCAATAAGCATGCATTTGTGAGACATCTCAAACTGGGTCTTAAGACACTAAAAACCAGTCTTGTCCTAGAGGCTTCCATCACACCAACCTTAACTTTCATGCTCATCCACTACATGGAAAACTTCATAGAAGACCTCTAATCCACCTTCAAACACTCACTTGCATTAGTTATATGGATAAATTCAAAATTACACTCTTGTTCTTCAGACCTTATTAACAGGCTAAAGAGATAGTTTAGACTATTGGAACTTAGACATGAAATCATTTCACCAAATCAAATCATGGGCTGAAAGATGTCAAATAGGACTTCTATAAACTTTCCATACTCACATTTCACTTTAAAAACAATATTTCACATCAAATCCATTCCAAAGAAACATGACTAACTTTTTATTATATAGGCCTTAAGTGGAAGGTCATATTGGGTGACTTGTTTCACCAAAATTATGCAGGAAACCCACCTAAAACTTCTCATGGAAACTTGGTGAACATCCCAATATTTCTCCCACACCATGATTTTTAAAAACCTTCTATATTCTCATGGAAACTTGGTGAACATCTAATATTTTTGAAGTCATTTCAATATTTCTCCCACTAACTTCTTAAGGATCGTTTATAAAGCACATAACATCATTCTTCCTCATTCTAATTTCAAAATGGTCTTGAATCCATGCCTTAACATTGATGAAATAACCATGTATCCATGCAAAGATTAACGTACCAATGAGCACATCAAACTCAACCCTCAAGCTAGAAATGACCATTTTGAGAGATCGATAGGACTTAAACTCATTTTTATTTATTTTCCCTTTGAATCTTGACATGAAAAATTTTCCACAACACTTTGTTAACCTCCTTCACATGTCCCAATACTCATTTAAGTTACACCTGTCTAAACTCATCATCCACCATGACTTGTATCTACTTACCTAGCTTGTCCTCAATAATATTCCTTTACCAACTGAATCTTGACTTGTAGTATCTTCCACATCATCTATACACTATCACAACACATAATTCATGTTTTTACCGTCATGATTTATATTTCTTTACTCCATACTCCAAGCCATGCTTGTACTAAGTCTTAGAATTAGGCCTAGTTGATATTGTTTTAACATTTATTTCATGAACCTTCCTTGTTATTCATCATGAAGTTACTTACACACCTTTGAAACAACATGTATCACATCTCTATATGCACTCATGGGATTACTTATCTCTAGAACTCACTTTCATTCTTACAATAGGCCTCCAAGTACCTATAATGGGTCTAGATAACAACCTACAAACTATCCTCAAACCTATAACTACACTCTAAAATTCATATGAGTGTATTTACACACTCTCTTCATGATCTCCATGCCTTGACCATGATTATCTATCTACCTCATGCCTTCATTCCATCATACCAAGTCATCCTACTGACTAGACCCCATGATTATGCCTACTGGACCAACAAAATCTCACTAATGTCACTCATATAGTCTTGTGTACACCATGATGACTATATCACATCATCACACACCTAATAAAACCTCTAGGAAATCATCATGACACCCTATCACATCACTATCATGCTTATGCAAGTCACTAGCTACTCAAAAAACAAAGCTTTACTAGGTGATATCAATCATGACACCATGAACTCATGACATAACTTGTCCTTCCATATCACAATCACTAAAAAATTCCTCTTGCACTCCTTTATCCTCCTTTTTCATTAAGGATCCTTTTACATCAATGAAAAATAAACACTCACATCCCAACAAAACCTGACATCTTATTTTAGGATTTCAAAGGTATTCAACAAGTGCTTAACCTCGACTATGTGTGTCAGGTTTTGGGAGGTGTTTAGTAATCTCAAAATCCTAACAACCTATTTCAGGACCACGAAGGTGTTTGGAAAGTTAAAAAACCCAACCACTATTTTTCAAGTTTTATAAGGTGTAAAGAAAGATGAAAACTATGAATTGGTTCATTTTGATATTTCCAAGGTGTTTAACAGGGCCAAAACTTGGATTTGCTATAACTTTTAACTGATAGCTCTTTTTGAGGTGTCATTATTATTGAAAGTGTGAGTTTTTCTAAGCTCTACACATTAGAGGTATTATCTTTCCTTGTACAATTAAACCTTTATATGTTCAGGGAGTTTAAAAATGTTGTGATTCCTTCTTTCTACATTTATTATTTACTTTTGATAACACATTCAAATTTGTAAATGGATCCCAATTCAACTATTTTTCTTACTCCCTTTAACTATCACGAATGGAATACTTCAATGTCACTCACTTTATGAAATAAAAATTTCTATAGGATAACTATGCATTTGCAAACTAAACTAATATCTAATGTAGATAAAGAGAAATGGTTTGAAAAGTGTGATGAAGCCTATGTTTTCTTGTTCCTTTATGTGTCACTAGATCCAATCATTAATATAACTACTGCAAAAAACCTAAGTATGTATGGGACAACTTAGAACAACTCTTTGGGAAAAATGATGAAATGAGAAGGCACAAATTGGAAAATGAGCTTATTAGTCTTAGTCCTAGATGTTTTGAAAGACTTCAGGAATACTTCACCAAGTTGAAATATGTGAGAATACAACTGAAAGAATATGGAATTGACAAAAATGACTCACAAATTATTCTATTTTTCCTTGCCAAAATAGGTCTTGATTATTCTGTATTTGTCTCTACCTTCCATGTAACCAAAATGGAACTTAGAGAAAATATGAAAATGACCTCCTTTAAAGGATTTTTACTTATTTGACTCTGGAACAAGATAAACTAATTCAGATGGGTGTACTAAACTCCACTAGATCATATGCTATACTTGTGGAGCATGAGATATTAAAGGATTCAAAAGCTAAGAAGTATAACAAGGATCACGAGTACAAGAAAGATCAACCCACCATAAAAGAAAATTATTGCACTTCCTCTTCCAATGTTAGTCCTAAGAAAGACAAGATAAAAGATGGGTATTGCATAGGTATGCATGATGAAAATAAATGTTTGAAGAAGTAGATTGACCTTATCATGATTCTTATTTAGAAGAACAATATAGGTGTACCCGAGTATATCAAACCATATTCATCTACTCACGAATCTTCCAAGGAAAATTAACATTGAAAAGTGAAATATAAACAATTAAGAAAAGAGAAATAAAGGGGAGATCTCTAGTTGCAGTGGTACCTCTGAATCCTACATGGGTTATTGATTCAAGTGCATCACATCATATAGAATGTTTAAACATGGAGTTTACTTCCTTCGAGCCATGTGACATTTCTATGTAGACACAAAATCACGCACTGGGGTACATTTCTAGGTTGTAAAAGAATACTAGTACTCATATGATTCATAAGAAATAAACTAGTAATTAAAAACTATTTTTGGCCTCTTTTATGTATTTCTTATTTTCTATTTGGCCTTACACACCCTAAAACCTAGTCAAAAATTTACTTGTTTATCTTTTATGACTTCAGACACCAGCATCCCACTAGGAGGCTAGTGCCCAAGAACCCTCATCCCCTATGGGTGCCCTTGACCTCTTTTCACCTTACTCACTCTTTTTGGGATTCTTTTATCTTTTGGGCATCTTATTTTCTAATGGGTCGGCCTTGATTAAGTAAAATTGGAAGAAAATGGGTGGAAGTGGTAATCCTAGCTAATCTAAGTAGGAGGACTAAAATTCTGTATAAATGTAGTAAATAACAGTAAAGTAGATGTAAATAATTATGCTAAATAAAATGAAACACTAAATGTGTAAGAGGAGGGGAGATAAATAGCTTAGGTCATTGCTGTAGATGGTCGCACAATGTCGCAGGTCTAAGAATAAAATCAAGAAGTGTAGACGAACACTTAGGGACACTATAAAGGGTAAATATGAAGAATCTGAAGTGACTGGGGCACCTAAGAGTGTACCGGGGCACCCCGAGGCACCCTGGTTTGCAATCTAGGTGCTTTGAACATTGTAAATGCTCAAAACCTGCAACTGATATGGTTGCAAGTTGGTTCTAAACCTTCCTTGTTTGTCACACTGGATCTGTCAGATGAGTTGGAATATGACCTGCAATGCAAAGAGAAGTATCAAACCATAGAAAAATAAAAGATGCATATGAATGGGTCAAAATGACCTCATCTACCAAGCTAGTGGACTTATCATTGAGCGCTGCACTACATTTCAGAACTTGATGTAGTTCTGGTGAGTGTGTGCATGTCGTGTCCTTGGTGCTCTCATGCCAGTTTCACTTTATGAAGTAGCGAGAAATAGTAACTATAGAAAATGTAAATAACATGTGTGCATGGAATAAAATAGTATCCACCCCCTATGAAGTGTGTGTGATGCAGATATCCTAGCCTTGATGCATGCTACTATGTGGATACAACCCTAGATGGAGTAATAGTAATGTGTAATGCTATGAATTAAGACCCTCATTATGGTCTTATAACTTTATATTTATAGGGCTCTCAAGCTTAATTTCGTGATTAATCCTGATTAGGCCAACTGAGAAGAAGATAAAGATGACCAACTACTAGAAATGACACAAAAAGGAGTGAAAGGGGGTTTGCATAGATCGAGGTGCCCCTGGTGGTACACATTGGGGTGCCCTGATTTAGGGCTATAATGTCGGGATAGTTGTGAAATGGGTCGATAAGTGATGGAAAATACATGGGAACTATGAAATAAAATAAAAAATAAAGATGGCCAAAAGGTGGGATTAATTAGTACTTTGTACACTTGAGAACCTTCTAAATAATAGTATAAGACCGGGCCAAATTATGTGTAAAGTGCATAATTTTGTGTCTACATTTTCCCCCCACTTTATGTTGGTGAGTGGAAAGCTTGGTAACATAAAGTAGATAGAGATGCATACATGATATCCATGTAGAGTGTAGAAGAAGACGTGCTAATAGAATAGACTCAAGCATGGAATGACACAAATAAAAATGTGGAGCATGGATTCTAAAGATGAAAAATGTGCATAAAAAGTGACGAGAGTGAACCTAGGGCAGAAAACTCATGTAGTTGTTATTGTTGTGTAGTGTACTTGCATGGTTAATATGGCAAGTACCGTCGCGGTGTGTTATCACTATTTTTGTTGTTGTCACTGTTGTTATTGCCCCCAATTAGACTGCTTGTTTCTCATATGATGGATCTGCAAGGAGAAAATGATCAAATACGTATGTATGTAAAACTAGTGTGTAAATTACACATGTGTAAAGTATGTAAATGTAAAATACGCTAGAATAAAAGTGTAAATGTAACATGTGCACTTGATCCATGTCGATAAAAAGGGTGTAGACAGATATCCCATACTGTTGCGAGTTTTTTGGGTGATCTAATGCCACCCTAGCTATAGAAGTGTAGGGAGGAAATGTTCTATGTCCTTCAAATCTAACTGCTTCTGCTAAAATTTGTTGAAGAGATATCTATACTGTCCTGTTTTTTTGGTAATCCGATGCCACTGAACAGAGAAGTGTAGAGAGCCACACCCACTATAACCCCTGAGCCTGTAACCGCTCCATAAAATTTCCAAAGGACACCATGTCCTATTAAAGCCACTATGTATGGAGCTCGTAGACTTGTATGAACTCACTCGCTGTGTCTGAACCGGTGTAAATACATTGTGTTAGTAGAAAACCATCAATGATGCCCCCCCTCTTTGGGGGCGAATGCGGTGACCATGGAAGGAGAATGAAGCCCCAAAAGAGGACCAACCACACTCTAACCTGTAGAACTCTTCCCTATAGGGGGAAGGGAAAACACTTGGTAGATACCAAGGCACATAAAAAAGGGGATGACTAACCAATACAAGTGTTAGACCAAAAACACATACATGAAATAAGTGTAAAATACACAAATAATGTAGAATAACTACCGAGCACAATAGTGTAAACACATAAGTAACAACAAGAAGACCACACAAAGTAGGTTACAAACATGGGACATCACTCACGATGTCGTAAGACACACAAGGACATCATGGACGTAAAAAAAAGAAAAGTGTGCACATAAGAAAAGGGAAAAGACTACATACAAAGGAAAATAAAGTAGACAAGTGGAAACAAAGAGGTAGTCATGGAAACATGTAATCTTGTAAAACAAGTGCAGCCCATGGAACACCCATTAGCATGTTAGAGTGATAACCAATATGTCAAAGCATGTATGAATAAGTAGTATAAGATGCTAAGTACAAAATGAAATAATAACACCTGTATGAGACGAACGTGGATGCCCCCAGCAACTAGTATGGTAAGGGTAGAAGGTGAGCATCCATGCCGTGTGTAGATTCCTATATCTACGATCACACTAAATAAGGGTGTGAATGCACATGTGTGTATGATAATGACATATAAGAAAACAAGCTAACATGTGTAATAAAAGTGAGCATGCAAAACACCAGTAAGTAAGAGTAAATGCTACCAAGATAATGCAATATGTTGTGGATGGATGGAATGGAAAGTAATATGGAATAATAGGAGCAATGTGCCCGCCAAGTGAATGGAAGCGTATGTAGTGAGGTTCATTTTTTCCCCGTCAACAGTCAAGAATGAACCATAAACAAGAGTGAGTCATCGAGAAATGGTCGAGTAGTGTAGGTTGTGTTTAGCACACTATGATGAGTGTGTATATGTAGTGGTGATGAAATGTGACATATGGAGAGATGTGTGTGAACCATATTAGCTGAAGTGTATATCATGACTTTGTTGAATAAAGGAATGATGATTTCTCCCTAAGCATATATCACGATAGGAGTGTATGGTGGTGAGATGAATGGAAAGATGTGCATAGACCCTATAACCTAAGTGTATACCATGACTTGTTGCATGGAAGAGTGATGATGTAGCCCTAACCGTATATCACTATAGGATGAATGGATGGGAATTTGTCTTATAGAAAGGTTTGTGTGGACCCTATATCGTAAGCGTATACCATGACATATGGGAGGTGTGAGTGATGATTTATCCCTAAGTGTATATCACTACATGATGGAAGAAGATGATGACTATTTAGCCTATACCGTATGTCACTACGAGATGGGTGATGAAGTCAGATGGAGCGTATATGAGTATATGGTAGATAATGGAAGGTGGTGGTTTAACACTAAGTATGGACCACCACGTGATGAATAATAATGAGGTGGTGATTTAGCCTAAAGCATATACCACTAAGTGATGAGTAGGATAAATGCTGATGTAATAGAATGACATAGGATAGGATAATATATTGTGTGATGATAGGATGTAAGATGATAATGAGAAATTGATTAAAAGAGTGGTGGTTTAACCTAAGGTGTATAATACTACATGATGTGATGATGAGTGTGGGTGATTATATAGCCAAGAGCATTCGTCACTAATCTGATGAATGTGGTATGATGACATGTCACATGTGGGAAAGGTCCATTTATTTAGTAAACCCATGACAGTGAAGTATGGACCGAGGAACTAGAGTGCGTCATAGGGTAGTGAGTGCAGCATGTAAAAGACAATGTAGTATAAATGACAAAGGTATATAAAGGTGCAGTGTAGGCAATGTAATGTAGAATGTGTAGTGGGTATTGAATGTGTAATGTGTGAATTGTAACAAGTGTGTAGGTAGAAATATAATTTTTAAGGATGACAAGTACAACTAGACTCATGTATAATGAAATATAGCGTAAATAGAGAATGTAAGAAAGGGATGTAAAACTAGATACAAATGAAATGAAGGCTAGTATAGTGTGTAGGAGATAAAGGATGTATAAAGGACTAATATGTGTATGAGAGGGATGTAGTATAATGTATGATGTAGATGAAGTGTAAAATGGATGATGTAGGATGTGTGGTGTATGTGATAGAATGTAAATGTGTAGAACCTATGATGTCATGTGTGGGGTTCAGTGTAATGGTAATCCCTCAATAGTTGAGTGTGAATTGAAGCACAAGAGTGTGTGATCAGGTAACGAGGTGGCTATGGTGTGAAATAAATATGCCTATGGATGAAGAAATGAATGAAGAAGAAGAGTGATATGCTAATATGAGGAAGGGGGATTGGGTAATGATGATACCCCCAAGTAGTTTGGAAAGAGAAAATTACCCGATGAGAGTGAAGGATGAAGATCCATTGACCGTGGCGAGGATGATGAAAGCGTAGGATGATGGTTGAGCAAGGGTGGTATGTGAGAAAAATTATGTGTGGGGGAATGAATCCAATATGCATGCAATGGATGTACATAAGACCAATTGCGAGATGTAATAAAGTGTGTAGGTGATGGAGATTGAGGCACCGACTTGTGTGGAGGAGAGGATGATCCATGTGGGATAAAGCGAGGCGGTGATCAATAGTGGGATATGGTAATGGTCTTAGGAATAGGCCTATGCTTGCATGCACGACTAATGGAGTGACGCGGTTATAGAGAGGCCAATCGAGGAGGTGAATTCAAAATGAATTGTGTTGTGGGAAATTTTAGAGGAGCTGTATGAGTAAGAAGGGAGGACACACAAATATTAGAACGAGAAGGCATCGTTAATAGAAATAACTTGGCTGTCATAAAAAAATTGAGGTGTAAATGATTCATATAAATAATAGCTTGGGTTTTATGAATCGAATTGAGGCCAAGAATTAGGTCACGGTTGTTAACAATTTGACTTACAAGGAAAGGGAGGAGAAGAGTGAGAGTACCAACTATGATATATAGCTTAAAAACACTATAGGAACGGTTGAATGAGAAGTGGATTTGTGATGGTCAGTTGATAGGGTCGGTTGGATGCTAAGCAACATGGTGTTCTTCCTCAAATCCTCACTCATTAATTGATCAAATTTCCATCTACTCATTTTTATCATCCTCATTGGCTTGTAAAATACCAAGGTCACCCATATTGCAATTATCATTGAATTAATGGACACAGTGACAATGATTTATATGCTCTAAAATGACAAATTGGCCATCTTAAGCATGATGTTATAATTTCATTTACTACACAAAATGCTACTACATGTTCATATCTAATTGCTATATCCCATTGGATTATTAAGTCTAATTCATCTATGTCTAATGAGCATGATCCCATCATTACTAATTTTCCCTCTACAGTAAGTCAAGAGCCACCTAAGAAACTTCCTCTCAAAATCAGTCTAACCCCTCCTCCTCTCAAGTTTTCTACCATGCCACCAACTCCTCAACAACTTTGTCTTAAAATCAGTCCAAAAATTCCTCTTCTCAAGTCTTCTACAACATTAGCAATCCCAGATAAGAAACCAATCACTAAGAAAGACCAACAAATTCTAGATGGATTCTTTCGACTTCCACCATACAAGATCCCTTCACAATCTTCACTTCAACATTTAATCACTTTCGTCAATAAAAATAATCCTTACATTGATGGCCAAGACACATTTCAAACACTATTATAGACCTCCATATCTCACACACTTGGGGGGCATCATGCTTACTCTTCCCCCTCCTAGCATCATTAGGTGTCTATCATTTCTACTATTAGGCTCTATGCTTCATATCTAGATCTTTCTAAATCTTACACAACTTGATACACATCTTGTATCATCATTACCCTATGCCGTAATGTTGTGCTAAGGCTCACACTTGACTATTGAGGTCATAGTATATTCATTAACCTCTCACACTACACATTTCATACTCTATGCTTCATGATACATATCTCTAACATTTCATTCTTACACATCATACTACCCTATGACGCACTCTAGTTCCATGGTTCATTCCTAACAGCTAAGGGTCTAAATCTGAAATGAACCTTTCCACATTTACTCTTTATGCTCTATTCTTCATTGGTCTATATTTTTAGCATAGATTTTCAAACCATTTCTTGATGACACACTATTGTTCAATGGTTCATTCTTAATTGTTAAGGGGTATTTTATTAATGAACCTCATCTCATACTCATAAAAATTTGCTAGGGGGCACACTGCTCCTATCACATTCATATTCCATACCATTCCATCTCACTCATACACAACATATTACATATATTTGTTGCACTTACTCTTGCTTGCTTATACTTACATGTCCACTTTGTTTCCCATGTTAGATGGATACTTAGTATGTCAATACCTTTTTATATACACATACACATTCACTTGGACTTTAGTTTAGAATTCAGAATTCCTATAGATCTTTACACATAGCAATGTAGCTTAACACTGTACCTCTTACCAATCCCACCAAGGCTCTTAGGGGAATCTACTTTTTGACATATTTCATGTGTTATTGTTTCATTATTTACTACTTCTACTTCCTAGTACAATAGTTTCTACTTGTACATACACACTTTGACATATTTTTTTATCTTTCTAACATTATAACATGTGCTTCATGTGCAACATATTCCTTGTAGGAACTATTTGCGACCATGGTTATCTATTACACTTTGATTGAAATTATTTGCAATTGTATGCTATTATTTGTGGGCTATGCCCTATGTCTTGTATTCACAATGTATGTTTTTGGATGTTTTGGACTTGATTATCTTGTGACATTGTGAGAGATGTCCCATGTCTGAAACCTAATTTTCGTGGTCTATCTTGTATGAACCTTTTCTTGTTACATTATTTTTCCATGACATGTTTGCAAGATTTTACTACTAACACATGTATCTAATCAATTTTCTTGCATGTGCCTTGATTTATACCATGAACATTCCCTGCTACAGGGATATAGTTCAGATTAGCATTAGGTCCTCTCTTTGGGCCGTATTCTCCTAACGACGTCGCATGCACTCAAGGGCGCATACATTGGGTGAATTAGTCACCCCATACACTAGCTTAGAGCTGCTATATAGGCCTATACAATACATGGACATAGGATTCATACAGTCTCAGAACAACCCAAAACTTGACTTGGGTCCTTAGTTTAGCATAGACACCAACTCCCAGATACAAACATTAGCACTTAGGCTCTCCTGACCTCTCCTGGATGCCTATTTCTTGGGGTAGATACAAATACTTTCTCATATCAAGACATTTCACAATAGTTTACAGAGAATTTTTCACAGTACATGCACAATCCTCTAGCAAGCAGAATACATTCTATCTCCATTGAAATTGGAAAAAAATTGAAATTGAATTTGGTACAACTATGAAAAAAAAGGATCACACCATCTGCAGTGGTGTATAATCAGGAAGTAGTCATGGAAGGATAGTAACACAAGACCTCTCTCCCCAACACTCTTCTTCCATGGCGTGAGATTACCCAAAAAACCCACACTTGGCATGATATCACCCAAAAAACTTGTTCTTAGTGTGATATCACAAAAAAAAATCGCTCTTGGCGTGAGATCGCATAAAAAACTCACCCTACACATAATTTTCAGGAAATATTTCTATCTTTTTACATTCATGATCATTAAGTGCACACTTTATTTTTATTACTTGTACACACATTTCTATACTTTTACATACTTATACAGAGTTTTCATATTACATGCCTTTACTTACTCTTTAAATCTTATTTTGCAGGTCCGTCCTTAATATGCAACAAGAAGCAACCCTACATCAAGCGCAAAAACATGTACAACATGGTACAACACAATACACTTCACCCCTAGGGCCACTTCCTCTTTCTTAGCTTCCATGCTTCATTTTTCTCACTTCATGCTTTCACTTGTCTCATTGACACACTATCACCATCACACTCTATAGGAACAAAAGGTACGCATATTCTACCTACTTTATGTTATCGAGTATTCTCTCAATAACATAAAGTGGGGGAAAATGTAGAAATAAAATCATGTACTTGGGTACATTTCTAGGTCCTAAAAGCATACTAGTATTCATATGATTCATAACTGAGAAAACTAGTAATTAGAAACTATCTTTGACCTCTTTTCCATCTTTCTTATTTTCTACTTGGCCTTACACACCCTATAAACCAGTTAGAACTTTACTTGTTTATATTTAATTACTTTTGACACCATCACCCAGCTAGGACACTAGCGCCCAGGTGCCCTCGTCCCCTCTAGGTACCCATGACCTCTTTTTACCTTACTTGTTATTTTTGGGCTTATTTTCATCTATTGGGCATCTTATTTTCTTATAGGTCGACATTTCAGCTGTCAATTATGAAATTCAACCAAGGGAATTATATAAATATAAATCAATGTGACCAAAATAAATTACAAATATCTAAGAATTTATTATCATCACTTAAGGTTGCATCCAAAGGCATATAAGAGCACTAAAGGCATCCATCGAGCATTCATATAAGGGACGAAGGACTGCATTTTCTGCATACAATGCATAGGAAGGGGAAGTTTATTATTCCATCCACACATCTATTTACATTGCTAAAACCCGCTATTAAGTCCACTTACACAAGGGAATCCTAGGGTACATTTATTTCACACACTCACAAGAACTACATGGAGTCTGAGATGTAGTGCAATGCTCGGTCATAAGTTCACTCAGTTGGGTGACCCTCAGGGTCAATTCGACTCCCCATATTGCATCTTTATTTTTTGGATTTGATGTGGTATTATGGGTTTTGTATGTGAATCTTTATTTTGTAGGTTACAGGTACTTCGGTGATCAAGGTGTAACATACAGGTGACCACTATTGACTATCAATGAAACTTGTGCGACACTATAAAAATTTTATTCTGATCACATGCATAGTCACGAGTGCCTAATATTAGACTTTGGCTCCTAGACACCCCTTAATTAGTCTAGATTCCCTAGTCTAGCTATGTCTGATAGTTTTAGAATTTATCTTGAGTGATTGCGACAATGTTATCTTCATGTTCATCAGTTTTTCAATCCAGATTTGTTCCAAGAAAAACAAAAATCCGCTAAGTCCTTTCCTCTCTCTCTCTCTCTCTTGCACTTAGGGTTTTATATATATTTTCTTATTCCTTGTGTCATAGCATGTCTAAATAATGTATATTATAGTGCATAATTAGTTACTTTGCAATTAGGGTTTTATAAAAAGTATAGTTTTATTAAATCAGTCTACTATTCAACTGGGTGACGACAATTCTACTTAGGTTTTTGGGAGAGGGTTTGTTAAAGTGAGTGGTGGAACATTTAACAATGTTGTAAGTACTCCATCACTGTCAACTAATATCTTATCAGTCTATCAGATTATTGCCATTGGTCAAATAATGTGGGTTAAGTTCTCTCTATATGTAGTATATATTAGAGAGTTGTATAGTGACACTATCATTGTAGTGGTTTAGTTGATCATTAGACTCACCTATATTCCTTCTCTCACATTTCCTTCCTTTATATTCTTAATCATATTCACATGTACTTAACAAAACTTCTAATCTTGAACACATTTCTAACAATGAGGAAATATCTTCTAGCACAAATAAATGTAGTGGTGATGGGGACCCACCTCTACTATCTACTTATCACCTTCCAAATTTTAAGGAGTTATTTCTTGATCCACCTACTTTTCATCCACCGCAGACTTTGAAGGGAGTAGGTAATTTGATTCAAGACTCATAAGACATCAAGAAGTCTTATACAAAATTACATAGCCTTCCACATTCCTTATTTGATGTGTCTTTGGATTCATCATCATTTTATGGAGTAGTTTTTACTTATACCTTGCTTGAGGAGCATAGTTCCTTAGATAGAACCACACCTTGGTCAAAGATTCATTAGACACTTGGAAATTTCATTCACTCATCCATGGTGATTCACTCTTCACTACATCTACTTCTTATCCACAGTCACTCCTGTAGGATTTTTTGCAGGATAAAATGTGGCTTTAAATAGTTGTAGCCTTGAGTGAGGATTTATAGTCCCATATTCCCTTCTTTATATCTCTTTTGGGGAGGAGTTTTTTCACATTGGGTTTTCTCCTTTTAATCCTATTTGTGAGAGTTACATTGTACTTGGGTACCTCATTAGACCTTGTTTCCGGGACCCACATTTTTTCCACCCACCTAAGATACACGTAAGGGGGTTTTGGCATAAGATATTATTTTCCTCATATTTATTTAATTGGAATAAATCCTCACCCTTGCTGACTTATCTTGTTTAGGTGTACTGAGTGTTACAAGAGTTATTATGACAATAGGAGTTACATTCGTATTCTGGAGTGTAACAACCCTTCCTTTTATGGGAAAAATTTCATGGAGGAGTTACACAACACTCCTATATGTACACACCACTTGAAATATTGAGAGGTTTTTGATTTTGAACTATTATTCTTTTTGTGAGTTGTTGACCTAAAACCCTGATAAGATTGTGAGGCTTAGGCTCTTTGACCTTAGTTAAGGATGTACTCGGGAAATACACCACATCTACTCTAAGAACATAAATATAAAGGAAAACATATAACAAATTTCATCCCAAACTCCAGTCTTTATTTATTTCTCAATAATGATTACTCATATATTATTCTTATTTTATCTCATCTATTCTAGCTCTCATACAAAGTCTCTCAAGTTGGCACTCACACGTATACTTCTCGTGATGCCCCCATATAAAATATATTAGTTACAATAAACATACAAAATACAATTGATTTCAAAAGACATTTATTTTGACTCGTACCTCTATCAGATTTGATCTCGTATTGGTTCAAACTATCTTCAATCCGCGGCTTAATGTTGGCTTCCGCAGCTCTTTCCAATGTTACGTGGCTTTTTCTACTCTTCTGTTGCTTTCTCCATACATCATGACTTTGTTATTTATTGGCGGATTATTCTAATCTTCAGCGGACATCTTCTATTGTCCGCGGCTTCTTTTAGTGTTTGGCGGCTTTTCCCTTTTATACACAGAACCTAGTTTATCACGGCTTCCTCCTTTATCCCTTCGTGGTTGGCTCTAGACTTTGGCAACTTTATATCTATCTCCGCGGCTTATGAAAAATTGATGAAGACCCCTATAGACATGAGTTAATTTCACATTGCATTACTTGTTAGATCTTCTTAAATTCATGCAACTACATGTGTGAAAGTATTATTTATCAAAGATTCTGACAAAAACTCAGATATGATTTGCATGTCATGTGCTAGAACTATAGAGTGCTGAAGTAGGATGCTTTTGAGTCGTTTCTAATTTTTAGTGCTTTTGCATTAGACACTATTTTTGGGGTTTCACTATATATTTTTATATTTTTTGGATTTTTAAGTTTTGTAATGTTTTTGGATTTTCTAGGTTTTTTCAAAATTTTAGGATTTTCTACGTTTTGTGATTTTTTTTTGGATTTTATAGGTTTTACCAATGCCTTTGTATTTTCTATATTTTACAAATGTTTTTGTATTTTCAAGGTTTTGTGATGTTTTTGGATTTTCTAGGTTTCTGTGATGTCTTTGTATTTTCTAGGTTTTACCAATGTTTTTGTATTTTCTTAGTTTTGCACTATTTTTAGATTTTATAGGTTTTACGATGTTTCTAGATTTTCTAGTTTTTATGATGTTTTTGGATTATCTTGGTTTTTATTAAACTATGTACATGAGAATAATGCAGGTAATATTTCCTTGGCGAGAGGTGAGAATATATAAAGGCAGATTTCGACATGAATATACTAGAGTTGGAAAAGCTCGATCATGGAAAAGATTTACAAGTTCGAAATGAAAATGGACCTAAAGGATGGTGAAGCCAAGATGCATTGGGTATACTCCTAGCTACAAGGTGTTTCTAAACAACTAAATCTTCCCATGGCACTAGAAACTATTTTTCACAAAAGGGCATACCCAAGGTGCTTCAATTGCATGGTTTTCACCATTGGACAAATTTATTTGTCTTTGTGTTTTGTTTTTACCTTTTTGATTTTGATTTTTTAAACTTTTTTTAAATTTTTATTTTATTTTATTTTTAATTTTAATTTTTAATTCTTTGTTTAAATTTTAGTATATGTATCTGATCTTAGGTGTAGAATTACTTCTGGTGCATGTCATTCACAGGGTCTTGAAGCTTTGTACCATTACAATGTGTAATTTTATAGGCCCCTGAACTAGAATTACAACTACAATGTATGGCCCCAACAATTAGGCTTAAATTTTCCCTTCTTTTCTCTTTCCTTGGTAGTGTTGAACTGATTATCTTTGAGTACAATATTTTCAATCTCAAATTCACGAGGGATAATTCATTTTTTAGTTATTATGGATTTCATTATGATATAATTTAAGGTGATCCAAGGAATGGCAGTGTTTTTCATCAAGCAACTAAAGCTCTATAAGTCTAGTTACTCTAAAATATTCCCCACTGTCAACATACTGCTTCAAAGATATACGTAAGGAGGGAAGCTTGATATCCAAGGGAATGATACTTTAGTTATAAAGAAAAGGGAGTATGGTGTGGCTCCTTTAGGAATTAAAATGGAAGTGTAATAAGCACATAAGATATGATGAATTTGAAGGTGCTAATTGTGAGCTATTTTGTTAACCAATTTCTCCATGATGTGAATGAGTGTTTTATTGGTGGCCTCAACTTATCCATTACCTTGAGGGTAATAGCGGATAAACCACTTTTGACATATCTTTAAGAATTGAAAGAGGGTCTTCAATTCCTTGTCTTTAAAAGACTTAACATTGTTGGAAATAATGGAAGAAGGAATGCCATTATGATAGATAATATGGTTCATTATAAATATGAATATTTGGGAACTAGTTATATACGTGAGAAGTACAACCTCCACCCATTTGGTAAAGTATTCGGTTGCGGTAATGATATGTTTATGGAAATTATATGAGGTAAGAGTGAGATTCCCTCTGAGATCAAGCCCTCATTTCAAAAATGGACAAGGCATAGTAATAGGATATAAGGATTGAGATTACGTGTGAATCAAGCTGTCATATTTTTGACAAAGGGTATATTTGTGTATATATTAACAAAAATTGGTTTCCATAATGGTCTATTAATAACCAACTCATATAAGTTTCTTTACAAGAACTATTTTAGTGGTATGAGTGCTATAGATGCGTTCGTTTTACTCTTTGGTAGCTTGGATATAATCTTCCAAATTTAGACACCATAACAAGGTCTAATCATAAGCTCAATGATAGAGAGTGACCACAAAGAGAGTATAATTAGCTACATACTAGATGATGGTCCATTTTTAGGAATGTGTAATATTAGGTGGAAATGTACCATCTTGTAGGAAATTATAAATGTCTTCATACCAAGGGAAAAAGGGATCTACAACTTCACATACCAAACAAGATTATGGCATATCATAATAAGGTACAGTCAAATGTTCAACAAGGAAACATAATTTAATATTGTTTCGAGGTACGTTCAAGAGAGATCAAATAGTTTCCATAGAATTTGTGGACTTGTTCTACATCCATGGAACATGTTGCAAAGTAATCTAGAAAAAATATTCATTAAGGTTATCTAACATATGCTTATAGGGTATAATATTTTAATCTTTGACAATACATTCATTAGTAACTTGTTTGATGACAAGATGTGAGTCATCTATACCATGAACTTATTTGATATTCCATTTGATGGTGAATTTGAGATCAATAATACGGGCCTCATATTTAGATATATTATTGGTGTAAGGAAAACCAATCCTAAAGGATCTTAGAATAAGGTCAACCAGTAGGGGAAATGAGAATAAATCCTATACTTGAGCCATGAAAGGTGAATGACCCATCAAGTATATTTTCGATGTAGTGGATTCCTTCACAAATAAAATAGATGCTTCAGGTAAGTTGAGATTTAATGGTAAAGTGCCTGGATATGGTCCTTTTATAGGTGTATCAGTGATTAAATGTCCCTTAACAACCTTCTTATTTCCATATTTAATGCCAAATTCACTGAGTAAGATGATCCAATTTTCCATCCTCTTGGTAATATTAGGTTTAGGTAAGAGATATTTGAGCAGATAGACTTTAGATATGACCTTGGTATTATTTTTTTAGATTTTTTATGAGCTTGGTATTACTGTTCAGAAGGTAATGTCAAATATTTTGAAAAGAAAATATGACTACTAGATGTGACTTTTAATTTTGTGGAAAATTAAGCTCATAAGAGATTAAAATGTGAGTGAGGTAATAAAAAAACCTTTCTTTGTTCTGTGCATCATCTTGGGCTAAGAGTGTGCCTAAATTAAACTAAGTATTGGAAATGTATAACAAAAGGGCTTCACTAAATGTAGGAAGGAATAAAATAGTCAACTTGAATAAGTATTGATTTAATTTTACAAAGGCATATTGACATTTAGAGCACCATTAGATATCAATATAATTTTTAGGAGATATGTTTAGGAATGACATTTATCAGTGAGATAGGAAATGAATATTTGAATAACTTGAATTTTATCTCATAAGCTATGGAGCTACTTGAGGCTTTTGACAAGAGGCATATTAGTGATAGCTGTAACCTTTGTTGGATCTAATTCAATTGCTCTTCTAGACACAATGAAATACAATAATTTTCCCAATGTAATGTTGAACACACATTGTTAGGGTTTAATATGACCTTATATTCTCAAAGTTATTCAAGGATGTGATAAAGGATCACTGGATGCTATTCTTGTGTTTTTGACTTACCCAAAATTTCATCCACACAATCATTTGCAATGTCATGTAACATACCATGGAATATAACTGTTATGTTTTATTGATATGTGGCCCCTACATTTTCAAGGACAAAAGGCATGACTTGATAATAGAAAGTACCCCAAAGAGTATTGAAGGACGTTTTGTGTTGATCTTCTATGGCTATCTTAATTTTCTTATAGACAAAAATCCACACATGAAGGAGAATATTTCATGATAGGTTGTAGAATCAATAGTCATATCAATGTTGGGGAGTGAAAATTCATATTTAGGATGTGCCTTATTTATATTCTTAAAAAATATACAAATTCTAATACCAAATGATTTTTTTCACACAATAAATATGTTTTATATCCACTTTGAATAGTCAAGGCTCCTGATAAAAATGAATACTAAAAGCTTCTCAAGCTCTTCTTTGACTAGAAGAGCCACTTTTGTATGCATATCGCAAAGTTTTTTCTTGATTGGTTTGGTAGATTCGTGAACAACTAAATTGTGCACAACAATGAAAGGATTTAATATTGGCATGTCCACATAAGACCAAACAAAAACATCAAAGAATTATCTTGGGAGTGTAGAATTTTGTGCAGCTCATATGGATTGAGTGAGGCTCCCAAATTTGTAAACTTAGGATATTATTTAGTACTAATGTTTATGAGAATAATTTCTTTAACCAATAGATTAGAATTGTCTTCCATTCACATAGGATCAGGAGGGAGGTTGAGTTATTCCTCTTTTGGCGTCTCTATGAATTTTCAACAATAAAATGGCCACTTTTGTAATCCTTGTATGATATTCAACATTGCTTTTTTGAAAGTTCCTCAAAGAGGTTTTCACTGTGGGATTTGGATTTTTTATTCTTTTGCTTTTTAAATATATGTTTAAATTTTTAACTTTTTATTGACCATAGAATTTTTTTTCCTCACCGAAGTAGGTGTATTTATCAAGTTTAATGGAAAAACCTTTTTTATGATCTCCAATGGGGATGCCACCACGTAGTCCCATACATTCTACTATTTCTTCCTCATTTTGAAAAAATTCGATGGGTATGTGATCTTATTAGTCCAAGTGAATGAGGGAGGGATATACGGGATCAAGTTCAGGGTTAGAATATGATAGGGTTAAAATGGAGGTGTCCAAAAACAAGTTCTTAGAGACAAGGTCCTCATTGATACTATAAGGAGACCATAGTTTAGTGTCATAATTAGAAGAGCTATCTTTGAGCTCGAAATATGTGGCATCAAATTTTATCAGTGACACACCATATGGTTTGATGATAATGTCATATCTATCCCTTTTCTCATGTGTAGGGAGAGTTTCCAAAACAACTTGTTCATATTTACCACAACTATAACCTTGATATCCCATGACATACATCATTTTTTTGTGGATAACATTTTCTTGTGATTAATAATAGGAGGCCATTTTTTATTCAAGTGATTGGGACATATAAGATATATATAGAGACACTAATTTGTTAAAAGGTCACAAAGTAAAAATTTGTAGAATTTTTTATGCTCCCATTGTTTACTTTTCCAGAAATTGGCCCTTCCATGTGTTTTCAGTGATGATGGGAGATTAGAGACAAAGATGAATTGTTAGAGATAAAACTCCCCATACCTTATCTTGATGATTTTGAATTAAGAATCCAATGTGGTAAATATGGATATAGATGTAGATTCACCAGGTAAATTTGTTTGGAGTGTGTTAGGATGGATACAAGAGGAAAGATCCTATGATTCAAGATAAAACAAATTTTTTGTGATAGATAAATCATATGATTTGTTATAGTGGCTATTTAACGCTCTGCAATGGGTAAAGGGTTGAAAGTCACCAAGAATCATAAGATCATGCCATTAGTAATGTAGCTTGATACACTGGTGGAAAGTGGAGGAGATGGATTGTATGGAATGGATACATGAGTGACCAAGGAGGATATTCTAAGGAAGCTCCAAATAAATAACATGGAACTGGGTTTCTTCCATTATAGTCCTAACTTCCATAGGTAGGGTAATCATCCCTACTGAATGTATCTTGACATTAGCATAGGCCTTGATAATAATGAAATTAGAATCAATGGCATAGGAACATCATTAAGAAGACCTTCAAATGAAAATTTTATTTTTTGTGGGGTCAATTTGAGTTGTTGGAAAGCCTTATAGTTAGTATTATGACCATGTGAGTCATTTTAGGAAAGTAATATGGTTTGGAAAGTTGAATTCTTCTTCTTATTGTATTTTCCTCCAAAAGGGAATTTGAATTTGTAAAAACATGAAAAAAAGGAAATATAATTTTCACGGAGATACAAATATATTGTAATGAGTGTAAGTGTGTGAAATTAGATGTCTAAGCTCTTGTCATGCTTCTAGGTTGAAATGCAAGTCATAAATTATTTAAATATGGGAAAATGCCTCATTGTGAGAGCATGGGAATATAAAAGGTCATAAAATTCAATTAGGGTTGAATGAAGGAGTTAAAAATGGATGGAATTCTAATGGAATTAGTGGGTAACCTCATAATATAGTGAAAGAGGTGGTAAGGAAATGATATTCTTTGAGAAAGAAGCTCAGATGAAAGAAAGACTGAAACATTTGTAAGAAATATGGTAATATAGCTTAGTTTTGTATGAAAACTTGTCTTGTGATGCATGATTATTAGTTAAGGTTCAAAAATATGATATTTTTCCCTTTATTTTCATTTGAATATGGTTTTAGGAATATTTTATAAAGACTTTCCCAAGAATTGGATTGAAATTTCTTGAATTTTGTATGGAAACTGTGGTAAGTGGTTGTGCATGACAGAGAGGAAAATAGTAACAAGGTTTTTGGGTGATTAAACTATGATTATTATTATAATTATCTTATTAATAGTGAACTTGATATGGTGGGTGATAATTTTTGTATTTATAGGTTGAAGGTTGAGTGTAACGTTACTTTTCATAACATGCAAGAACTCTCAAAGGTAGGATTGAGACAAGATTTCCACTATGAATAATTAGTTTTTGTATCTTTGCAAGAGACTGTTAATAGGATTATTTAAAAGGAAGGTAAGTAATATGAATTGAATAATTTTAATACAATGGTTAAGGCTAATAATAAAATTACATACATGTTGGATCAATGTTAAACCTAAGACTTCTTTGTATGGAGAAACTCTGCATCTACAGGCAAGATAGTAGGGAAATTGAGAGAAAGAAGATTTGACATGACCATCAAGCATAACTAGTAAGAAAATATATTTCATGTCATTGAGATATAACTTTTTGAAAAATTTATAGCTTTGGATTGGATTTTGATGAAAGATATAGCAAACATTAGTCTCTAGGGTTAGGAAGATGCACAATTAGGGTTTGAGAATACTAAAACCCCCTAAACAAGGAATCTTGCCTTGAAATTTGGAATTAATAGCCATGAAATGGTCCTTAAATATAATCAAAAAATAAATTTGATTTTTCATTGGTGAAATTTGTAGATAAGGTTGTCAGTCTTCATCAAGGACATTGAGATAGTTTAAAAACCTAGTTGAGAAAGGAATGCTAACAAAGGAAGTATGATTTCTACTTATCCACAAGTATTGAAAATTTTCATGCATGATGAAGGATTAAATGGGTTACTATAAGTGTGGGGTATTTGTCTTAATATTTTTACTATTGAAAGTTAGAGCTAATAATGAGTGAGGACATGACTAGTAAGTCTAGAGAAGGCTAGAGAGAGAAAAGGGTGATTGCAAGAGATAGAAAAGGAGTTGGTTCCTAAAATTTCACACACACCTAATTGATGATAAAGGGAGCCTAATTAAGTTTTCAAATTGTTATGGTTAGGTATATAAGTCCTAAACCATAAATTTACTAAGGTGCATTATCTTAAGGGCACCTAGAAGGCAATTTTGACAAAGAAGGGAAGTTTAGTGTTTTTATTACTTTAATTAAATTTTATGATTGATCTAAGAATAGTTGAGGTGATGTTAAAGGTTTAAAGGAAATAAAGGATCTATTTAAGGTTAAGAAGCAATGAGTTTTTTTTTAGAGTCAAAAAACTAGTTAAGAGACTGAGACAATTGAGAAAGGTAAGTGAAGGTGAGGTCTTTTTTGAAGGGTGATCTATTTTTTGATTGAGATGACATCTGAGCAAGGGTATGCAACATGGATGATTATTTAATCCATTCAAGGTAAATTCAGTAAATTTTTGTAAGAATAATTCATTTTGGGCTTGTGAAGATCCTCATTTTGTAGAGAGTGGAGTAGGTGGATGATTGAAACCATCTTGATTTATTGAATGCATGGTTGATTGTTAATTCTTTCTGCATCATTTGGTGTCATAGTGTGAGTTTATTTTGATGAATTAAAGGTGATTGTTATTTCTGGCTAATAGTGTTGTGTGAGTGTGTGTAGTGAATGATGTGACAGGTTGAAGTGAAAGCGTCTAAGAAGAAGTGAAGTGTAAGAGGTTGAGAAGAGTGTGAAGACACCAACGGACCAGGTTACAATCCTAGGTGAGGTGTGAGAATAGGCAAGGTGAAAAATACTTGTCATAGAGAAGATGGATAAGGATGAGGTAGTAAGATATTTTTTGAAAATGATTAGCCACAAAAGAAGACAAGAAGAATTAGAGAGAAAGAAGAGAGAAAAACAAAGAATACATGAAGAGAAAATGGAACAAGAATTCAAAAAGTTAAGAGAAGATATAGAGAAGTTAAAAGAGTTGATGATGAAACCAAGCTATGGGATTGAGTTTTTGATGAAGAGGACAACTAAATGGCCTATAATGTAGATTATGAGAAGAAATCAGAGATTTCAGATAAAGAAGATGATCAAAGAAGAGGAAAGTAAGATGAGACAAAAGGAAAAGAAAGAGAAATAGGTTGGCAAGAAGAAGGATGAAAAAAGAGTGAAGAGAAGATCTAAAATCCAGTTGAAGGGCATGGTTACATAATTCCTATGTCGATGAAAAATCAGGCAACATAGAAAGAAGAAGATAAACCCAAGTAAACAAATGAGGAAAAAGTGAAAAATAAGAAAACAAACGAGAGAAATTAGGCCCTATGAAGACACAAACACTGCACAAGAAATCAAGGATTATTTAGAAAAGAAAGAAAGAAATTATGGAGAACGAAATAGTGAATGAAATGAATAAAAATATGATGAACCCAAACAAGACAAGAAGGTGCAAGAAGACAAACATGTGAAGCATGCAAATAATGAGGTCAAGGTAAGAAAAATTGATGAATTATTTATTGATATTGATGATTATGTGAGTGAATTCCTTGAAATTGTACAAGAAGAGTCTAATTGTGCATTTGAGCATGATGAAAAGAAAAACATGATAAAATTTGCATGAGTGAATGTGATGAACTAGTGTAAGAGTTGTTGTTTGTGATGGATGAAGACAAAAAAGATATAGGTACAACTGAGAATGTAGAGGTTTCTTGGGCACAAATGATCAAAATGAGATTAAAGAAGAAGAGGGTACATGTTTAGAGTAGTTTAACATGGTGAAGGAAATGGATAAGCAAACAATTAGTCAAGAAAATGTAGATTTTGGAAAGGAATATGAAGAGAACAAGTTGGATATGGACTATACATGGATGAAGAAGGTGTTAGAAGGTGAAGAACAATATGTTGTTCTTATTGTGATGTTTGTGTGTGCAGATACCCAGAGTGGAAGCATGAAGACGATGCAAGTGAAGGTCGAACTCAAGAAAAAAGAGAGAAATGCCAAATAAAATACAAGGAAAAAGACTACTATGTGGGACCTAGGTGGATATGAATGAAGAAATGATAATGGGAGTAAGGAAATAAGACTAAGGACCTAACAAAGAAGATGAAGATTCAAGTATGCAAGAAAAATATATGAAGCCTCTTTCTTCACCTTGGGAGTATGATGCAAGAGCATCATCAAGAAGAGCTTAAAATGTAAAATTTCTTGTTCATGGGGTCAATTTGAGTTTTTGGAAAGCCTTAGAGGTCTTAATAGGACCATGTGAGTCATTTCAAGAAAGTAATAAGGTTTGGGAATTTGAATTCTCCTTCTTATTGTATTTCCCTCCAAAAGTAAATTTTAATTTGTAAAAACATGAAAACAAGGAAATATGATTGTCATGGATCTACAAAGAGATTGTAATGAGTGTAAGGGTGTGAAATTAGATGTTTAATTTCTTGTCATGGTCCTAGGTTGAAATGTGAGTCATAAATGATTTAAAGATGTGAAAATGTCTCATTGTGAGAGCATGGGAATATGAAAGGTGATTAAGCTAAAAATGTAAATACATAAGCCTAACCTGATGCTATAATAACAATAAATGAATGCAATAATGACATACAAAAATATACCAAAGAAAACTAAGCAATAAATAATAAACCCCTAATGTGTAAAAAAGGTTAAGATGCCTTAGCTGATTCACAATGTTGCTGAAGGTGTGCAAGACTAGAAACTGGAGAAATCCAAAGCACTCACACAAAGCCCAAAATAAATGCAGATCTAGAGGAAAGGACTGGATTGGGGCTCTTGGAGAGGGACAGGGGTACCCATGAGCACCTGAGTAGTGATTTTGTGCATCTGGGTCTGTGGAAATGCTCAGAAACCTAAATTCTTAGGGTCGCAAGATGTTTGCTGATGCTCACCTTTTGTTGCTATGGATTCACACAAAGATCGCTAAGGTCGCAATAAACCTGCAATGAAGAATGAACTTGCAAAACCCTCAAATAGATATCAAAACCTAAAAAAGAAAGACACAGAATGAGGGTTTGGACTGCCCTTAGTCACCACAATGGTGGACTTACAACTGAGTGTTGCACTTCATTTCAGACACAATGTAGTTCTTTGTTTATGTGTGTGTGTGTGCGAAAGTGTGCCATAAGTTGCTTGTGTGTCATTCACACGTGGATACCGAGCAAGTAGCTAGATGTAGAATGTAATAAATGTGTGCATAGAATAAAATGAACTTCCCTCCTATGAAGTGTATGCCGATGAACCATCCCTTGTGTCCCTTTTGATGGAGATAGATGGATGTAATGGATATATTATATGCCTTGATGGATGCAACCTTAGGTGGAGATAGTAGATGCTTAGTGCTTGGTCCTTTATTATGATCACATAAGTTTATATTTATATGATTCCCTTGCCTGGAGTTTGTAATTAACCTCCAAAAGTCTAACTACCAAAAATATAAGATGCTCAAATGGATAGAAAGGACCCAAGAAGTGTGAGTAAAGTAAAAAAGAGGATAGGGGCACCTAGATTAGACGAGGGCGCTTGATGCTGGTGTCTTGGTTTGGGTGCAAGTGTCTAGGATGAAAAATTCCAAAGAATGTAAAGGTAGACTAAGCAAGTAAGGGTGTAAGACTGAAAGTAGCAACATAAAGTAAAGAAAGGTGGCCAAAGACACGGGTTAATTAGTACCATTCTTACTTAGGAATCATATGAATAGTAGTATGTAATCAGGACTAGATAATTACCCAAAGTGCATGATTTTATGTCTACAGTTGTCCCCAATTTATGTTGGTGAGTGGAAATCTTGGTAACATAAAGTAGATAGATATGAAAAATTGATACCCATGTAGATCAATGTAGTAAAAGCATGCCTAGGGACTAGACAAAACATGCAGTGATAAAAATGTGAAGCATGGATGCTAAGGAGGAAAAGTGTAAAAAGTAATGATGAAAATGAACCTAGGGTGGAAACACATGTGTAGATGTCATGATGTACCTATTATCAATGTCGATGTGTGTGTTGTTGTTGTTGGTGGTGATGTTGACTACCGCTTCCCATACGGATGGACCTGCAAAAGAGAAGCTGACAAGTAGTCAAATACGCATGTATATGATCAAAATATGTAAAAATTTTGTAAGGAAAGTATGTAAAATGTGAAAATGTGAAAAAAGAACATGTTTACTTGATCCGTGATGAGAAAAAGGGTGTAGAAAGGATCCTGAAGATGATGTTGATGTACAAGTTTTTTAGGAGATCTCATACCAATGTAATGGAAGAAGTGTAGGGAGAACTGTCTGGTGTTGTCTGCCAACCTTTAATTGCTTCCCGCTGTGTAAAACAACATCACAGATAGTGTGTATTTGCTAAGGACTCTTTGTCGTGTAAAATCCACTGTGTAAATTCCCAGTGCTAAAGGACTCTCTTCGTTGTCAAAATCCTCCATGACATGTTGAATAATTGTGTAATTGTCCCCTGGTTACTAGCATTCCAGGAAGGACCACTATATTTTCCCCTGGTTTCAAGAATCCAGGAAAGGCCGCTATGTACTAAGGATCCAAGTCTGATTCTGAGCCCTGTCTATAACTGAAATTGTGCTGTACCGGTACTATGATGTGTATAACTTTATATAGGGTGATTGATTCACCCATATGATGCCCCCCTTGTTTGGGGTGCATGCGAAGTCACTAAAGGAGTATGCGGCCCAAAAGAGGACTGACCGCTATGTTGGAACTGTGCCCTATAGGGGGAAGGGAATGTTCCTAGTAGAAACCAAGGCACATGCACACAAGTGGCTAGGAAAAACAAGTGTTGATACAATCAAAGAAAAACACTCATGTATATGACAAAATGTAAGCTATGTAGATAATGTAGACCACGAAAAATAGGTTGCAAACATGGGACATCACTCTTGATGTCGCAATACAAGAAAGATAGTAATGGCCATAAATAGACAATTGTGCACACGAGACAAAGGGAAAATCCCACAAACAAGACATACAATGACAAATAATGTAACAGATAACCATGGAAATAAATAGTCCTATATAACAAATACCACACATGAAGCACCTGTTAGCATGTTAGAAAGATAAAAAGTATGTCAAAGCATGAATAATATGATAAAATAGTGTGCTATGGAAATAAATGAAATAATAACACCTGTAGCGTACGAAAGTGGATGCTCCTAGGAGCCTCTATGGGACTGGTATTAGGTACTATGCCAAACATCCATGATGCGTGTAATGAATCTTTCTAATATGTAATCACAACTAGAAAGCAAGTGATTGTGCATGTGTGTATGTAAAGATAATGATATACAAGATATCTATCTAGTATGTCTAATAATATGAACATGTAACAAGTAAATGTAAGCAAAAGTAAATACAACCAAGATATGCAGTATGCTGTGGATGAGGTGGAATGGAATTCAGTGTGAATGATAGGAGCAGCGTGCCCCCCGTGTGGATGAAATGTATGCAACGAGATTCATTTATTTATGCCCCCTCAACATTCATGAATGAACCATAAAAAAGAGTGCGTCATTGAGAAATGGTCTTAGATGTGTGTAGAAGAAATATGGTGATTGTAAGTCGTCATGTGATGTCTAGGATTGAATGTGATAAAGTAAAATTGATGAGGTGGTAGAATGTGTGATGATTTAGACTAAATTAAATGTCACTAAATGTGAGAGGAAGATGTCTAACAAGCGTGATGATGTAGCATAATGCGTATATCAAGAAATATATGGATGGAAATGATAAAAGGTGTGATGATGTAGCACAAAGTGTATATCACAAAATATATGAGTAGGATGATAGAAAGTGTGATGATGTAGCACAAAGCGTATATCACAAAATGTATGAATAGGATGGTAGAAAGGGGTGATGATTTAACCTAAGAGCCTATATCACAACATGTGTGAAGAAGGTGGTGGCTAAAGATGTCACATAATATGATAAAAATATTGGTTGATCAAATGTGTGGGTTTAATGAGGTCCATTTGATTAGTAAACCCTCAGCAATCAAGTATGGACTAAAGTGTCATTGGGGTGACTTAAGTAGGACGTAGAATGTGTAAGGTATGTGTTGTTGTGGAGTGTAAAATGTAATGTGATGTGTAGATTAGGAGGTGAGTAAAATGTGTAGTGTGTAATGTAAGATATGCAGATTATATAAGTGTGAATGATGTAAAATGTATATGAATGTATTGCGGAGAATGTATATGATGTATAGGTGCAAAGAGCACAAAATGTGAATGATGCATAGTAGATGTAAGAGGAAAATGATGTGTATGTACAAAGGTGTAGAATATGTGAGGGTGTATAACATGTAGTGTCTACAACGTAGTGTGTGAGGTTCATGTGTATAGTATGCCCTCAAAAATCAAGTGTGAACCATAGCACAAGAGTGTGTCATAGATGCCGATGTAAATGTATGAAGATATGTAGAATGAATGTAAAAAACTAGATGCGATGTGTGTAATATGTATGGTAGTTGATAAGGTGAAAAAGGTGTGGGGGGAAGATAATAGGCATGATGTCCCCTAAGCGTGCGATGGAGCGTGAATTATCTGATAAAAGTGAAAGGTGGGAAGCCTCTGCCTGATGCTGGTGGAGATGAAGGTGTACGATTATGCTCTAAGAGTGGTGGTATATGAGATAGATGTTGTGTAGGTGAGTGAAGTCTATATGCATGCAACTGATGAGTATATTGTGGGCATCTTGGTGTAACAAAATGTGTAGGTGATGGAGACCTATGTGAAGTAGAATGTGGCAGTGATGGACACTGACATGGAATAAAGCAAGGTGGTGACTTGAGTCTAGATGTAGGAGCTGTCCTAGTGAAGGATCTAGACTGATGTAGTGGACTAGCAAAGCGATGAGACCACATAGGTTGTGTGTGAGTAGGTGAGCTAGGAGTAGATTTTTATTTAGGAGTGATAAACCGTGGAGAACTAGATATACTGGGTGATGCATTCAAAACTATGATTGGAGAGTGCAACCATGGATTAGATGGAGGTACACCATTGATAGAAATGACTTGATTTTTGTGAATGAATTTTAGATGCAAATGATTCATGGAGATGATATATTGAGATCGATGAATCCAATTGAGGGCTAAGAGCATGTCACACCCATCAACTTCTTGGACCACAAGGAAGGGTACCAACATAGTAAGAGGACAAAATGTAATGCGAAGCTTGATCACACCATAGGAATTTTTCATTGGATATGAAATTTTTCAAAGCGGATAGCCAATAACAAAAAGAAGTGGAATAGAACATGCACTAATGGGCCATGAGGGATCAACCTTGGTATTATTGATAAAGGTAGATCCAATAAAGGCACTGATGTGTAGGTGATTAGAAGAGAATTCCACATGATAATTGTGGTCAGAGAAAGAAAAAACTCGTGGAGAAGTGTCAGTATGAGCAACTAGGAAATCAAGAGCCCCCGATACAGGAGGAGGCACTGCGTGCGATATGTATGATTAGCTGAGGAGTCAGCATGTTTCTTGTCGTGTCTTGGAAGAAAATTATTGAATATTTTGAGCTTATGATTTTCATTGACTGTGCAAGAGTTTGAAGGCTCTGTAAGCTCAAGTTTGTTATCATTGATAAGATCTTGGATGATGGTGTGAAGTTTAAAACATCTATTTTTAGAGTTTCCCACACATTTAATGATAGTTGCAGTGAAAGTTCTCATTGTAATTCTGACCTTTTGGATGAGATGGGTCTAATTCAAGTGGAGGAGGAAGCGTAATAAGATTTCTCTCAAGAATTTGTTGTAATATAATTTATGGAGCAATGGTTAACTTTGTAAATGTACGCCTAGGCGGTTGTAATTGAAGCCCTCTAGTGGTGGATACTGCATTGACAATGATTTTTGTGTCAATTGGCTTGGTTGTTGATGGTTTGAATGTTGATTTATTTTGAAAAAATGTAGAAGATGATGTTTTCTCTTGATATTTAAGCTTTCCTATAGATAAGAGCTTAGTTTCAAGAAGCTTAAGAGTATGACATAGTTGATCGAATGAGGGAGATGTCTCAAAAAGAACACTCTCTTGGAGAGGTGGTAATAGAATCTGAATGAATAAGTCTTGAAGCTCAGAGTCTACAAGCACATTTAACATCTTAGCTAAGTTGTTTTTGTATCGCAAAACATAGTCCGCTAAGTTTTTCATTAGATCCTTGTTTTAGTTGTGCAAGTTGTGCATAGGAGATCTTAGAGCCGATATTGATAGAGAAGTGAGTGAGAAAAGCATTGGCTAGATGTGTGAAAGAGGTTACCGAGTGAACAGGTAGGTCATAGAACTAACACATCACATAATCATGAAGACTATGAGGAAAAATCTTAGCTAGGAGAATGTGATCATCCAAAAAATCTAGACAAGCCACATGGAATGCTCAAAGATGCTCTTGTGGGTCACCATGCCCATTGAAAATGGGAAGCTTAGGGGTGAAAAAGTTAGGTGGAAGGGAGTAAGTGGATATGGCTGGTGTGAATGGAGTATGCAATAATAGAGTGGAATCCAAATATGGAGACACATGAGAAGAATCTTGTCATAATTGATGAATTTGTGCTTGAAGGTCTTGATAAAGGGAGGCTAAATATTGGGTGCCAACAGAAGGAGCTTGCCATGTATGAGAAACAAGAGGTGGAGTATAGTGATTAGTAGGAGTAGGGAAAACACAGGAATGGTGTAAATGGGTAGAAGAGTGGAAGCAAGTGGTTGAGTAACAACGGTGGTGGGAATAGCGGCAGAAGCATTAAGCTTTGCGAGGTTCATAGATTCCTCATGAGTAGAATATAAAAGCAAGTCTAGATCTTGGGGATGCTCAGCGATATGATCATTAAGGGATTTGAGATGGGTATAATTAAATTATTTAGAAGATTGAGCCATAGTAATAAGAGGATAAGGGCTCTAAGTGGAAGGTAGTTTTGAAGATTGGGTTCACCAAAATGATTAAGCTAAAATGTAAATCTAAGCCTAATCTAATGCTATAGTAGTAGTAAATGAATGCAATATTTAAATAAAAAAATATACCAAAGTAAACTAAGAAATAAATAATAAAAACCTAAGTGCAAAGAAGGAGTAAAATGCCTTAGCTGATTCACAATTAAATGCTGAAGGTGTACCAAAGGACTAGAAACAAGTGAACAAAATGAAGCATTGAGCATCACACTAGACCTAGAAAAATGTAGATCTGGAGGAATAAGCTGGATTGGGTTCCTTGGAGAGGGACAGGGGTACCCATGGCACCCAGGTACTTATTTTTTGGGTCCTGGGTTATCGAAATGCTCAGAAACCTGAATTCTCAGGGTCGCAAGATGTTTGTTGATGCTCTGCCTTTTGTCACTATGGATTCACATAGTGATCGCCTGAGGTCACAATAAACTTGCAATGAAGAATGAGACCTGTAAAACCCTCAAATAGACATCAAATCCTAAAAAATAAAGATGCAAAATGAGGGGTCAGACTTTCCTCAGCTGCCACAATGGTGGACTTACAACTGAGTGTTGTACTACATCTCAGACCCAATGTAGTTCTCTGTGTGTGTGCAGAATCATGTGCCCTAGGTTTCTCTTGTGCCAGTCACACTTGGATAATGAGCAAGTAGCTAGATGTACAAAAATGTAGTAAATGTGTGCATGGAATAAAATGAACTTCCCTCCTATGAAGTGTATGCAGATGAACCAGCCCTTGTGTCCCTTGTGATGGAGCTAGATGGATGCAATGGAGATCTTAGATGCCTTGATGGATGAAACCTTAGGTGGAGATAGTAGATGCTTAGTATTTGGTCCTTTATTATGATCACATAAGTTTATATTTATATGATTCCCTTGCTTGAATTTCATAATTAACCTTGAAAAGGCCAACTACCAAAAAGATAAGATGCTCAAATGGCTAGAAAGGACCCAAAAAGTGTGAGTAAAGTACAAAGAGGACAGGAGCACCCATATGGGATGAGGGCACCTGGCGCTGACATTATGGTTTGGGCGCTGTGCCTAAGGATGACAAATGACAAAGAATGAAAAGGAAAACTGAGGCAAGTAAGGGTGTAAGACTAAAGGTAGCAATAGAAAGAATGAAGAAAGGTGGTAAAATACACGTGGGTTAATTAGTATCGTTCTTACTTAGGAATCATATGAATAGTAGTATGTAATTAGGACCAAATATTTACCCAAAGCGCATGATTTTGTGTCTACAAAAGGTCATAAAAATCAGTTAGGGTTAAATGAAAGAGTTAAAAATGGATGGAATTTGAATGGAATTAGTGGGTAACCTCCTAGGAGAGTGAAAGAGATGGTAAGGAAAGGAGATTCTTTGAGAAAGGAGATCATATGAAAGAAAGACTAAATTGTTTGTAAGAAATATGATAATATAGCTCTATTTTGTATGAAAACTCATCTTGTGATGCATGATTCTAAGTTAAGGTTCATGAATTTAATATTTTTCCCTTTATTTACATTTGAATAGATTGTTAGGAATATTTTCTAGAGACTTACTTAAGGATTATATTGAAATTTCTTGAATTTTGTATGGAAACTATGGTATGTGGCTATGCATGATAGAGAGGAAGAGAATAACAAGGTTTTTGGGTAATTGGACTATGATTATGATTATAATGATCTTCTTAATAGTGAGCATGATATGGTGGGTGATATATTTGTTATTTCAAGGTTAAAGGTTGAATTTAACTTTAATTTTCATAACGTTCAAGAACTCTCAGAGGTAGGACTAAGACAAGATTTCCACTATGAATAATTTGTGTTTGTATATTTGCAAGAGAATGTTAATAGGAATATTTATAAGGAAGGTAAGTACTATGTGTTATACAAAATTTACCCCCCAAGGTAATTTTGATAACTTACATAATTCCTTTCAGACTTGGACAAACGTAAATGGTGAAAACAAAAAAACTAACTTTTGGGGACACTCCTTTGTTTTTTTCTAAAAACCCTATTCAAGAAAGTCTAAGGAGTTAGCGAAAATTAGGAAACAATTGAGAAAAGGTCAAAAAGGGACTATTTTAATGTATTATGGAAGTATGGGGTGTGGGTGGAACATTTGTGGATGAAATTAAGGTTCCCCGCACTTGGTTTGGAGGTGAAATTAAAAGCGGGGATTTTTTGTGAGGAGAATTTGGGTCTGGGAGGCCCACACGGAATGAGTTCCTTTAGGGATTAAGTTCCCCGAAGACCTAAAATGGTAATTTTTTAAGGAGTTGAAGTGGTTCCTTTGTATTGCGGAGAATTTGGGTTTTTGGGGCCCTGATGATACATGTTCCACATGGACGCAAGTTCCCCATGGGACCAATTTCACCGCAATGTAAAGGGAGCACATGGCTTAATGTATTGCAAGTGGATTGGCCGATTCGGGCCTGAGTGACCCAGGCAGAACAAGTGTCATGGGGATGTGGGTTCCCAATGGAGGTGATATTGCCACACAAGAAAGCGAGAGTATTGCTTTAGGAAGAATGTGGGACGGCAAGGCACAAGTGACCTAGTACCCTTTGTACCCCAAAAAACTATAATACCCACAATATAAAGGGAAAGTGAATTAAATGCAAACTGTGGAGTCATGCAGGGAACTCATTTTGACTCCTGGGATACTGAACTTAAAATGGCAATAAATTTTGATCCAAAGCTCCGATTTTCACAAAATTAAACTTTTTGAAAAGGTATTGACGTCCTCTATGCTGAAAAGTATAGGTAGGACTGAGACAATATTTCCACTATGAGTAATCTTTGTATTTATATTTGTAAGAGAATGTTAATAAGAATATTTATAAGGAAGGTAAGTATTATGTGTTATCCAAAATTTACCCCCCAAGGTAATTTTGATAACTTAAATAATTATTTTTGGACTTGGACAAGTAGAAATCATGAAAACTGAAAAACTAGCTTTTGGGGGTGTTGGTTGTCAAAAAGGACTCCAAGGAGAACAACAGTTAGGGGACAAGAAGTCCCTCCTCTTTAGTGGGAGAGGTTCCCTTATTCAAAAGCAAAACTTATTTACATATGTACAGAGCATAGCTTTAGCATGGAACTTGGATATCATGAAAGCGTTTTGAAAAATAAACCATCAATCACAAAAGTACATAGGAATGAAGACGTGGAAATGAGCAGAAAGGCATTCTTCAGAATTATAGGTGGCAAAATAATTCCTCAAGCATGCCAAAATATAATGAATTGGAATAAGACCATTTGCAATTAAATTAATGAGATGCAATTTGAAAAGACACACAATTCTATAAATAACATGTATAAGAATACAAAGCTTCTTGGCTTAATGCAAACAAATGATCTAACAAGATTCTATAGATAGCTGCGAATAAAAGAATTAGATGAACAAATAAAGAATATCCTTTTATATTGATTGATTTACTATTTCTTACACTTTCAAAAATAAGCCAAGTTCCTCCTCTTTAAAATGGTGAAGAGAGACCATTATATAGTTTTACAAATCAGTTACCCTTGGTAACTACTTCTTTTAATCAATGTTTAGTTAAAGGGATGCTAATCACAAAACCCCAACTAATTACAATAAATCTGAGGTGAGGAAAGAAAGAAGGGAGAAAAGTCAGGAGGAAAAGACAAGTGTTCATAACTGAGGAGGACCAACTGATTTGAGGATCCACTGTCTAAACCTTTTTAACGCCTCTGTTATGTCTTTACCACATGGAACTGATGTGTTGGCAGTGGAATGAGTCCAAAATATGAGACACTTCTCCATCTCATTTTCAAATTTGACGTGTGTATGATAATCCTTACTTGCTTCTTCAATAGTAGACTGGAGAGAGCAGATTTATTTCATCTTTTCCTTGGTGATAGAATCCTCTTTGAACATATTATTTTTGACAAAAACTCTGAATTGAGCTTTAATTTCTTGTAAGGAGAGGGGCACACATGAGGTCTCATCATGGAGGGGCAATGGATATCCTTAAAAGTAGATACCACCAAATTCTTGAAGGCCTCACCTTTCTACCAGCTATTTCTCAATTCTCCCAAAGCCTCCTCCAGCACCTTGATTTTCCATTCCACACTGTATACCCTTGATTTTGACAAGTTATCTTTTGCATCATTAAAGACCTTGCTTACCATTAAAATATTTTCATCAGCCTTCCCCATAAGGTGAAGGTCTACTACATAGCTGCTCTAGAGTTTGAGCTCTTTATTTATATTTCCAATGGTGGAGGAGAGTTTCTGTTGCAAATTATTTACCTTCTCATCTAGTTTGAAGGATTCACTAATGAAATTAAACCCTGCAACGAGCATATCATCCACCATGGCCTCCATATCCCTTCTATAGATGGAATATCTATTTATATCTTTGATACTCTGGACTTCATCTTGGCTGAGGATCACAGGTGGTGGAAGAGTAGTCAGTGGGGTGGGGTCTAAAAATTTATCTTTGGACAACAGTGACTTGATGAAACCTGCAAGAACCTGAGCCTACTCTTCCAGCTGCTCTATAGTTTGTTGCCCTTTTTCCACTCTCTCAATGACCCTGTGACTATTTCTTGAAGATTGTGAATCTCACCTTCAGGGGTGGACTCTCCCATGGGGATCCTCGAGAGCTCTAGATCAGATGCCTGCAAATCCTATTCTGGCTTGTCAACCTTGGGCTTGGCTATCTCTAGGAATTGCTATCCCTGAGCATCAGATACTATTCATGAGGTGGTCCTGGCCTTTTTGGTATGAGTAGGAGGGGTAGTACTCAATAAGGCCGCTACAACATCAAGGTTGGGTCCCGAGATCTGAGAGGAAGACTTTCTCTTCCTACTATCAATGAAAGGCTGTACCCATGCAAAAGAGGAGGAAGAAGAAGGCGGGGAAAGAGGACCAAGAGAAAGAGAACTCATGGTACTCAAAGTGTGCACTACTATTGCCTCTAGTTGAGATATGAGTGGGGCACTCAGGACTTCTGGTACAGAGGAGTCAATGGTGCTTGGAAGCTCAGTGCTTTGAACTTCCTTGTCTTCATCCGTTGGGGCTTCTGGAGTGCTTACGGAGACTGGCACTTCACTCTCTTTACTTTCACTGAGAACAATAATGTTCTATGGTCCTAAGGGCAATTTTGAATGCTTCATCAGGGGATCTTCTTCAACAGGCTCCTTCTTGACTTCCTTGATTTTCTTCTGATATACTTGGGTGGATGAGGAGGGAGTGGAGGATGTAGGACCTTTAGTTGATGAGGCAGGAGGGGTCTGTACAAGTGCTTCTGAACTGGGTGTCAATGCCTCCTTCCTTGGTGTTGAAGTATCCTTGGAGGAGGACTCACCTGAATGCTTTCTAAGCTCATGAACTCTCATGTCAAACTAGATTTTGGTTCTTACTAGGACAAGGCTAAGATTTCAGCCAGATCATCCTTCTCCTTTTTGAACCAATCCAAATCCTCCAAGGGAGTGTGTTTGATCAAGGTGTCATATTCATATGAAAATAGGTCAAAATTGTCATCCTGAAGCCCTTCAGGAACTTGGTATAAGTTAAGCTCTTGAATTAGTTGGAGAAAAAACCTGCCATAATGTCTCCTCCTTGCCTCAAAAGCATCAACACAGTCAGCCCAATAGTCTTCTGTGTCTACCCTATGATGGTAATTGATTCTGAGGTTCTGCTCAATAAATTTCTTCAAGTCAAAACAAGTTCTTGGCCTAAAGAAATGGACAGTGATGGGAGCTAGGGATCTCTCTATGTTTTGTGCATCTAGAGCCGTATTGCAAGTGTAGTTTCTGAAAGATATAGGGAAGTGCAGGCCAGTGATTTTCTTATCCCTACAGGTTTTGTGTAACTTGTCCAATTGCCTGCATATCTCTATTAAGGCCATTTTATCATTACAGAGCATAGGGAGCTTGAGAGGGGTGCTCTCATAGCCTACTAGCCTGATATAGGAGAATTATCTGAACTGGATGATGTAGGCACTGTACTTCAATATTAGGCTCATGGCTTCATCAGAGAACCTCCTTACAGTGTCACTCTCCAGAAGTTTTACAATGTACATGGTGAAAGCATCATTCACCCTCCTGAAGTTGCGATTGCTAGTGTCTAGGGTGAATTGAGGGCAGTAATCATATATAAGGTCACCTTTATGAGCATCAATGTATGTGAATCCAAACCATTGCCTTGATGCTACTAGGGTATACATCAGATATGAAGTCATGTAAAACTTCTTGGTTTGCTATACATTGGACAGCTGCTCTGCTAAGTTCATGCTGATGATTTCTACCTAGTTGATATTCTGAGTTCCCTCGCACACCATGTTGATAAGTGGGCACATCCAGAAATGGAACTCGTTGGTAGAGGGTAAGCCCATGACCCGAGATAATAAGATTATAAAATCTGACAGCTCCTCATTGAAATCGGCATGAAACAGAGATTTGGATAGACAAGACACCCCCTTTTTAGGGTTTTTAAGCCAAGACTTTGCCACCCTTGCCTTGTATTTTTCACTGTCCCGGTCGAAGAGTGCCTGTGCCTGGTTCTGAGAGATTACTATAGAATTGTCCATTTCAGGAATCTTTAGGGTAGTGCCAATGACCTCAGCATCGAGCTTGGTAATGAGCTCCCCATGCACATTTGTTAGTTCACTCGAGTCGGGATTAAAATGAGCATCGAAGGCGAGTACCATGTCTGCACACTGCACTGAGATTGGGAAACTAGTGGCAAATGCCAAGCCACTATCGTGAATCATTTTTTCCATAGGAGAGGGGTTCGGGTTTGTCATCCTAGTCCAGAAATCTCCAAAGTCTAGGTGATGAACTTCATTATCCCCAATATCGGGAACGACAGACTCAAGTGGTGAAACTTGCTCCTGACCTTGGAATTTGATCTTCATGTTGATAGCAATTCGAAAAACAAAGTCATAGTATAAACTCTTGATGAAATTACAGGGGGAATGGGTACGCGCACAAAAATTTTGATTGCGAGGGTATGAGTAATTGATAACAAGAAAGTAGTGTGCAAAAATGCATAGGGGGGCAGCTTATTAAATAGCCATTTAGAAGAGAGAAAGGTAATAAATGTGCATTAAATACACATATACCAACTTAAAAAGCAAGATATTCAGGAAGAGTGGGAAAAATTATCTTGGATGGCCTTTGGTTCATTTGGGACACACGGGACGCGAAAGAGTGACTCGGCCGATGCGGGTGACACGGGAAAAGAATGCACAAATGTTTTTGGGACATGAGGGACAAAAGTGTGCAAAGTGTGCGATGCGGCCGACGCGGGAAAAAGGTGAACATTGAGACTGAGTGAACTTGTGTTATTTGGAACAGAAATTTTTGACAGGCCCACAAGAAATTAGACTTTCAGGTAAAGTGGCCGATCGCCGAACATGGAGCCCAAATGAACTTGGGACATTTGGGACAAAAATCCCTGATAGACCCGCAAATCACACAAAATGACCCAAAAACGTAGATTTTTTCCAACTTCTTTACTTTTCCCCTTACCAGAACAACAAAAAAGGTGTTTAACTCAAAATTTTTCAATTTTGAACTTCTCAAAAGAGGGGAAATTTTGAGAGGACAACAGGGGGCACTCCTTTATTTTTATCTAACTCCCTTATTCAAGAAAATTTAAGGAGCTAGTGAATTTTTTTTAAAAAGTGAGAAAAGGCGAAAAAGGGCCTATTTAAATGTATTACAAAAGTATGGGGTGTGGGTGGAACAATTGCAGATGGAACTAAGGTTCTACGCACTTGGTTTGGAGCAATAATTAAAAGAGGGGATTTTTTGTGTGGTGAATTGGGGTGTGGAAGGTCCACACAGAACAAGTTCCTTTAGGGCTTGAGTTCCCCAAAGACCCAAAATGGATGATTTCTTAAGGAGTTGAAGTGGGTGCTTTGTATTGCGGAGAATTTGGGGCCATGACTGTATTTGTTCCACGGGGATGTAAGTTCCCCATGGGACTGATTTTGATATAATGTAAAGAGAGCACTGAGTTCAATGTATTGCGAGTGGATCGACTGATGCGGGCCCGAGTGGCCTAGGTGGAACAAGTGTCGTGGGGACGTGGGTTCCTCATGAAGGCAAAATTTCCACACAACAAAGTGGGAGTAGTGCTTTATGGAGAATGCTGCCTTGCGAGGCACAAGTGACCTAGTACCCTCTGTACCCTAAAAAACTAAAATACCTGCAATATAAAGGGAAAGTGAATTAAATGTGGACCATGGAGATGAGAAAGGAACTGGTTTTGACTCCCAGGATGTTGAACTTAAAATAGCCATAACTTTTGACCCAGAGCTCCATTTTTACAAAATTGAACTTTTTGGAAAGGTCTTGATGTACTTAATGCCAAAAATAATAGGTAGTACTGAGACATGATTTCCACTATGAATAATATGTGTTTGTATATTTGTAAGAGAATTTTAATAGGAATATTTAGAAGGAAGGTAATTACTATGTGTTATCCATAATTTACCCCCCAAGGTAATTTTGATGACTTATAGAACTCCTTTCAAACTTAGACAGAAAAAATGGTGAAAAAAAATGGCTTTTGGAGGCACTCCTTTGTTTTTATTTAATTCCCCTATTCAAGAAAATCTAAGGAGTTAGCGAAAATTTGGAAAAAAATGAGAAAAGGCAAAAAATGGCCTTTTTTAATGTATTGCAGAAGTATGGGTGTGAGTGGAACAACTACGAATGGAACTAAGGTTCTCCACACTTGGTTTGAATTTGAAATTAAAAGAGGAGAATTTTTTGTGGAGAATTTAGGTTTGGGATGCCCACACAGGACAATTTCCTTTGGGGCTTGAGTTCCTTGAAGACCAGCAATGGCTGATTTGTTATGGAGTTGAAGCGGGTCCTTTGTATTGCGAAGAATTCAGCTCACTGATGGTACATGTTACGCGGGGACGTAAGTTCCCCATGGGACCAATTTCACCATAGTGTAAAGGGAGTGCTGGGTTCAATGTATTGTAGGCGGATCGACTGATGTGGGCCCGAATGGCCTGAGCGGAACAGGTGCTGCAGGGATGTGGGTTCCCCACGGAGGTGAGATTGCCGCACAAAAAAGTGAGAGTAGTGCTTTGCAGAGAATGCGGAACCACAATGAAAAAGTGACCTAGTAACCTCAGTACCCCAAAAACCCGCAATACCTACAATATAAAGGGAAATTTAATTAAATGCGGACCATGGAGTCACGTAGGGAACTGCTTTTAACTCCCAAGATAATGAACATAAAATGGCCATAACTTTTGACCCAGAGCTCTAATTTTCACAAAATTTGACTTTTTGGAAAGGTATCAACATCCTCTATGCAAAAAATCATAGGTATTTTTGAGACAAGATGTCAAATATGAATAATTTTTGTTTGTATATTTGCAAGATAATGTTAATAGGAATATTTAGAAGGAAGGTAAGTACTATGTGCTATCCAAAATTTACCCCCAAAGGTAATTTTGATAACTTACATAATTCCTTTTAGAATTGGAAATGTAGAAAAGGTGAAAACAAAAAAATTATCTTTTGGGGGCACTCATTTGTTTTTATCTAACTCCCCTATTCAAGAAAATCTAAGGAGTTAGTGAAAATTTGGAAAAAAATGAGAAAAGGTGAAAAGGGCCTATTTTAATGTATTGCAGAAGTATGGTGTGCGAGTGGAAAAAATGTGGATGGAACTAAGGTTCTCTGCACTTGGTTTGGAGCTAAAATTAAAAGAGGGTATTTTTGTGTGTGGAGAAGTCAGATCTGAGAGGTCCACATAGAACAAGCTCCTTTGAGGCCTTACTTCCTTGAAGACTCGAAATGGCCAATTTGTTAAGGATTTGAAGTGGATCCTTTGTATTGCAGAGAATTCAAGTTTTCGGGGCTCTGATGATATGTGTTCTGTGGGGATATAAGTTCCCCATGGGACCAATTTTGCTGTAGTTTAAAGGGAGTGCCAGGTTCAATGTATTGTAGGTGGATCAACCAATGCGGGCCCAAGTGGCCACGACAGAATAGGTGCTGCGGGGACGTGGGTTCCCTGCGGAGGTGAGATTTCCACACAACAAAGTGAGAGTAGTGCTTTGCGGAGAATTCGGGACCATGAGGAATAAGTGACCCAGTACCCTCTGTACCATGAAAACCCACAATACATGTAATATAAAGTGAAATTGAATTAAATGCAGACCGTGGAGTCACGTAGGGAACTCGTTTTGATTCCCGGGCTGCTGAACTTAAAATGGCCATAAATTTTCACCCACAACTTTGATTTTCAAAAAATTAGAATTTTTTGAAAGGTCTCGACATCCTCTATGCCAACTATCACAAGTAGGATATAACTAAGATTTCCACTATGAATAATCTATGTTTGTATATTTGCAAAAGAATGTTAATATGAATCTTTAGAAGGAAGGTAAGTACTATTTGTTATCCACAATTTACCCTCCAAGGTAATTTTGATAACTTACATAATTCCCTTTGGACTTGGATAGGTAGAAATGGTGAAAATAAAAAAACTAGCTTTTGGGGGAAATCCTTTGTTTTTCTCTAACTCCCCTATTCAAGAAAATCTAAGGAGTTAGTGAAAATATGGAAAAAACTGAGAAAATGCAAAAAAGGGCCTATTTTAATGAATTGTGGAAGTATGGAGTGCAAGTGGAACAATTGCGGATGGAAATAAGGTTCCCTGCACTTGGTTTAGAGCCACAATTAAAAGAGGGTATTTTTTGTGTGGAGACGTCAGGTCTGGGAGGCCCACATGGATCAAGTTCCTTTGGGGGCTTGAGTTCCTAGAAGACCCAAAATGGATGATTGTTAAGGAGTTGAAGAGGGTCCTTTATCTTGTAGAGAACTTAGGACCCTGATGGTACGTGTTCCACGAGGATGTAAGTTCCCCATGGGAATGATTTCACCACAGTGTAAAGGGAGTGCTGAGTTCAATATATTGTGGGTGGATCGATCGATGCGGGCTCGCGTGGCCCACCAGAACAGGTGCTGCAGGAAGGTGGGTTCCCCGCGGAGGTGATATATCTGCACAAAAAAGTCAGAGTAGTCCTTTATAGAGTATGTGGGACCATGAGGAACAAGTGACCCAATATCCTCTGTACCCAAAAAACCCGCAATACCCACAATATAAAGGGAAAGTAAATTAAATGCGGACTGTGGAGTCATGCAGGTAACCAATTTTGACTCATGGGCTACTGAAATTAAAATGGCTATAACTTTTGACCCAGAGCTCTGATTTTCACAAAAGTGGACTTTTTGGAAAGGTCTCAACGTCCTCTATGCCCAAAATCATAGGTAGGACTAAGAGAATATTTCCACTATGAATAATATGTGTTTTTATATTTGTAAGAGAATGTTAATAGGAATATTTAGAAGGAAGGTGAATACTATGTGTTATCCAAAATTTACCCCCCAAGGTAAATTTGATAACTTACATAATTCCTTTTGGACTTAGACATGTAGAAATGGTGAAAATAGAAAAATTAGATTTTGAGGGCACTCCTTTGTGTTAGGTTGTGGAGCTTGTTTTCATGTGTGAAAGTGTTGAAGACTCTACACTAAGAGTACCGTACACTTTTCATGTATCCTCGCCGGGGTTTAGGGGCAACAACCCCCGGTAGTAGGGGATCGGGGGTGCAACCCCCAAATTTTTTTTTGGGCCTTAAAACGTGCCCGATATATCAGGACATGTGATTTTCTCATATGGGTGGGATTTTGACCCATAGGTTTATGGGAAGGTTTTTGCCCATGGTTTTGATACCCATGGTTTTGTAAAACTGCTTAAGCAGTTGTCTATTTATATGGTTTTATGCATATGATAGAAATATAATGTAAACATTGCAGACGTGTTTTGATTTTGGATGTGAATTCCGTAGAGTTTTTTGAGTATAGCTCCAAACGGATCTGGGTATTGTATTGAGAGAATGGTGGATTGTAAAAATATATGAGCAAGTGATTATTTTTGGACATAGCCCAAATTGGGTAAACCACGTTAAATACTGTCTCTTTGTGTTGTGTTATTTTATTCTGTACTTTTATTTGAGATCTGTAATAATTTCTGCATATTAGTTTCTATTGTTGTGATTATGTGAGGGATTATTCTGCATATTATATCCCTTATTTCCTAAAAATTGGTATTAGAGCCTAGTTTGGTTTGCTAAAGTGTTGAATCGTAGGGAAAGTTTTATCTTGAGTGGGAGATATGTCAGATGATGGAAGATCTAGGGTTGATAAAATCAACGGGAAAAATTTCAGTCTTTGGAAGATGCAGATTGAAGATTACCTTTATCAAAAGGATCTTTATACTCCGCTATTTGAGAAGGTGAACAAAACCTTGAGCATGAAAAATGCGGAATGGGATTTGCTGGATAGGAAGGAACTTGGGACAATCCGGCTGTGTCTTGCATCTTCGTTATTATTTAATGTTTCAAATGAAAAGACTACAAAAGAACTGATGGATGCATTAGGGAAGTTGTATGAAAAACCCTCTTCCTCTGATAAGATATTTTTAATGAAAAATTTGTTTAATATGAAGATGTCTGAGAATGGTTCAGTAGCAGATCATCTAAATGATTTTAATATGGTTGTAAATATGCTAGCTTTGGTTATAATAGAATTTGATGAAGAAGTTAGGGATTTATTAGTTCTGTGCTCGTTACCTGAGAGCTGGAATAGCTTGGTAATGGTGGTAAGAAACTCAGTTCCTGCTAACTCAAAGTTGAAGTTTGAGGATGTTGTAGGGGTGATTCTAAGTGAGGAAATGCGAAGACAAAGCTTTTGTGAATATTCTACTTCAGAGAATGCTTTGACAGTGGAAACTAGAGGGAGACAGAAGAATAGAGGAAACTGTGGAAAATCAAAGGATCGGGCAAGGTTAAAATCCAAAAGCAAGATGGTATGTTGGCACTGTGGAAAGTTTGGGCATGTAAAGGACTATTGGGAGCTTCGGGACCGGAAGAAACAACAGGAAGAAAACAAGGAGGCAAATGTGGCAACATGTAATGTATGTCAGGATGCTTTGATTCTTTCTTTGCACAATATTACTGAATCTTGGGTTTTAGGTTCGGGGGCTTCTTTCCATGCTTCTCCACATAGGCATTATTTTATTGATTATGTTTAAGGAGATTTCAGGCATGTTTTTCTTGGTGATGATGAGCCGTGCAGAATAGTTGGAAAAGGTTCTGTTCAGGTTAAGATGTAGAATGTGAATAATTGGCTATATAAGGATGTCAGACATCTGCCTACATTAAGATGAAATTTGATATCTATAAGGTAGTTGGGAAGGGATGGTTGTACTGTGATATTTACAACAAACTCTTGGAAGTTTACCAAGGGCACTCTTATGGTGGTAAGAGGTAAGAAGGTTGGAACCTTATATTTAACCACTTATAGCACTAATGTTTGTAATCTTGTGGCTTCAGAAGTAGATACAACATTGTGGAACTATAGGCTCGGTCATATGAGCCACAAGGGCATGGAGATCATAAAGAAGGATTTTCCTAGATATACAGAAACAAGTTTGGAGTTTAGTGAGGACTGCAATATGGGAAGTAAAAGTGACTAAGGTTTCTCAACATTGGACCTACAAAGAATGAGAGTAAGTTAGAGCTGGTGCATTTTTATGTGTGGGGGACGACTCAGGTATCATTTCTTGGGGATTCAAGTTATTATGTTACTTTTATTGATGATGTAACAAGTAAATTTTGGGTTTATTGTATTATAAACAAATCTGATGTATTTGACACTTTTGTTAAATGGAAAGCCTTAGTAGATAATGAAACAAGTCTTAAGATAAAATGTCTCAAGTCAGATAATGGAGGGGAGTATCACAATAATGAATTTGATTATTACTGTTCTAAGAATGGAATCCGTAGGCAAAAGAAAGTTCAAGAACTCCACATCAGAATGGGGTATTAGAAAGGATGAATAGAACAATATTGGAACGTGCTAGGAGCATGAGGTTACATGCAGGACTGCCTCTTTCTTTTTGGGGAAAAAGTGATGAGCATAGATGTGTACTTGATAAACAGAGGACCCTCAGGTGCCTTGGATGGAGGCATACCTGAGGAGGCTTGGTATGGTAAGAAATTTGATTATTCATTTCTTAGAGTCTTTGGATGTGAGGTGTTCATTCATATAGACAAGGATGATAGGACCAAGCTAGAGGTTAAGTTAGAAAAATGTACTTTCATTGGTTATGGTGGTGATGACTTCAGATATAAATGTTGGAGTATTAAGGACAAGAAACTCATTCAATCTAGGGATGTGGTCTTTAATGAGAAAGTCATGTATAAGCAACAACTACAGGAAAACATGGAAGAATCCAAGAAAGAATATGCAGTGGTAGAGGATATTTTGGATGGAAAAGTGACATATGAATCAGTTCAGGAACCTCCTCAACAGGAACCCCAAACTCCTATATTGAGGAGGTCTTCTAGGGTAAGAAGAGAACCTGAACATTTTTCTCCTTCTCTTTATTATTTATTACTCACTGATAGTGGAGAGCTAGAGAGCTTTGATGAAGCAATGCAGGTAGATGCCAGGAAGAAGTGGAAGCAAGTCATGGATGAGGAGCATCAGACTCTTATGGAGAACCAGACATGGGATTTGGTAAAGCTATTTGAAGAAAAAAGAGCATTACAGAACAAGTGGGTGTTTAGAGTCAAAGAGGAAGAAGGAGGCAAGAAAAGATACAAGGCCTGGTTCGTGGTCTATGAGGTCAAAGGTAAAGAGGAGATGGTGTGCAAACTGAAGAAGAGCTTGTATGGCTTAAAACAAGCTCCACGTCAATGGTATAAGAAATTTGATAGCTTCATGATGGAGCAAGGTTATATTAACTGTCATTATGACCATTGCATATATACAAAGAAATTTGAGGATGGCAGTTATATTATCCTGTGTCTATATGTGGATGACATGTTGGTTGCAGGTAAAAACATGCAGGAAATAAAAGTACTCAAGAAACAGCTAAGTGAATCCTTTGCTATGAAGGATTTGGGGGCAGCTAAACAAATCCTTGGTATGAGGATATCTCAGGATAGGAAGGAATGGAAGTTGAATTATTTAGGAAGAGTACATTAAGAAAGTCTTGGAGAGGTTTAATATGCAGAATGCTAAACCGGTTGGGACTCCTTTAGCATGCCATTTCAAGTTATCAAAGGAGAAGTGTCCCAAGATAGAGTAGGAGAGAAACCAAATGTCCAAGGTACCTTACTCATCAGTAGTTGGTAGTTTGATGTATGCCATGGTATGTACCAGGCCTAATATTGCCCATGTAGTGGGAGTGGTGAGTAGATTTATGAGTGATCCAGGCAGAGATCATTGGCCGACAGTAAAGTGGATCCTTGATATTTGAGAGGGACCATGGGGACTGTTTTGTGCTATAGTGGATCAGACACCACTTTGTGTGGTTATGTAGATTCAGGTATGGCTGGAGATGTAGATAGCAGGCGGAACACAATAGGTTATGTTTACACTGTAGGTGGGACAACAGTGAGTTGGATTTCATGACTACAGAAGCTGGTGGCTTTATCAACCAAAGAGGTTGAGTATGTTGCTGCCACAGAGGAAAGGAAAGAAATGATTTGGTTACAACAATTGCTTGAGGAGTTGAGGCATAAGTAGGAGGAAGGAAAGCTACATAGTGATAGTCAGAGTGCTATACACCTAGCTAGGAACTCTGCTTTCCACTCTAGGATGAAGCATATTTAGTTAAGGTACCATTTCATTAGGATAGCTTTGGAGGAAGAGAAGTTGAAGCTAGAGAAGATCCATACCAGTCAGAATCCTGCAGACATGATGACCAAGGTGGTCACAAGGGAAAAACGGAAGTTGTGTTCAGCTTTGGTTGGTCTTCACAGAAACTAGTGAAGGGTTGATAAGCTTGCTCAGAGGAAAACTAGTCTCCAAGTGGGAGATTGTTAGGTTGTGGAGCTTTTTTTCATGTGTAAAAGTGTTAAAGACTATACACTATGAAAGGTACACTTTTCATGTATCCTCACCGGGGTTTGGGGCCGGGCCAGGCCCTAAGAGGGGATCGGGGGCACAACCCCTGAAGTTTTTTTTGGGCCTTAAAACATGCTCAATATATCGGGAAACATGATTTTCTCATATGGGAGGGATTTTGACCCATAGGTTTATGGGATGGTTTTTGTCCATGGTTTTGATACCCATGGTTTTGTGAAACTACTTAAGCAGTTGTCTATTTATATGGTTTTATGCATATGATAGAAATATAATGTAAACATTGTAGATGTGTTTTGAATTCGACTGTGAATTCTGTAGAGTTTGTTGAGCATAGCTCCAAATAGATCTAGGTATTGTATTGAGAGAGCAGTGGCTTGTAATAAAATCTGAGCAAGTAATTGTTTTTGGACATAGCCCAAATTGGGTGAACCACGTTAAATACTCTCTTTGTGTTTTATTATTTTATTCTTCACTTTTATTTGAGATCTTTAATAATTTCTGCATATTAGTTTCTATTGTTGCGATTCTATGAGGGATTATTCCACATATTTTATCCCTTATTTCCTAACACTTTTTTTTTCTCTAACTCCCCTATTCAATAAAATCTAAGGAGTTGATGAAAATTTGGAAAAAATTGAGAAAAGGCAAAAGAGGGCCTATTTTAATGTATTACAGAAGTATGGGGTACGGGTGGAAAAAATGTGGATGGAACTAAGGTTCCTCGCACTTGGTTTGGAGTTGAAATTAAAAGAGGGTATTTTTTATGTAGATAAGCTAGGTTTGGGAGGCCCATATGGAACAAGTTCCTTTGGGGCTTGAGTTCCTTGAAGACCCAAAATGACCACTTTGTTAAAGAGTTGAAGTGGGTACTTTGTATTGCAGAGAATTCAGGTTTTTCATGGCCCTAACGGTACATGTTCTGAGGGGATGTAAGTTCCCCATGGGACTAATTTTTCCTTGTGTAAAGGGAGCACTAGGTTCAATGTATTATGGGCGGATCGACCAATTTGTGCCGGAGTGGCCCAGGTAGAATAGGTGCCGCACGGACATGGGTTGCTTGCGGAGGTGAGATTTCAATACAAGAACATGGGAGTAATACTTTGTAGAGAATGCAGACCCATGGGACACAAGTGACCCAGTACCCTCTATACCCCAAAAACATGTAATACCCGCAATATAAAGGAAAAATGAATTAAATGCAGATTGTGGAGTCACGCAGGGAACCCGTTTTGACTCTTGGTTTGCTGAACTTAAAATGGCTATAAATTTTGACCCAAAGATCTAATTTTTACAAAATTGGAATTTTTGGAAAGGTCTCAACATCCTCTACTCCAAAAAACATAGGTAGGACTGACAAAATATTTCCACTATGAATAATATGTGATTATATATTTGAAAGGGAATATTAATAGGAATATTTAGAAGGAACATAAGTACTATGTGTTATCCAAAATTTTCCCCCAAATTAATTTTGATAACTTATATAATTACTTTTGGACTTGGACATGTAGAAATGGTGAAAATAGAAAAACTAGATTTTGTGGGAAATCCTATGTTTTTCTCTAACTCCCCCATTCAAGAAAATCTAAGGAGTTAGTAAAAATTTGGGAAAATTGAGAAAAGGTGAAAAAGGTCCTATTTTAATGTATTGTGGAAGTATGGGGTGCAGGTGGAACAACTGTAGATGGAACTAAGGTTCCCTGAACTTGGTTTGGAGCCACAATTAAAAGAGGGGTTTTTTTGTGTGGAGAAGTCAGGTCTGGGAGGCCAACACAGAACAAGTTCCTTTGGGGCTTGAGTTCCCCGAAGACCCAAAATGGCCAATTTGTTAAGGAGTTGAAGTGGGTGCTTTATATTATAGAGAATTTAGGTTTTTGAGTCCCTGAAGGTACATGTTCCATGGGGACGTAATTTCCCCATGGGACTGATTTTTCTGCAGTGTAAAGGGAGTACCGGGTTTAATATATTATAGGTGGATCGGCCGATGCAGGCTTGAGTAGCCCGGGTGGAACAAGTGCCGTGTGGACGTGGGTTCCTCGCGGAGGTGTTATTTCCACACAATAAAACGGGAGTAGTGGTTTGTGTAGAATGTGGGCCTATAAGGAACAAGTGACCCAGTACCATCTATACCTTGAAAGCCAACAATAACCGCAATATAAAGGGAAAGTGAATTAAATGTGGATCGTGAAGTTGCATCGGGAACTTGTTTTGACTCCTGAGCTTCTAAACTTAAAATGGCCATAAATGTTTACCCAAAGCTATGATTTTAACAAAATTGGACTTTTTGGAAAGGTCTTGACGTCCTCTATGCCAAAAAAATTAAAAAGTGGAAAACATCTACAGAATTTAAATACATGGTCCTAGGTAGCGGAACAACCAAAATCAATAAAGTATGGGCATTTTCCTCTCCCTCAAGAAATGGTACATAGAAGCATGGGTTTTTTAGGGTTTCCCATATTTTTTTTCAAATTAATTAATGCCATTTATTGGTGGTTGAAGAAATATTTTGATTTCCTTGTTTCTCTTTCTCATATATTATAAAAAGAAGCTCATTTTGAGTAGTTGAAAATTCTCCATTTTTTCTCCTTTATTCTCTACAGGTATTGCAGGTGTATTGTGAGCTTAAAAAACCTCCATTTTGAGCATTTTGCAAGGATAGTCCTCTTTTCTTGGTTGTAATGAACGCTGTCTTCTATTGAAGCAATAACATAAAGCTTTGTGGTTATTTTGTAACCCTTTCTTGCATTTCATTACATTGTCTGACCTCTTCACTGCATTTTAAGGTATTTTGTGCATTTAAATGATTTCTTGCAAGCTCTAGATGATTGTGTTTAATAGAAATGGTAGTGTAAATGTGTGTTTATAGACTGTGGTGTTTTGTATGCCCTCTCTATCTCCATTTCTGCACATTTTTAGGCTTTGGAAAGTATCTCAATCACCCTTTTCTTGGTGCTATCACACCCCCTTATTGTAGGATTTCTTTATTTTTATGTTCTTTCCTTATCCTTGGTCCCTTGGAATTGATAGGATATGATTAGATAGTAGTTTTAACTTCATTAGAGGTAGTTATAACATTTGATTAGGAAGAGGAACTAGCCTGCTCTGGAGAATTATCTCAAGTTCATGGTCCCACACCTAGAGATAATTCCATGTTATCCAGTTACACCAATTTTCTAGAAAACTCACTTGTAAGAAATTTAGAGGGTTATGTAATTCAGTGATAACACTATGAATTGAAGAATTTTAAGCCAATGGTGAAGTCTACCAATAAAAATACATGCATTTTGGATCAATGTTAAACCTAATACTTTTTTGTATGAAGAAACTCTGTATCTACACAGGATAGTGAAAAAACTGAGAGAAAGAAGATTTGACATGACCATAAAGCATCACTAGTAAGAACATATCTTGTATGTCATTGATATAGAACTTTGTGTAAAATTTAAAGCTTTTAATTGGATTTTGGTGAAATATATAGTAAAATTTAGTCTCTTGGGTTAGGAAGATGCACAATTAGGGTTTGAGAAGGAAATGTATACTAAAAATCCATAAAAAAAGAATCTTGTCTTGAAATTTGGAAGTAATAGCCATGAAATGGTTCTTAAATATAATCAAAAATAAATTTGAGTTTTCATTGGTGAAATTTATATATAAGGCTGATAGTCTCCATCAAGGACAGTGACACATTTTGTAAGTCTAGTTAAGAAAGGCATGTTAACAAAGGAAGTATGATTTCTACTTATTCAAAGGTCTTGAAAATTTTCATGCATGATGAAGGATTAAATGGGTTCCCAGAAGTGTGGGGTTTTCATCTTAAGAGTTTTCCTATTGAAATTTATAGCTAAGAATGAGTGATTACATTGCTAGTAAGTCTAGAGAAGTTTAGAGAGAGAAAAGGGTGATTGCAAGAGATAAAAAAGGGTTTGGCTCCTAAATTTTCACATAGACCTTAGTGATGATGAAGGGAACGTAATGAAATTTTCATATTGTTATGGGTAGGTCTAAAAGTACTTAACCATGAATGTACCAAGGTGTATTTTCTTAATGGAACCTAGAAGGAAGTTTTGACAAAGAAGGGAAGTTTTCAGTTTTTGATTAGTTTGAGTCAATTTTATGATTGATCTAAGAATACTAGAGGTGATGTGATATGGTTGAAGGGATAAAAGAGCTACTGAAGGTTAATAAGTAATAATTTGTTTGTTTAGATTCAAGAAACAAGTTAAGAGATTGACGAGACAACTGAGAAAGGTAAGTGAAGGTGAAGTTTTATTCAAGGGTGATCTATTTGATGATTGAAATGAAATTTGAGGTAGGGTATGAAGCATGAAATAATGAGTATTAAATCCATTTAAGGTAAATTTGGTCAATGTTTGAAAGATTAAGACATTTTGGGCTTGTGAAGATTCTCATTTTGTAGAGAGTGGAGTAGGTGGGTTATTGAAACCTTCTTGATTTATTGAATTCATGGTTGATTGGTAATTGTCTCTGCATCACTCAAGATATGTGTCCACATGTCCAAAATATTTAATAAGCTTTAATGTGTATATATTTAGATCAGATATATTTTTTATAAGAACCATTTTGAATTTCTCGTGGGTTATGATGAATTCAATATATAAAGATAAATTGTGTGTATATAAGTCAAGTACAATATATCTATTATAACCAAATAACAACACCCTCCGATTAGCACAAGTGTGTGTGCTTGAGCTCATGGTGTGACAGGGTAACATGAGTACTATCTCCAAGTTGTGGGACTTGCTACTTGAGATATACCTCCAAAGAAATTTTCATCTATTGCTTCATGGGTATGCATATCTTAAATATTTTACAAATGAAAGGCTTGGATCACCATGTAAGGAGTCTACTACAAAGGCCTATAGTACATTGGCTTCAAAAAACAAAAATAGGATAGAGGTTTTATCTCAAATCATGTCTATTACAATGAGCCCAACACTTCAATTTATAGAATTTTGGAAGAGAGAGAGAGGAGATGTAATTACCGAAATCCACTTTCTAACCAATTACAAGTCATGATAAGTGAGTTTGGTTTGTGAATATTGACCTGCAAAATTAATCTCAAGGTGTCCCATAACCTGCAGTAGTGAAGGAATGATTTCCCATGCTCATTTAATGCTCCTCTAACCACTTTCCAACAAGTTAACAGAATTGGGATCATTTTCCTCACAAATTACAATTAAATTTTCATCATTTTAAATATTTCTTGTTTGATGTGCTTCAATATCGGAACTACGATTCCAACGAAACTAATTTTGCAAAAATCCTGTTGATAATTGCTGCATTTGTGGCTCTCTGAGTGAGGTAGCTATTTGATTTTTACAGGCTCGCTTCACTGTTACGGGACTGGAAATTAAATTTATTAGTGAAAATAATCATTTAAATGTCTATTTTAAATTTGTCTCTAGCTGATTTGAATTGATTTAGTTGTAAAAAAATGGTGGGGCCACCTCATTGTTTACATTTCTCATTGGGAAGGGACAATAGCTTAATGTTTAATAATTAACCATTTCCAGCTCAGACCAGCTTGGCCAAGCTTGCACCCTGATTTTCTTACACCCACGAGGACTTCATGCATTGGGTTTTTGATTGTGTTGGGTTTCATTGCATTTTCCACCGCTTAGCTGAGTTGGTCTCACACTTGGCACCACGTGGAGGCTTCATTCATCGATTCCCCTTCTTTCCAATCAGACTGTTGTCTCAAAGGCCCTTATGTCTCCCACTTCTCATTGTAGCTCATCGATTGCTTCCATGTATCGGGCTCCATGTTTACCTCTTTTACCATACTAAGCCTTTCATTGAATGTTGAGTTCACTTTAATTCATTATGCCACATATTTGCATTGGGTTGATCACATAAACGTCCACCTCATAATGTATTGCGGCTCCCATTAGAGCTCACATGGTCCCCGGGAACTCCTCCTCTTCTCATCTTGTTCCACTTGGGCTACTGCAACCCCTCCTCAACAAATTTTAGGGCCTCGTGCATCTATACAAACCCACAATGGTTCTTTTATCCCTCTTTGACCCAACACAATGGGCGTTAGGAATTTCAAGCTTTCCCCACATGAATGTAACTTCCCCATGGGCCACCTGGTCCGCCTATTCCCTAGTTTCCCTGCACTACATTGTATGCCTATTTTCAAGGTTTCTTTGGCACGATTTTCCCAAGTGTAGCTTGGGCCATGTTTCTCCACCTTTGCTACATTCTACCTCCACAAACTCAACTCTCTCCAAGCTCTATGGGATTTCATGATTTCAACTGGCCTTCAAAGCTCACCACTCCTAATAGCTTGGCTCACACATAGTCGTGAGCTGAGTTTGAACTTATATCGCTGCACTTTGCATTTGTCTTTCATTTCCTAATCAACTTGTTAAGTAAAAACTTGAGCTCGACCAAACCTCGGTCACTTTGCATAAGATCTTCGTTCTTTGTCCATGATGCCCAAGCCTATGGAAATGACGCGATGTTGACCACTAAATAGTTCATTACAATGCTCCAGAGTCATCTTTTTTTACAAGGGAAAATCTTATCAGGTCATGGAAACTTACTCAGTCCTTGCTATATAATATCTTGGTGAGTAGTGGAAAGAGATCCATCTCTGAATTTTTATTGGCTTGACTACAACAGAGATAGCTTGACTCTTCTTAAACTGGCTGACCACGAGTGCATGAGCTTAGGGAGCTACAATGTAACTCATAGGAATACTTCACTTTTGAACATAATAGCTCGGTCAAGAGCTCAATTTATTGTACTTTCATTACACCCGACAACACGATCTTCCTTTGATGGAGTATAGCTTTGCGTTCAACAATCAGTTCGTCATGTCTAGCAACTAGCTTGGTGGGATTTTTTAGAGCCAAGGTTACTCTGTAAACTCCTCATTTCCCATATGTATTTATTAATCTTTCGAATCATTCTAGGCCTTTGGACCTACAGGTAATATGTCTCTAGAAGCTCATCCAGTGATGCACCTGTGTTTACTATTTTTCTAATATTGAACCAACCCATTTACTTCCATTTGATAACACTCGAACCTTGTAAAGGTCAAAAATCAATTGTGAGATCTTGAGGGCTATGTGAGCTTTCCAGTTGTCAAATTTCACTATGGTAGTATAATTGGATAACAATTTGGTGACTCATGGGGCCATTTTCCTACTAAATGGTCATGAATAGCTTCCTATAGTTCATCCATTGGGCATGGAGTGTATGTGATCAACATGAAATTGTCTGAACGTTGAAAATATTGACCCCAGAGAACCTGAAGTGTTGTTATTTGCATTCTGAACTCTCCTAAGAAAATATTCAAATGTATTTTGTGAGAGTAGAAATTTTTTTTTAAAACTTGAATTCCACCCTTTCCTACAGCTGCAATCTGTGAGTGTGAAGGATGATTACCTATCAATTTGGACATCATGTAAGACTCCTTTAAGTTTTGATTTTCTTTCTTCTTCTAAATATCCAATATTATTCGGTTGGAGATGATTTTTGAATTGGGATACTTTTGAAGGCTACAAGACCATTATCAAGCTATGGAGGAATGCATGGTGTCTCATGTTTGTTTCTTAAACATTGAGTGAATACTAAGGACTGTCATCTACTGCAATATCATAATTCCCCCAATAGTTAATCTTGATTTAATGAAGGACATAAGAAGCTAAACTGCTGCCATGAAGAAGAAAAAGAATGAAAATTTAAAAACTACCTCTTGACCTGGTTGTAGTTGCTCTGCATTTGATTTCTTTTGACGATAACAACTACTGCTTGCAACTATGAGTTTCTTGGCTGCAATTTCTCTTTTCTGAAACATGGTGAACTATATACAAAGCATACACTAGAAGCAATAGGACATGTGCTCAAGGAACTTAGGGAAATTGAAACCCATTCTAAAAAAACAACAATGTGCACAAGCACTTAGAGGAAATGAAACACTAACCTACTCCTACACTATCTAAGGAAATGGGAAACTATACAAAACCTGTCACGGGTGTTGAGAAATAACTACCCTTCCTTATAATTGGCATCCAAAAATATGATTTGACACTAATCACGGCTGAAATTAGGAATGAAATATTGAATACAAATTGGTTCTTCACTCCATACCTCAAGGTATTAATCGGAAACAAGATAAACACCTCCTCTAACTATTGTTTGTCCAGTTTTAGGAGGCATAATTGTTGATCCTTAGTACATTGTGGCTCATCCTCATACTTAAAGGAAAGAATGATTGGTTTTGCCTTCTCCCTTGATTCTAATGAAGCCAAGAATCTGATTGGGAAAGGTCTAGTCTGTCAAATTTTCCCATTGCTCTTGACTCTAACTTTAATAAGAAATCCTTCATGCAGACTTTCCTAGAAGAGGTGACTATTTTTTAATTATTTCTCTTCTTCTTGCACATATACAGACAACTGATGTATCACCTTAGTGTATGGTACTAGAGAAATTACATCTTGTTTCTCTTTCCCCTTTGTTTCATTATGGAACTCCTATTCAATATGCAACTCATTAGTTAAATCAGATTTTTCAAATGAAAGTAAAACACTTTCAATGATTTCCTGCTCATTCGGTGTCTCTAAATCTGATTTTTTTTCTTCCATGTACTCTGTTTCAGCAGTAGGTTTTTGAAATATGCATGATGGAGAATAAAAATTAGTGATTTTCACTAGCTCTTCTTCATCAAAGCATTCCCTAAATTAGACAAAAAAGCAAACTCTTCGTTGTCCCGTTGTACCGAAGACTCTTGTTCTTCTATAATGACCCCCAAATATTAAATCTTCTCACCTTGGTCCTTTTCCTCCTCAAAAATGAAGTTAGTAAACTCAAACTTATCCTCCAAATCAAATATTTGGGAGGATGAGAATGAAGGGGGAATCAAAACCTATCACATGCTTTGTTTCACAGGGTTCTCCTCAATGACATGAGACTCTTTAATTGCAGCATTTGATAATGGCTTCGGTGGACTACTACAACCTTCTAAGAGTGTTGTATGCTCCTGACATGATAGGTAATTAGGGTTATCACATTCACTTGATATATTCTACACACTTGGGAATTTCTCCTTACTTGTTTTCTCGTGATTCTCTCTTTGTTCTACTGTTGGTTTTTTCTCCTCTTTGGCTGATTTTGTAGCTGGTAATGGATCGATAATCTCTATAAATAAATTGTCATTGTGGACACTAAATTATGAGCACACTGATTATTGATCATCATCAACTTGATCTTTTTCTGCTGCTACTACAATTTCACCTTTCATTTCTTTTTTTGAGACCTCAACTTTCACCGAAGGCTTGACCATCAGTGGTATTTGTTTGATATTAAATTTGGCAGCCCACTCTTTTACATTTCTTAACAAATCCTCCTTTCTAGGATCTTCTTTCTTCTCCTCTTGTCTGATGGTTTTCTGATTTTGTTTCTTGGTTGGTTTAACCATTGAAGGAATTGTTTCAATACCAAATCTCAAGGCCAAACTTTTCAAGTCCTTTGGTATTTCTTCTTCATTGGTCTTCTCTTCTTATTGCCCTTAGATGTCTTCTTGATTCTTGTTCTCCCAACATGATATTGCAAGAGGAGGGGTGGTTTGGGTCACAATTGATACTTTCATTTCTTATGAAGGTGGGAGAAGTGCAAATTATTGTTGATGTGGAAGGGAAGGTCTCATTAGAAGGAAAATGGAAAAACATTGGAGATGGGATGGGAGACTAGGAGGTGAATAATGGGAATCCACAATCAGGGTAGCAGCTAGAGAATGGAACCCATGTGAATACTGCATGGTTGAAGGTATAGGAAATTCATAAGATGGTGATGCAACTACCTCCCATTGGAAATTTTGACCATCATTAGATTCATAAGACACCCTTTATTTGATCCATTCCCCAACTTGATTCAATATTTTAATTATAAATTGAAGTTTTTGTTGGTAATTTAACTTACTTTGAGAAGATCCATTCCATGGATATAGAGCATCGAAACCAATTTCAGCTTCTCTTTTCATTTCCTTAGCCATGATCAATACCATGCTATGCTCCAAATCTTGAACCTTGTTCCTGAAAATAAACATCTCCAGTTGTAGGTTAACTTCCAAGATCTTCATACATTTTTGCTGGAACTACAACATACTTTGGCATATATCCATACTTATTTACTTATTTTTCTTGTGAGTATGCATACTAAGAATTACTATGATCGTAGAGTTGTTCTAGAGGTGGCTGATAATAGCCTACTAATGAATCTTGCAAGCCTAGAGATGTATAGCATTGATATGGTTGCTTTTGTAAATATGAATTCCACATGGGAAATGAAGCCATGATTGCACAACTTCATAAATGGAAGAAGATGGAAATATGTGGAAAGAAATATGAATGAAAATGAATGGAACTAGATAGAAAAGAGGTCTGAAATTTTTAGAGAATGGGTTACTTAGACCAAGTGGATTCATCAGGTATGTTTTGTAAATATTTCCAATAGTTGAGATTACAACAAGAACACACCAACCTGTTGAAATAAATTATGCTTTAAATGCTTAGATCTGCACTCCAACTAATGATTTTTACTTCCTAGTAGTCCCATCAGGCATGCCAAAATTGTTATCACCGAATCACAAAACCTTCTGATTTACACAAGTGTGTGTGCTTGAGCTCATGGTGTGATTGGGTAACATAGGTACTATATCCAAGTTGTGGGACTTGCTACTTGAGATAGACCTCTAGAGAAGGCCGGTTCCTCTTCCTACTCCTAGTGCAAACTAACTCTAATGAAAGAAAATACTAACTACTCCTAATCTATCAATTCCAAGGGACCATGGAGAGAGAAAGAGTATACAAATAACATAAATCTACACTACAAAGGTGATGCACCAAGAAAAGGGGATGGGAAAATGTCTACTCTATGCTCTTGCAGGGATCCATTTGTATTGTGTTTGTTGGAGATGTAGTTATGAATGTTGTTGTTAGATTGTGGAGAATTGTTATCACCCTTGCTAATATGTGTTTTTCTTCCATTTTCACACATGGAAAATCCCCCAATGTGTGAAAATGGAAGAAAAACACATGTTAGCAAGGGTGATAACAATTCTCCACAATCTAACAACAACATTCATAACTACATCTCCAATAAAGATGAATGAAAATGGATGGAAGAAAGGTCTGTAATTTCAGATAATGGGTTGTTTAGACCAAAATGGAGTTGCCAGGTATGTTTGTATATGCTTCAAAAAGATAAAATTCCAACAAGAACACACCTAATTGTTGAAATGAAGTCTTCCCCAATATTAAACTATACACCTATTGATGATTTTGACTTCCTTGTGGTCCCACCAAGTGTGTCAGAACTATTATCACTGAATCAGAACACCTTTCGATTATCACAAGTGTGTGTGCTTGAGCTCATGGTGTGATTGGGTAACATAGGTACTATATCCAAGTTGTGGGACTTGCTACTTGAGATAGACCTCTAGAGAAGGCCGGTTCCTCTTCCTACTCCTAGTGCAAACTAACTCTAATGAAAGAAAATACTAACTACTCCTAATCTATCACTTCCAAGGGACCATGGAGAGAGAAAGAGTATACAAATAACATAAATCTACACTACAAAGGTGATGCACCAAGAAAAGGGGATGGGAAAATCCCCCAATGTGTGAAAATGGAAGAAAAAAACATGTTAGCAAGGGTGATAACAATTCTCCACAATCTAACAACAACATTCATAACTACATCTCCAACAAACACAATACAAATGGATCCCTGCAAGAGCATAGAGTAGACATTATACACCTGTAATAATATTGAAGAGGAAAGAAGAATGCAAATAAACACATCAAGGGAAGATACATCCATTAACTTGCATCTATTGCTTTATGGATATGCACAGTTCAAATTCTTACAAATGAAAGGCCTAGATCACCATGCAAAGAATCCACCACAAAGGCCAATGGTGCATTCACTTCCTAAAACAAAATGGACAAAGTTTTTCTACTCAAATCATCCCCCCTTATAAATAGTCCAACACTTAAATTTATATAATTTTTAGAGGAGAGAGAGAGGGAATGCAATTCCTGAAATTCACTTTTCCACCAATTTCAAGTCATCATAAATGAGTGCAGTTGGTGAATATTGACCTGCAAAAGTAATCTCAAGGTGTCCCATAACCTGCAACAATGAAAGAATGATTTCCCATGCTCATTAAATGTTTCTCCAACCACTATCAAAACACCAAACCAAACTAGCCTCATTTTCCTTAAAAATCACCTTAAATTCTTCATCAATCTATGGTTTTCTTAGTTTCTTTGTGTTGGGATCAGAACCATGGTTCCAATGAGACCAATTTTTCACAATTTTGTTGAGGGACGCGAAAGATACGGCTTCCTGAGTAGAGGTAGCTACTTTAAATTTTTCCAGGATTCCTTCAATGTCTCGGGACTGGTAATCAAAGCTTGGTAGTTGGAAATAATCATTTTAAAATGTATCCATTTATTTCTAATGTTTCACATCATTTAAAAATATCTGGGCCATTTAAAATTATGGCAGGCCCATTACAAATTTTCATGTTCTATTATGTATAGGGAGGGGTTATTTTAATGTTTGGCAATTAAACCTTGCCAACTCAGCTGAGATGACAACCTTCCTAAATGCAATGGGTCCTATGTATTTTTTCCATGATGATTTCTAATATCACCGACCCCCTTTTTCCATATGATCCAAGCTACATGGTGGTGGGACTACTTGTTTGTGTTGGGCTGTCCATGTCTTCATTCCTCATCCATCTCGGCGACCACGTACTTCTCCAACTTAGTATTAGTTTCAATGCCACATGCCTTTCACATTAAACTCCCACATCACATTGACCTCATGTGATGGGTTATGCCTTTGTGTCAACCTATGGCTTTTCCATATCAATGTGCCAAGCTCCTTTCCATTTGCTGAGTCACTTTAGATTCTGGCGAGCCCTATGCATTGCAGGCCAATTTGGTTCGCGAAGAACCCAATTCCCTATGGCCTAGGACACACAAGCCAATCTTCCCTGACTCATACAAATCGAGGGATCCATGAACACTTCAGACCCACACATGGTTCCCTACCCATGCATTGACCTCGTAATTCAAGCCGTTGACCAATCCCTTACCCACATCATTCTGCTCATTGGTGAAGTCGGGCCGTTTGGGACTGCGCCGCACACCTCGCACTAGGGCCATCTAGGCCACTTCGACCTGAGATACACGTAACAAATGCCAAACCAATTGGTGATTTCAAACCTTCTTATCCTGTGAATCCCGACTTCCCCAAGGGCCACTTGGGCCATGAAACACTACATTCTCCACATAACATTGTTTTCCTATTTGCAAGGGCTTTTCCTTGGCTCGACATCTGCACGGCTCCTACTAGAACTTGCTGAGTTGACCCTTTTCTTTCTATCTTTGAATTCGTGAAGTACTTGCAGGGATCGTCATGGTGATGGGATTTTAGGCTGTCAATTTAGTGGCTCTTAAAAATGACTTGCAGGAGGGAAAACTTTGCATTAGCTTGGCTTGAGATTGAGGATCGAATCCTCCTTATTGGCTTTGCCAAGTCCACATAGAGTTTGGTTTTTCCGCGACCTAGAGATCGATATTCTTATGAAAACTTAGTTAACATTAGAATTTGCATGGCTTGATGGGGTTTGGCCAAACATTGGCAACTCTTCCTAAATTTATATAACCTGGTAATGACTTGTCCTCTATCGATCTTCAATGCAATGCTCGACCTGCCCTTGAATGATTTGACTCATGAAGAGTCTAGACCATGAAGCTAGCTCCATTCTTGGTTTCACAAAATAGTGGCAACTTGGTTTGATTTTTTAGGGTAGCTCAGCCGAAGCCAAGTGTGAGCTCGACCACTTTATAATGTGAACCGTAGAATATGTGCAACAATCCACCTATTAGGTAGCTCAAAATCCTGAGGGGATGTTCGATCTTCATTGGGTGAGCTCAAATAATGTAGAGTCTGATAGGAATATTTCACTTGTGAAATCTGTGGCTTGATGAGCTCAATGCCATCTTGCTTTCATAAACAACTCATTGGTGGCCTTTTCCAACTCAGCTATAGTACATGGATTGAATGGGGCTCACACAACTCATTATCATTGTAAGGCTAAAGAAATTCAGTTTTGTCATGGTGCAGCTTGTTTCTAATGCAAGAAATTTTTTTTTCTTCCAAGCATATAGCTCGACGTAAAATTCAAAGGGCTCGGTGAGCTAGGAGGTAGCTCAGTTGGGCTCGAAGCATACAATTTTATGTTCTTTTATCCTTCTTCAGTCTTTTATCAAAACTTATTCTCAGGGAGGCTAATGCCATGATTAGAGATGTCCCTGGATAAATTTATGGACCTTTCCTTTCCTTACCAAGTGCCCCCCCTTAGGCCAATTTTGATTTTTCCCATTTTCTAATTTCATAAGGGTAGTGAAATTAGATAACAATATCTTTAACTAAAAATGATTTACTCATATGGGGTGATTTACACAACTAAGGTTTGGAATCATGAAGGACCAATTTTATTTCAGATCTCTTGACTCCCAAAGGATCTTATAGAGTATATATTTATGAAAAATGGATATTTTGAGAAGTTCCAAGATAGAAATCATAGCATACATCTTCTCAAGATTCTATAAGAGATTATGACGACTCTTCAAAGTAGTAGATGAAAGGGGTCCTAGAAAAATGATGTGAGTGCATCATATTGTAATGAAACACTCTTGGGACTTTATTTTAATGGTTGTGATTTGGTTGGTGTCTAGGTGTATATAGCCAATTAAAGAATAAAAAGGATGCAATGTCTTGACAATAACATGATTGGTATTTTACTTAGTGAGGATTGAACTCGATCTAGATTTTGTTCCATTTGTTGTTTGTGCTTAGGAAAAGGTTCTTTTTGCATGCCCAACTAATTATTTGGTCATTTAGTGGGATATTTTGAATATTTTTTATATCTCCATGATCTCGAAGATCATGTATATAGTTTTTGAGTTCCATACATCGATCGGTACCATGAACTTTAACTCAATGATACTCACAATATTTATTGTTTGTGTACCATGATGGATTGGGTGATTCCTATTCAAAAGGTCTTATGTTAGGAAATGTAACCATTTTTTATTTAAGTTGGAAAAGGATTGATGATTTGGAATCACTAAGTAGGGTATAATCCTGACACTTATTTTCTGGTATAGGTAGTCCCCAAGAAATCTTCAACTGGGGGTATCTTGGACAACCTGAATATGCTTGAACTCTATAATTCCATCACTTATGATGTTTTTATTTTTATTGAAGAACTTGGATTTATCAATGGGTTTAGGATTATAGTCTCTTCGGAATGGTTTAAAGACACCTTTGGCTAATAGGGCCTTTTAAATTTGACTTCCATTTTCAATAACTTCTTCAAATGTGCTGGCACAATGCATTTGTAGATGGAAAACTATCTCAGGGTGAAAATTTGGTACAAATATGACAAGTTGTTTTTCTGGGATGAATCAAGGAAAGTGACTTGATAACCCTTGCCATCATTATAAGAAAGCAATTATTTTTTCACCATTTCATTGTTTGACACTGTATAAGTCAAGCATGGTGATTTCACTCTCCATATTAAAAGATAAATGTCAAATAAATATCTCATATAAGTATCCAAATGTAGATATTGATTCTTTGCGAAGGTGGACAAACCATTCAAGTGATTTACTTCCTAAGATATATGGGAATAATAAAATAAGGTAATTGTCACTATAAGTGACTTCCTGAAAATCCATAAATAATTCTTTAACGTGATTGATAGGGTCACCTTTTCCATGATATTTTTCTAATTTGGGAAAATCAAAACTAGGTGGAAAAGGGATGCGTAACATTTCTCTATCAAAGAGGTAAGGACAAAAATATTCAAAATAATATTTATTGTGATGTCAACTATTGTATTCTTGTAAACCACTAAGAAAATCTTTCATTGATTACCATTCTTGCTTAAATGATTTTCCTTATGAAGGTGTAAATGGTATGCAAGAAAGATTTGATTTGGAGGATTCACCTTCAAGATTGGATGTATGATACATGTCATAGGTCACTTTAGGTTTTTCATTGTTGATGACCTTAGTTTTCTATGTATGAACATGAGAAGATAAGATTTTCAGCTGGTGACTAAGTACTTGTAGTTGATCTTGAACTATCACTTCTTCATTGTATAGTTTGGGGAGTTGATCCTCAATCTTCTTCTTGTCTTATTATTTATTCTAAAAAAGGGTATATGATTTCTGATTTTATTTATTTAAGGAGGTATATCCACAACTGATTCTTCATAGTGACCTTCATGATGTGTTGAAGTATACACATGTTCTGGGTTTAAGACTTCCTCAGCATGTTTAAACGAGATATGTCTGTCTTGTTCTCCCCTCAAATATGTCAACTATATGATACTTCCATGTCACCAAGCATGCTCATAAGTACCTATAAATTGTAAGAACATAATAATTATTCATATTTTAATGAAAAATGTGTATAAAACATGTAAGCATAATATTAGTTAAAACATAAGTAAAGTGATGTGAATAGTGTTAAAAATTTGTAACAAAAGTGAAGAAAATGAGAACAACAAGAAAAATAAGAAATGTGGAAGATTATTTTTACACAGAGAAATTCTACTATAAGATGGGTCAAGGTCATTTTTGATCAAGGTCACCCACTAAACAACACAAAAACACCAATATTTGTAAGTATGCTACAAAACACTTCTGTTTACCAGAAAAACACAACAACAATACATAACATGAAAAACACAGAATGAGGCCATCATGGGAAGTAGAGAAGCCACTAATTACCAAAGTGAGGTTGTTGTTTATGAGAGTGAGGCCACTACAATTTCTAGAACTAAAAAACGAGCTAAAAACACCAAAATAAAAGAAATTTTCTTTTCAAGTTTGAATTTCAGATGCACCTAGCCTCCTTAATACTTGTTAACAACACTAAAAACTTATAAACAAAAGAAAATATCAACATAAACATGAACATTAAAAAAAAATCAAAAAAATTAAAGGAAAAATGCATGTAAAATTTGATGGGAAATGCACGTGAGACAAAAGGGTGTCCCACCAAGCATGCCATATGTCTGCATGTAAATGAAATAGATGAAAGTAAACTAAGGATTCAACACCATGTAGATCGTAATATATCCCAATAATAAAATACATCATGATAAAACAAACGAATGAAAATCAAATAACTTGCATAAAAATAAACATTTTAAATTCAAACCTCCCTTTATTGTGTGGATGTTCTTTGAGATGTGGGTATCCTTATGAGCTAAGTGAAAGCCATGAACAATTTTAGATAAAGAGAAAGGGGTTTGGTGAAGGAAGAGATATCCTCAAAATAGCCCAAAAGCTATGTTTTTATTCTTGTCTTGCTACTTCAACAAGTATGTGTTTTCTCATTTTTGCAAGATTTCTAGCAATATAAATGATCTTATGAGAAATGGATGTGTGTGTCTTCTAAGGACGATGTGTTTTTGGGAAGGGAGTATTAGGTTTCTTTTATATCTTTCCTCTTTGGGAGAAATGCAACTCCTAGTGAATGTGGGATAATGGAGATGTAGAATTAGAAATGGACAAGCATGATTAGAGGTAAATAATTAGGATTAATGACCCATGGGAATTAGAGGATGCTTAATTAATCACTTTGGATTAATTAATAGGCTAAGACTAGCTTATAGAAGGTATTTAAAGTAAATATAAAGGAATATTAGTGGATTTAGAGGGGTTTTGAGAGAGGTATTTAATTAATAAAGAGGTTTATTAATTAAACACAAGCTTATGAAAGAGGAATTAATTAATTAAAATGGAAATTAATTAATTATAAGAGTATTTTAAGTAACAAAACGATGTTAATTGGAATTTGAAATGGGGAAAATTAGCTAATTAATTATTGGAAGGTCTTTAGTTAATTTAGAGAAGGGCAATATTAGTTAATGCTCGAAAACTCACTAATTATATTTTGATGACATGAACAAGGGAAATTAGTGCAATTTCAACATTAAAATTATGTGTTTGAAAGCATGTGTCTACACTATATGTAGACACCTAAAATCCGCTTACACAGTTTTAATGCTAAAGTGGTACTCATTATCCTCTATCTTATCATTTCTATTATAATTAGTGTTTTTTGCTAATTAACTAATGCTTCCCTTCACTTTGGTCAATTACCGACACTTTTTTAATTAGCTCACTTCTATCACATTCTGGATGCCAATTAACGACACTTCATTAGTTATAATCCTCTTCAAATAAAAAAATTAGTTATTATTAACTAATTAAACCTATTTACCCTTGTATTTAATCAATAAACCATATTATTGGATAAATCCCTCTTTCAAATGCTTCAAATCATATCAAATTCCTCACAAATCACCTCCAAATAGCCTAAAAAGCTTATTATAGCCTATTAATTAATCCTAATTGATTAATTAAAGTACCCATAACTCCCATGAGTTGCTAAATCACTAGTTAAATCATTTAATCATAGTTAATCAGCCTAGAGTTACTTTATCATTTGTCCCACATTCATTGTGATTCAAGCTTACCCAAATAGAAAGCTATAAATAGGACCAAGCTCCTAGCTTCACACCTTACACCATACTTTGAATATTATCATCATATAAAACATATGATCAAGAGCCTTACTCCATTAATGGAACATATTCCATCATCCATTTGCATCTATTCTTTATGCTTGGTTAGTAAGAGAAAATCTAAACATGGCCTTGTAGCTATTTTAGAGAAATCTCTTCACCATATTGAAGTAGCAACATCTAATTTGATTTCTTGTGATCTGCTTAGGTCCATTTTTATAACACAATCATATACTAATAGAAATGTTGTAATTAAATGAAAAATTTCATGTTAATTCATTGTAGGCATTTCAATAAGCTATGATCTTGATGGTTCATTGATAAATTTGAGCTTAGATCTAGACTACTAGGTGTTAGTCTATTGTAGTTAGCTATTGCAAAAGTTTGACATGTTCACATTTGGCACACCCGGTGGGACGGATCCTTAGTCCTTTGTCTTTAATTTCAAGATTTTAAGATTAGTTTCAATTTTTTGATTTACTAACCCTCTTTTGCATTTATAGATAAATATGAAGTTTCTTAACTATTTTTGTTAGGATTGCTTTATTTTTGTGCTCTTTGCAGGATCAAAAGAGGTGAGGTGCTGTCAAATTTGGACCAAATTGATAAAGTTTTGAGTTTTTTGATTTTTTTTGTCAAAAAATTCATGTTTTTGATGACCTATAGGTGCCTCACACTAGTATTGAGTTAACCCACACTATTGTCTCTCTATCTACGCTAGTATGGCACTGCTTTCAGTGTTTCTATCTCAGACCAGCGCTAGCGTTAATCTGGGTGTGTAAGCATTAATTTTGTTGTGTCAACGTTAATCTGGCTGCGTCAACATTGATTTTGGCATGTAATTGTTAATATGGGCATGCCAACATTAATATGGGCACATAAGCATTAATATGGGTGCGTCAATGTTAATTTGGGCACGTAAGCTTCAATCTGGGCATGTTGGTGTCAAACTAGGTGCGCTAGTGTCAATCTGTGAGCATAACCGATCTTCCGGAGGCTGTAAGTTTTTCTCCCAAACTCTAAATGACTCCATTTTTTTTTTGCGTTGGCAAGGTATTGAAGCGAACTACATAATGGAAACATAAATTTAGGATTTTGACTTACAGAAAATTTGTGGTTTCCTTTATTTGAAAATTAGTCATTTTCTAAAATCTCTAATGCAAATGATGAATGTTGTATTTCCACACTTTACTTGATTTAGAATAAAGTTTGTGTATGCTCTTCTGTTGCACCTTTTGGTGATATTGAGGACAAAAAATAAATTTGGTCTTCTTTTCTAACATTTGGTTACATTGGAAACTTAATCTTTTATTTTTTTGGATTAAGGGAATGAACAAATTATCAAGCTTTGTTTAAAGTTCATTTGATTTTAAGTTTTTCTTTAAATTTATCTAGTTCGATCAAATCATTGTGTATGATCTTATCTTGTGTTCTTAGACACTATTGAGAATAAAAAACAATTTTGATTTAATTTCTATTGGAAATTACTAAAATCATTTGTGCACATGACCTAATGATTGTCAAAGACTTGTGATATAAACAAACTCTAACTACATGTGTGTTGCAGGTTGTCAATGGTGTTCTAAACCTCATCTCTTAATCTAAAAGATAAAAGAACACACCACTTTATCCAACACAATGTATTTGCAGGTCTCTGTTAATAGCTATGGCTTGTCCACTTTAAACTGGGGGAAGTATCTTGGCACAAGCCATAAATATCATTATGAGGTTTGCCCCAGGAACCCCAAAGTAGTTCACACCTTGAGATAAATGGTGAATGAAACAAGAAGTGCTACACTACCCAATGGACTAGTACACATTTGTGAGATTAGCATCAAAATTATCTTCATGCGACCCCGGTGAGATATAATTGAATGTAATTTATTGCTAATTATATTGAAGGGGGTAAATTAAATCCAGGATACTCCTTGATTTAGTCAGTGCAAATTTCTTGGAAAATCGTGCTCGCAGAGATAGTTTGTAACACATAGAGAGTGAAACAATCAGAAGCTTATGACTTGGATCCAACTAGAATTTATCCATCATGTTCTATAGATCTCTCACGAAGCAACAAATTTTTTAGAGTCATAGCCTTGTTATTCAAACAAGGGGAGAGTCCATTAAAGTTAGAGCCTAGTTTTATTCATCACGAAATTTACAAAGTGTTACTTTTTCCTAGTTTTTCACTTGTCTTAAGACAAGGTTAAACTATGCCAAAGCTAGGCCAAGTATTTTTCATCACCACTTGGTATATTCCTTTGTTTTCTTATTTCCCATTTTGGGACAAAAGAGAACATACTTACGTAGTGCTATCAAAGATTATGTCCACCACTTTTACACCCACTTACATCCTTCCCTATTGAAACTGTGATAGTAAGCGTTGAAAGTGTGTTGGTACATCTTTGTATCTTGGTAGCCATCATATCGATACCCATATCGAGACTTCATTATAGTTATGTTGTCTCATCATTGACTTCCTTTTAGTTGTAATGATGCTTTCATCATATTGATATAATTTGTGATACTTATGTCTAGTTTCCTTTGCGAAACTTGATTTAAGTCTCTAAGTTGTATTATTATGCTACTTGCATAACTAACAAATTCTTGATATACTTAGACCTAGTTTGGATTCCAACATTGTCTTGAGTTTTAGAAAGTTTCGTCATTACACTTCTCACATTGTGGTGACATTATTTTGATACTAAAATATTACATTTTCCACAAATCTTGATTACCGTGTCTAAATAGTATTGTTGCGCTACTTGCATTTGTAGCCTCCGTTTCCAAGGACTTAGAATTAGTTTGTATCTAAAATTGTTTTAGTATACCTTGTTGGGATATCACGTCAACACCTTCTTAGTATTTAGGTCTTGTTTATTTTAAACTTAACCTAAATAGTGATACTATTTTATCACTATTTGAACCACACATATACTTGAAAAATTTAGGGAGTAACTATTCTTGTGATTGGGTCATTGTCTTGTCTAATATTTTCGAGTCTTAGAGACTTATTATTCTTGTACCTTTTGTTAGTGTGTCATTATTTATTCATTGGTGTCCTTAGTGCATATTTCCTTTTGGAATTGTTACCATTATTTAATTGACATTATCTATGACAATTTGACGTCGTTACTCTGCCTAGTTTTGTCTTAGAGTCCTTTTCTAAATCAACCTTAGAAAAACCTAGTTCATTATGCCTCTTATGAAAAGGATGGGGCATCAAAAATTAGGGTCCAATCCCTTTGTTTTTGTCTATGTTCATTGTAGTACATGTACACACTTGTTAAACCTTAGCAAAAAATTTCCTATCAAGCGACTCTTAAATCAAATTGAACATTGGAAAAGTTTGTTTCCTTTGTGTTGATAAACTTTATCAACCATTTTGACGTTTAAACTTCAAAAATTGTTGTCCAAACCTTGTTGAATTGTCAAAATTGTGTCATTACGATGTTTGTTTTCCTTAGATTTTATTTGGAAAATCACACAAGCATCCCCATATTTGCAAAATGTCTAGTTGCTTGCTGTTATGTTTCTCAAATTAACATGGAACTTCCTTCCATTTAAAGGAGTTCAATCACACTATCTAGGTCTATACATTTGTATCTAACAATGCCAAAAATGAATGATTATCACATGGTCTCTTATACGTACGAAAATATGGAATAAAGGTTTCAAAATTTCCATCAAAGTATGCCCATCATGGCTAAGCCTTGTTTGGTTCTTCATGCTAGAGAACTCGTTAAATTAACCCTTTCCCAACCTTCATCTCATAGTCGGTGGTATGATTTTGAAGATTGCAATCCATATTATTCTTCTGATTCCCCTCATTCTTATGAGGATTCTAATATGAATTATTCCTCTGATTCGAATCCTAAGTCGAGGTCCTCTCTTTCTTCATAGGACCCCATTTATCAGTCACCTCAACAACATATTCATCCTTTGAATATTCATGCAACTCAAAGTACTTCTATTCAATCATCCAAGTTAACTCCTATGTCACAATCTATTGACTTTCTACGCAATTGTGTTTATTTACCATCACTATATAATCTTATAGGTAAACCAATGCCATATTTTTCCACTCACGAGACATCTCAATCCAAGTCTACTTCATCTCTTGAATCATCTTCTTCTATCAATCAGAATCCAATTCCTCTTTGGCCCCTAGGTCATTTCAATCATTCCTTATTCTATATTCATCAATGTTCTAGAGATCAATGTTTACGTTGATGTCAAACCATTCACACGAGACGATGTACTAAGATATATTTTCAATGCACTATCCACTTCCTTTGTGGACACAATAAGGTAAAATATTACCCTCATCTACATCATCAAACACCTTTTAGATACTCAAAACTTGTTGGATCCCTTTCTTCTAATTAACCTCCTATGGTCGACTAATGAACCATACCAATTGATTTCTTTCAGAATGAAGGATAAATCAAGAAATTTATGGGGGTACATGAAGATATTCCTCTAGAGGATTGTGAGAAGTGATTCTCTTTAGACCTCGATGCATTCATGTATTGTGGGGAAGAGTTTGAATCATTTTATCAGGAAATGGAGGAAGACCCTATGATCATCAAACTTGATCCTCCTCTTATTCTTTTGTCTTCAAATTATTCATTGCGTGATGAAATTCCTAGGTCTGACATTGAGCCATGGACCATATTCTCATCACCCAATCATTATTTATCTATCATGATTCCTCAATCGTAATCTCACCTTAGGTCACCACCGAGTAGCCCATCATATTCTTCTATATGTGGGCCATCTCCAAGCAGCCCTTCATCATCTATTTGGGGGTCATCTCCTGGTATCCCATCATCTTCTATTTTGGGACCACGTCCTAATATCTCTTTATCTTCTATACTAGGGCCACGTCCTAGTAGCCCTCCAAATTCTGTTTTTGGGACATTTCCAGGTAGCGCATCATCTTCTATATTTGGGCCACATTCTAGTAGCCCTTCATCTTCAGTCTATGAGACACCTCCTAGTATCCCATCCTCTTCAATTCTTGGACCATATCCTTTTTTTCCATCACATTATCATCCTAACAATGATTGTGGTAAGCCCACCATCACCTCTCACACCAATTCTCAAATTCCACTTTATTCTCCCACTTCTCATGATTAGAAAAGTCACGTATTAGCTTATAGGAAACCTAAACGGTTTCTTCATCAAGCTAAAATAAAAAATTCCAAGAGCTTTAAAGATCCCAGCAATTTAAACGATCATAAATTTGAGAATCAAACTTGGTTCAATAATGAACACTAATGTAGCCATCAAGTATGGTGCAGAGTGCATAAACCTCTAGATAGGTAACTCAAGCTCTTGCATACAAAATCCATGTTTCATGATAATTCTTAGTCATTTATTGAGTATGAGCTCACCACGATCAAAGACAATATGACGTTGGATAAACAAACACGCATAGTATTCCTTATCAAGGAAATTACAAAAATTGTTGTTGGATCTTATCATGCCAAGTGACATTGTTGGTCCTAATTTAAAAATACAAAAATTAAGAAACATTAAAATTCAAAGGTACAAATATATAACATTGCAATCAGGTATTACATACACATGGATGTTCTTTCTTCTGTTTCTTGCCATTTCACTACAAGTCATCCACCATTTTCATCCCTTTGATGATATTTTGGTTAGTATATTCACAAAATTTTTGTGACATTTATCTCTATGGTATCTGTTTGACCTTGTTATTTCATCACCTTGGTAAATTAAAGAATGACCGACTTCTTAGAGATCCTATCACAATCTAGATTTAATAAAATTTTTATAAATAATTTTTGGACATATTTGTTGACACTAGTCAATTTCATAATCACAATCACTTCCACATCATTTAATAAAGCCATCATTGGTTCTTAATCCATCATCAAAACAATTGAGAGAGATGAAATAAGTTTTCAGAAAGTAAAAGAATCAATCAAAAAGCAAAATCAAAATAAAAAGCAAATCAATATATAACTCTCTCTTGGGGTATTTTCAATATCTCTACCAAGGCTATGGATGCATGGCTGGTAGTAGAGAAATGTTGCGATTAGAATCAAATTCATCTCCATCAGGGCTATGGATGCCTGGTTGATAGTGGAGAAATGTACGACTCTCCTTCCACCCTCCATTCATAAATCAACTTTGAAAATAAATCATTCTTGCACATTGGCTAGGGTGTCTTCACTTGTTGTCTATCAAATCTTCCCTACAAGAGGTAATTAATTTCCACGAGCACACATTGGATCTTGATGAGAAAACAAGATTAGTATGTTACCAAGTGTATTTTTTTGGACCTTTTTTGGACTCTTACTTTAGTCTATATCTTGTCTCATGATTTGTGCTTTTGGCTAATCACTTTTGTCGTCGCTAGGCTTCTAGCTACATTTTCCATATCCTTACATAACATTATAATTTTCTTCTGCTTCAGTCAAAAAATCTATGTATAAGATTTCATTTTTACTATGTTTGAGGGAAAATTTGTCCCTTCTTTCAATAAATAATGTTCTACTTCTTTTTGTCATCAGATTCTTGGCCAACTTGCTCTAGGGTCATGCTTGCTCCTTCTTGGCACTTCATTAGTTTGTGTTCATCACCAGGTTGAACATATCTATTTTGGCCTTGATCTAACCTATCCTCTTGTATATATTTGGAGATTTTTCCTTTATATATTACCATCTAATGCTGGAGGAAAATTTTCATATTCACCCTCTTGTACATATGCGTGACATTCTGCCCTTGTACATCCAATCTAATGCTAGGGGCATCCAAGCTTCTTGGTTTTCTTGCACATAGCTTCAGAAAACTTTTGGAAAAACACAAAAAAATTTGTATAACTTTTGAAAATACCAAAACATCCAAATATTTTTCATTGAAAAAATCAAAACGTTCAAAAATGGTTCATAGAAAACTAAAAAACAATAGAACATTGTCCAAAGATAGTACCAAAAATAGTGCAAAATGTTTCAAAACTGTCCCACAAAAACAAAGTAGTGGTTTTCTTACATTAGTTATTTAATTATACATAGTTTTGGTTACATTTCTTGTTTGTATTATGTGTTGTAAATTAGATTCATTTGCATCCTTAGATTGATTGTTACTTTGATCTGTTGTGAGTTGGCATTGCCATGCGTTTTTCAACATGTAATAAATAACAATAAATGAGCTCAAAATTCAAATTTTTTGATTTACGTACCTGCAGGCCATCCCCATGAAGCCTCATGTAGTCTCAGATGATGTCATCATGGTGCGTATAGTCCTGAATTCACACCATTCCTCTCGCATGTCAATGAAAAATCACCAATAAAAGTGGTAAGGGTAGGTAACAAATAACTAGCTGTGACAATTTTTACCCCCTCTGACTTGGTATTTGTACCCATTTTGACCTCCCCATTGTGTCTCTTGCCACGAAAGTGCTATAGGACCATCGTGATTCTTCCAAATTCTTATAGCACTTGCCCCAATGATTATTTTTAATAAATAATCATTTTTTACCTATTTTTCGCTACATTGGGGCATGTTTTTGCTTCCCAACGACCCTTTTTGCTACATGGGGCATATTTTTGATTTTCAACATTTTTTGGCGATGTCCCAAGATATTTAAATTATTCTCAATTATTTTATTATTATAAAATTTAAAATTCAAATAATAAAAAAAAAACCAATTTTTTTCAAAAACCCTAAAAAATGGTAAAAAATCACAAAAATCGAAAAAAGTGTAAAATTCAATTTTTTTCAAAAACTGGTAAATGGCATATACACAAATGAATCTTGTATCAAATGCATTTTCCTAAAACATAAATTTTTTTCGTATAAAATATCTTTCTTAGGTTCTCACTTGTTCTCGCATGGCGACTCGTGCTTCATTTTGATCTAGCTCCATTAACAAAGCTGGTTTGCTTGCTATGTCTATACTATCTTGGCACAATGAGTTGATTGGTACTATTTCATATTACATGAATCATTTTTCATAGGACCCCTATGTCCTCCGTTACTCCCCTTGCATGTATCCTTGCTTGGGGCACCATTTTTAATCCTTGTCATTAAACATGAACATTCAAGAACTAAAGCTTGATAACAAAAAAATTGGTGCAACTGTCTTGAACGTTGTTTGTTTGAGTATGTGTGTTTGTACTTGTTTCCCTATCAGGTTATCTTGTTTACTTTCTCATATTGCATTGAATTATGTATGTGGCATGGAGTTAAGCATTTTTATAAATGAACAAATGTTAGTATTATAGCTTTTCATGTTATTTTACACTATTTTTGTATGCATACATTTTAATAAGGGCTGATGACATTGATCATTCAAGCAAAGTGATGAAACAAAGTTGTTTATTGAATGAGTTGGATGCACAATTTATTTCCATTTTCATCTATCAATTCTCCTTACTAGCATGTTTTCTTCCATCTGACTCCTTCTATCTGTTTCCTTCATATTTCTGATCGTCGATTGACTTCTTCTATCACCCCATCAACATTAGAGGGGGAATCCTTCATTCTTCTATTTTTTTTAGAAATTCACTTAGCTATAATTGTCTACTATATTTGAAGTGGCGTCACTTATGCCACCCCAAAGAGGGGAAAATGTAGACACCAAAAATCCACTTGTGCATTTTTAATGGTAAAGTGGTACTCATTATCCTCTATCTTATCATTTCCATTATAATTAGTGATTTATGCTAATTAACTAACGTTTCCCTCCATTTTGGTCAATTAAGAACACTTCATTAATTAACTCACTTCTATCACATTCTAGATGCCAATTAACGACACTTCGTTAGTTATAATCCTCTTCGAATACAAAAATTAGCTATTATTAGCTAATTAAGCTTATTTACCCTTGTATTTAATCAATAAACCCTCTTATTGGCTAAATTCCTCTTTCAAATGCTTCAAATCATATCATATTCCTCCTAAATCACCTCCAAATAGCCTAAAAATATCATTATACCTTATTAATTAATCCTAATTGATTAATTAAAGTACCAACAACTCCCATGAGTTGCTAACTCACTAGTTAAATTATCTAATCACAGTTAATTAGCCTAGAGTTACTTTATCATTTGTCCCACATTCATTGTGATTCAAGCTTACCCAAATAGAAAGCTATAAATAGGACCAAGCTCTTACCTTCACACCTTACACCATACTTTGAATAGTATTATCATATTAAACACAAGATCAAGAGCCTTACTCCATTAATGGAATGCCTTGCATCATCCATTTACATCCAATATTCATGCTTGGTTAGTAAGAGAATATCTAAACATGGCCTTATAGCCATTTTAGAGAGATATATTCACCATATTGAAGTAGCAACATCTAATTTGATTGCTTGTAATATTCTTAGGTCCATTTTTAGAATGCAATCATATACTAAGTAGATATGTTATAATTAGATGAATAATTTCATGTTAATTCATTGTAAGCATTTTAATAAGCTATGATCTTGATGGTTCATTGATAAATTTGAGCTTTGCTATAGAATAGCAGGTGTTAGTCTCTTTTAGTTAGCTATTACAAAAGTTTAACATGTTCACACTACATATCAAATCAATGTGAAAAAATTATGTATAAAGTAACAAGATAGTGAAGAAAAATAGAACTACTCCTGATTTTATATTTTCTCTCATATGTGAACATTTTTGTAATATGTGATAATATTAATGTTTTTAAAGTATTTTAAATATAGATACGTACAATAAAGGGGATAACATAAGAACCTATAAATATTTGAGGAGAACATATGTGTTAAGGTAAAAATTAATAATATTTATTAGGGTACAACCTCTAGGAAGAGAAATCTGTGTGTTTACAACCATGGTAATCATGTTAAGTGTTTGCATTTTCCAAGGAATAATGTGTATGACTATAAATATGTTGGAAACATAGTGAATAGGGGGTGAATCAATTATTAAGTTTTATATCCATTTCATTCATCATTCATGATTAATTCAACCATTATAACATTTAATAAAAGCATGTACAACATAAAACATAAGAAGATAACACAATCAACACAAGATATAAAGTAGGAAATCCTTAAGGGGAAGAAAAATAACTCAACCTATATTTATATTACTAAAAAAATGACTCCTATGAATATTACACATTATAATATATTTATTTAGTGAGGAACCAACCCCAAAAGGATAAAAACCCCCTAGTTTAGTAGGGCACCAACCCTATAAAGAGCACCAACCCCTAATTTTGTAGGAAATCCTACAAGGAGGATATAACCCACAAAGATGACCAAGCACCAAATCAGCCACAAAAATGTGTTTTTTACCACTGATTTTTTTATACTACAACTGAAGATGACACCATGAAGCTCACTCTCCTCTCTATCTTGCTCAAAACACCTCTCTTTCCTTCCTTGCACACATGCTTCTTCTTCAAGATGATTTCATTATTTTCCCTAGCACACCCATACCTGATCACATTCTAGAATGTAATAGAATCATTCCTTCCCTCTCATGATGGTCATGACTACCTCTAGCAGCTCCAATAACTCCCCTCTAGGTTGCACTTCTTTAACACTCACAACTAACTTAAATGAGCTTTCGTAACTTGCTTATATACCTATTTTTTTGGTATAAATAACCTAGGTCAGCCATAATAATGTAAAAATACCAAATCATAATAAAATTACGTAAATATCACCCAAAGGGTCACATAGCTCTCCATAATCACCTAGACCCTTCTATACCTCCATTAGGACCTAACAAGCCCTAAAACACCAATATAAACAACTTGTAAACCAAGGAGTGAACAAGAGAAAAAAAACTTCAAAAAGTTATGAAAACCAATTATACATGTTGTATAAGCCCTCAAAAATCTCCATATATATTGAAAACAACTCATAACAATCATCACACCATGAAACCCTCATGAGAGCATGCCCAACCAAACAACCTCAAAATTAACCTTCAGTAATAAAGCCATACATTGCTCAAATATATGAAAAAACTCAAGTGTGATATATAAATAGAAGTATATTTATGTCAGGATCATAAAAAAATAAAACCAAGTATTAGATACACCTATAACACATCCAAAACTGCTATGTTCCCAGATTACTCCAAACAACCCCAAAAATGCCTACAAACTAGTCCTCATAAATAGGGCACACTTTAAATCCTATGGAATTAACCATGATCTTAAGTCATCATAGACATGTAGTAAAACTCCCATGATTCCCTAAATTGTAGTTTAGTCATTAGGTTCAATGGGAAACTTTTTCACAAACTGAAACATCCCATAAACTTACCTTTTTGGGTGGGATTGACATATAAATTGTACCTCTAAATAGCACCTACAGATATATGGAGGAGTACTCTATAACATCAAATCATAAAATTTCCAAAGGAATCAATTCTGGGTCACTACAAGAAATTTTATCTAAGTCAATCCAAAGCTAGGGTTTCAAGATGGTTAAAAAGTAGTTTACCTTCTTAATGATTGTTCATAAAAATGTGATGATAAAACACCCTTATTATTCTTTTAAAATATTCATAAATGACCTAATAAACTATGCCCAGGATATTAGGTCCCAATGAAAAGCACACACTCCCAAATGAGCATCTAAAAGTCAAATTTTACATCAAAATTTCACCTTTAAAAACATGGTTTTGGTAAAAGTGCAATATCTTGCAAAATATTCAATTCCTGAACTTGAAACTTGACACACCACACTAAAACAACATCATTCAGATATCCCAATGAGAGTTTTTACCTACAAACATTTGAGACTCTTTAGAAACTAAGACTTACCCATGTTTTCTAGCCTTTTCTTGATTGTTCTTGCTTCAAAGGACCTTAATCATGTATTATACACCTAATTAGTGACCTAATACACCTAATAAACATGTTATGCAACCTAAAAATACTTCTTACATGCTCAAGCAGGTATTCCCTATATCATATTACATGCTACCATCTCATCCTTCTTGTACTAGGTCAAGAACAAAACCTAAACGATTTTATTTCACCACATGACTTACTCAACCTGACATATTTACCATCATGCAGACCTAATAACACCCTTAAAACATATATACAATCATGATAGACACTATACAAACCTTCATACCACCTTTAGAGCTCATACACTAGACCATACATGATAAAAATACACTAAAACATGTAAATGCACCAAGACATCATGCCAAGACACCAATGCAACACTTCATGACACTTCACCTCATTAATGAAAACAACATGGACTCACCTAGGCATACTAAAACACCTTGAAATCAATGAAAACAACAATGCCACATTTTCAAACAATCTCCCCCTTTGCCATTGATGAAAACTATCTTTAGAAACATTGATGGAAACCATATCATGTAAACACATAAAATATTCCTTTTCATGTTTCTAAGTACACTCTCCCCCTTTGATATCTATAAAAAGGAACTATAACATATTGATATGAGAAAAAAATTGAAAACACACAATAACAACATAGAATAAACTTACTTTCTCCTCCTTGGATTACACTCACTTTCTTGGTTTCAACAACTAATTATTCATGTACCTATTTTCAATCATTAAAATATCTTCACTTGAGAGTATATTCACCTTGGATGACTGAATAATGCGTGACACCCCCTCAAATGATGCACTTTATAGATCTATTTTAAGCCTTACTCCATACTTGGCTTGTACTTAAACCTGATGACACAGTCATGATTACTTGTTATCTTATTTCTTAGATTTTTGTACCATCTTGACCTTAAAGTTATCAAATAGATTCTTTAGGATACAATGCTACAACTATGGAAAGAGCCAATACAGTCTCTCCTTGACTTATGTGATGATACATTTTTCATGAAAATAATCTGCTGACCAACTTGCAAAATAACACTTTGAATCACCTACAAGATAGTATGATGGATACAAACCCATACTTAATAAACTTCAATCAATATACCTTTAAGAGACTAACATAAGCTGCATGCCTCCATTCCTATAAAAATTATCATGATACCTCAGATATAAACTTGCATTTAATCAAACTCCCCATATTTTGAACATGTATTTAAGGCATCTTACATCCCTTATGAAACTAATGATTGTACTAGCTTGTTGATGCAGAAGCATCATCACAGGACAACAAAAATATAATTTTTCACTCAATCATAGTTGAAGAGGTCAGAATAAAGGTGTTAAGGAATGCTCAAGTCATGAAGAAGGGGTTTAGATGAAGTTTTAAAGCTTGGAAATTCAAATTCTTGTTCCCTCCAATTTTTTTAATTCAAATTATAAAGCATGTAGGGACTTTTCAAGGGGGTTAGTTATCTAAACATGTTTTAGAAATCTTCTAACGTGAAGTATAATTCATAAAATTCTAGGAAAGATGTGAATATGTCACCTCATGTTGTATGAACCTAAATGACACGTGAAGAGTCACTAAAAAACAATTACAATTCAAGAAATAATAAATATAAAGATGAGAATTAGAATGATAGAAAACAATTATGGGGATACCTCGAGGGAAGGAGAGGAGAGACTCTCAGGAAGAAAATGAAAAAATATAATATGAAGTTTTGTATACAATACACAATTTTTGTATGAGGACTTTGTTTTTAGAACATTTATACACTATTTGGTAATGTATCTTTCTCCTTAATATGACTAATGAAATTTATGATAATATTTTATTACATTCATTATGTGTAAAGGATGGTATTTGGTGTGGAGTATTTACATTCAAGGCCTATTGTGGAAAGGGTAAGCCTTAGATCACAACTGAAACTGTGAGTGAGGACACTTGTCATATTGCTTGGACCTAAGCATCTCAGAAGTTATTTGTATTGTGAATTATTAATGATAGTTAGATGTATGGTGTAGGGATATTAATCCATTAAGGAAAATTGTATGTGATCATTCTTGTGAGTGAAGGAAACAAAGGAAATTTAATCCTTGTTTTAGCATTGGTATGAGCATTTTTGGTCATTACATGATGCAAAATTGTAATGTTATGTGTATTAAGGTTATAGTTTGGATTCATGAGGCTCAAATAGTGGATTATGGGTAGAAAATGTGAATACAATATTGAGAAAATAGAATTGTTGAGTAAGGACTTTATTTCATACACTGTCTACATGTTGGCACAGTTAATATCTTGGTGACAAAATGTACTTACCTTGAATCTTCACCTCCAGTGGTAAGATTATCATGTAGTAGGATGTAGTATTAGTATACAATAGTCTTTGAAAGGATGAAAAATAAAATATTCATCGTTTGTGAGTGATTCGTACCCTCTCGGGTCCACAAACCAATCACAGTCAGGGTTTATGAAGGGTTTGAATTTTGAACTATCTAACCATCAAATTTTGAGCTAAAAATTGGTAAATACCATCCTTGAAACCCCTTATAAAATATTCTTGAATAATTTTAATTTTTTTGGGTACATTTGTGAGTAATTCATGACAGTAGCATAGGAAACCTTGACACAGTCCAAGAAGGCTAATTTAGTAAGGTGGTTAACAAAGAAAGTGTGCTTTTATACCTTAAGAGACTAACATAAGCTGCATTCCTCCATTCCTATAAAAAATTATCATGATACCTCAGTTAAACTTGCATTTAATCAAACTCCCCCTAGTTTGAACATGTATTTAGGCATCGTACATCCCTTATGAAACTAATGATTTGTACTCTAGCTTGTTGATGCCGAAGCATCTCACATGACAACAAAAATATAACTTGTCACTCAACATAGTTTGAAGAGGTCAGAATAAAGGTGTTTAGGAATGCTCAAGTCATGAGAAGGGTTTATATGAAGTTTTAAAGCTTGGAAATTTCAAATTCTTCTGTTCCCAGTCCATTTTTTTAATTCAAAGTATAAAAAAAAGCCACAAAATGGTAGGGACTTTTCAAGGGGTTAGTTATCTAAACATTTTTAGGAATCTTCTATATCTAACTGAAGTATATTCATAAAATTCGTAGGAAAGGATGTTAATATGTCAGCCCTCATGTTGTAATGAACCTAATGACACGTGAAGAGGTTCACTAAAAAACAATTACATTCAGAACATAATAATAGAAAGATGATAATTAGAATGATAGAAAACCATTATGGGATACCTCGAGGGAAGGAGAGGAAGACTCTCAGAAGAAAAGAAAAAAATATAATATGAAGTTTTTGTATACCATCCCAATTTTTTGTATGAGGCTTGGTTTTTAGAACATTACACGATTTTGGTAATGTATCTTTCTCCTTATATGACGAATGAAATTTATGATAATATTTTAGTACAATTCATTATGGTAAAAGGAAGGTATTGGTGTGGGAGTATTTAATCAAGGCCTATTTGGAAAGGTTAAGCCTTATATCACAACTAAACTGTGAGTGAGGCAACTGTCATATTGCTTTGACCTAAGCATCTCAGAAGTTATTTGTATTGTGAATTATTAAGATAGTTATGATGTATGGTGTAGGGATATGATCATTGAGGAAAAATTGTATGTGATCATTCTTGTGAGTGAAGGAACAAAAGGAATTTAATCCTTTTTTTAGCATTGGTATGAGCAGTTTTGGTCATTACATGATGCAAAATTGTAATGTTATGTGTATTAAGGTTATAGTTTGGATTCATGAGGCTCAAATAGTGGATTATGGGTAGAAAATGTGAATACAATATTGAGAAAATAGAATTGTTGAGTAAGGACTTTATTTCATACACTGTCTACATGTTGGCACAGTTAATATCTTGGTGACAAAATGTACTTACCTTGAATCTTCACCTCCAGTGGTAAGATTATCATGTAGTAGGATGCAGTATTAGTCTAAAATAGTCTTTGAAAGGATGAAAAATAAAATATTCATCGTTTGTGAGTGATTCTTACCCTCTCGGGTCCACAAACCAATCACAGTCAGGGTTTATGAAGGGTTTGAATTTTGAACTATCTAACCATCAAATTTTGAACTAAAAATTGGTAAATACCATCCTTGCAACCCCTTATAAAATATTCTTGAATAATTTTAATTTTTTTGGGTACATTCGTGAGTAATTCATGACAGTAGCACAGGAAACCCTGACACAGTCCAAGAAGGCTAATTTAGTTTGGTGGTTAACAAAGAAAGTGTGCTTTTGAGTTAGAATCCAAACAAAGAACTTTGTATGCAAGACAAATGCCTTATTGGGTACTTAGAAATCATAATTTTATGCCTTGAAGTTTCTTAGAAAAGGATTTATGAGAGATTCCAAACTGTAATTGACTTAATAGATGGTTTTGTAAGCAAGAAAGAGAAACCGAGACTGAGAGAGGAAGGTGGAGAGTTAGGTAATAAAACTTAATACAAACCTTGGGATAGATGAAATGGTACTAATGAAGTTAATAGGTTGTTCAAGGTGCCTCTAGATCACCATAACAATGAGTGGACCAGAATACTATAGTCATTTTTGTACCCCACGAAGAACAAGGGAACCTCATGCGCGTCGACCTATCACCCAGCGGGCGTTGGGCACTCACTCGAGGTGTGTGAGAGGGATCTGAGTCTCTCTTTTATGTGAGTTTAGTGGAAGGCATAATCCATGATTCTGACTTAGTGATTTAATAGACATGAAAAGCTATAGAGCTTAGAACGACTTCTACACCCCTTCAGTCATAACAGAAACAAAGCACACAACATAATTAATTGGAAATGGGAAGTTGTAAATTCATAATAAGACTAAACATTCAAGTAAGGTTCATGATTTACAAGATCAAAAGAATAGTGGAAACATGTAGATAATACAAGAAGGAGATCTTAACATAAACATAGTGGTAACCTTATCACATTCATTCGTATTATTATTCCAAGACATCAGAGAGAGGTAGACCACAGTCATGTGCCATATCTGGATCCATACATGTATGCTCACAAAATAAAATTTTCATTCCCCATTTCCCCATTACATCCTTCCTAGAATCATCTACCCATTTATACCACAGTTCTCATAGTAATTCTGTAGAGCTTCACTACCTCGCTTCTGTCCCCCTTCTTTTGCCAAGGGAGAGCGTATAAATAGGCATATGAGCTCTAACAAACTCTTATGCAACCTTAGATCTGGCCCCAAGTGTCAAGGTGTGGGTCACCCCAGGTGCATGCCTCTCCATGTCATGATTAGATTTTTGGATCTTCCTATCGCAAGCTATATTCCTTCCAGGACACCCTGTCACTTGGTTGGAACCTTATCCAAACAGAACACATTCTTCATGTGTTCTGTCAAAAAGGCCAAAAATAGCTAAGTCCCGAATTGTTCATCACATGCGTGTGTGTCCTTGGTTCTCCAAGAACCCCTTTTGAATTCTGCCTTACACACCTTCACTTGCGCACTCCCTCTAGCTGTGTGAGCCTATGCACCTTTAAGATTTGGAAGCTATAGAAGGGTCCCAACATTACCCCACACTTCACCTATTCTCCACCCTCGAGAAATTTTTCAAAGAATGCAGTACAAAAATGTAAGGCCCTGGCTTGGAAAGAATGGAGGGAAAGAATAAAGAATGGGGGGTAGGAAGAATAGAGGAAAAATTTTCCTAAAGAAGAAGAAAGGGAAAATTTTTCCACAGGTCGGCCTCCAGTGTACTCCAAGCACTGACTTCATCTTACGCTCTAGTGTAGATATCACCGACCAAGGTGCTAACCTTGTTGAAGGTTAACCCTTCCCCCTTCATGTTAATGGTCTCCACCACAGTCTCCAACTCCTTGGCGTGATCCTCTAGGGAATCCATCTTCCTCGTGATGACCTTATAGAGCTCTTTTAGTTGGGTTTTGATTGAGACTCACCAGTTCTCAATAGCTTCAAACTTCTTCTCCACTTCGGCTAGGATATTTTCTCGCTCGGCTCTATTGCCCTTATTCTTTTCCCTGAAGTCCTTCAGCTCGGCCTCGTTGTTGGCAAGCAACATGCTTGTCACCTTGTCTTGATCCATGTAATGGTCGTAGGTGACCCCCACGGTTTGTGCAGCTATTTTCATGTCAGCGAGCACCTTGTTGTATTCAGCCATGAGTGCGATGAACTTCAGCTTGTCTTCCTTCTCCAAGCATGTGGCTACTTCCTTAGCTGACTCCAAGGCCAAAGGCTACCTTTCCATGGTGAGGATCCAAGTCAAGTAATCTAGACATTCCAGGGAGGATCCATACTTGTGCATGGGAGGGTTAAGGTCCAGGTGCTTCATGATAATAGCTTAGGAGATGAGCTCCACTTTCTTGGAAACTTCACATACCTTGGCCTTTTCCTCCTGAAGCTCCCTCTATAGTTGAGCACTAATTAATTTCTCAAGGCTAAGGTCCTTCATTAGTTTGACTACTTCATCTTTCCTCTTTTCCAACAGGTCCTCCAAGACTTTAACCCTGTCATTCCTGCAGAAGAGCCTCAATTTCTATAGAGAATTTGTCGAGCACGTTACACACTTTCTCATCTAATAGTTTTTGCATGTTTACAATAGGGTTGTCACCCTTTCCTTCGGACAACACTAAGACCACTCCTTGGTTAACTTCGAACTCAGGATCGTCGAGGTGGGAGTTGAACGCCCATGATATCATCTTCCTTATGCATGGGTATCCATCCTTAGGGTCAAAGGATTCCATAGTGGTGAGCTCCTTGGTGGGCACAGTACTCTGGAAATGTGCACGCAAAACTTTATTGGGGTCATCAATATATCCCATCATTGTTCTTCCCCCTTCCATGCATTTACTTCCTATGGGCACGCCCTTGGGAATAGTTACTGAAAGAGTTGAGCCTTTTGTGCTACCCACACTCTTCTCCCTCTGCTCTTCTTTGAATTCACTGAGTACTAGCTCCGCGCTGCACTCCAAATCCTCTTTGACCAAGGTGTTGATTATCTTCTTTGCATCCCTTGTCGCTTTCTCATTCACCTCCTCCTGAGTGAGCTTGGGCATATCTGGCCCCTTAGTACTTGCCCCTTCGCTCCTCTCCTCGCTCCACATGCCTTTCTCTCCTTGGGTGCCCTTCCTCCTTATAAATATGAAAGCATCATTTATATCCTCTGCTCCTTCTCCCTCCGAATCATGGATATCAATAGGTTCCTGAGTCACCTTCAACTCTTCCCCTTCATCATCATCATTTTTGCCAATATAGGCATTCGGGTCATCTGTATCTTCAGACCCTTGTTCCTCTATCCCTTGTTCTTCTTCCTTTACAGAAAACTCCAAAGTCGGGGATGTTTTCCTCTCTTCATCTGAGGGTTCTTTAAGAGATGGTGGCTTTGCAAGATCCAGGGTCTTCTCCCTGACCACTGTTCTCCTCTTCTTCTGGACATAGGAACTCGGCCCCACGGTACCTACATTCTACTTCTCCACCACCCTTTTTTCTTCTTCCTCTTCCCTCTCCTTGCGATTTGGCACAGGATTCTTTCTTCCCATGGGGTCATCCAGGATGGATATCTCATTCTCTACGTATGCACCCTTTTCAAACTTTGGCCTTATGCATAGGTAGATTCTTGCAGCATTACTCCCAGCAATAGGTAATGTTAACAGCCTTAGAATGTGCACATCCTGCAACATGTACCTTTTAACGTATGTGTGCTTCTTTGGGTAGACCAACTTCTTTCTCATCTCCTTGTGCTCTCTATCAAGGGTGGATAACTCCAGGCTCAATTTCTTTGATTCCTTATATCTGTTTACCCCTGCTTGGAAAAATTGGGTAGTAAATGAGAATAGGAGCTTGCACCATGGGCTCTAATTGCCATCCACCAAGATGAACCTGCTAATGTAGAAGTGATGGTAGATCATGAACTCTACTTCTCCTTCGGATGCTATGGGGAGTTATTCAGGGATCTACCATTCAGCCCCGAATGCGTTCCTCAGGTGCTTATACCATTTTTCTAAGCACGCCTTGTGTACCTCTATCATTGATTCATAGGTGTATTTCTGGAATCTGTCCGTGGGCAAAGGGTCTTAAGCTGGGTAATCCCACACAAAATTTTTAGATGCATCTGGCACCCCGATTTACGAGAACACAATTATTAACAGAATGTTTCCAAAAAGGATTTTTCCTCCGTTCTACTTATGATTTCATCTACTATGTACTAGGAGATGTTGTATACAGTGCCCTCCGTGACCTTCCTATAGACATTCAGCCAGGGCTTTCTCACCTGGGTCCACCTCTATTGTCCATTCAGTTTGAAGACAATGTGCATGGCCATCTTCATCACTGGATCATTGATATTTGAGACGTCATAGTACCTTGATCCCTTCTTCAATTCCTGGGATGCTATGGTTTCCCTGATTTCCTCCTCATCCTAGAGGTCAACTATGAGCGCATCCCCTGCATAGTTTAGGCCTGTGAAGTGTGAAATTAAGTGGGGAGTTATGCACATTTTTCACCCTGTGAAGTAGAAGAAGTCTTTGTGCATGTGCATCATCAGCCATTGGTACAAGCGCTCGAGCTTCCCAAAATATGGTAGCTCGTAAAGTTGGAGAAGCCCTACCTTCTCCATTTTCACCTTGACCACGTCGCTATAGATTGGAAACCTATTAGGTGTTCATTTATTTGTGGGGCACACCAACTCCAACGCCATCTCCTTTGCAATTATGCTTGACCGGTGATTATAGTCAATTATGGTCATCTGTCTTATGTGGGACTCCCACTCTTGCCCTAGCAAAACCCCATCCAGTTATTGCATCTCCAAATACCATTCTTCGTTCGTATCCAAGGGTATTTCCTCTTGTTTCTTCTTCCATTTCCCCTTACCCTTCTTGGATTGTTCTACCATTTTTCCTACTAGTTTTGTGGCCGTCATTGTACCCCTTGCTTTCATTCTAGGTTAACTTATGAGTTTGTTTGAAATTTTTCTTCATGCACCCTGTGCCCTAGAACACAAACCCTAATCTTTGATTTTTCCCTTCGATCACAGTGCTTCTCCACAATGTTCCTCACACCCGTGAATCACTTCTGCTCTAGTTTTTAGGTCTAATGGACCAATTTCACTTAAGTTTTTAGGATTTTCCTTCACACGAGTCAGTTCCTGAAACCCTAGCTCATGAAAGAAAATCACTCTTCTTATTTTTGCAAACTAAAATAATGAACTACCCATTCTTGTATTTAAAGCTTTTCCCACTTTTACACATTTAAGGCTAGGCTACCTACCACCATATGACCATGTTTAATGTGGTGTTTTCAAACAAAACTTGACTTCATCGCTTCTCCTCACACGCCCAATCCTTGTGTGAAAAGTGTTTCACCTGCGCTCATTCCTTTCATGATTTTTTTTCCAACCTTCTGGCGTGCAAGCAATCCATCTTGACAGAATACTCTTGCGCATGTGTTACCAGTGCCAAAGGCATTTCTTCCATCCTCATGATTCTTACTTTCACCTACCTCATGTTTTTTCACTTTTTCTCCTTTGTACGTGGATTTTAATGTACCCTTATCTTTCCACCTATCTAAGCTTATTTTCTCTCCCTAATGCATCTTTTCAATAGGAATATTCAAACAGTCCTACCAACCAGCCTTAGTAAATAACTCATCTTCCTCACCCCACACAAAATCGACACATACAGTCCTCTGTGCATTCATAATTTAAAAGTAAAAGGTTACGGGCCGCCCAAGGTGCAAAACAAAACACAAGCGAAATGAAATACAAGAAAGGAAAAGCATAAAGGAATTCTAAGCTAAGAACTACAAACTCCTTAATTACACACTCCATAAATTATTATAGTAGGGCTTTAACCTACTCACCATTGAAGTGTCAGTAATTTTGTTTCATCCGCACTTGTAACTGCATGCACACCCAAACACGCTGTATGAAATTCCATAAGGACCCAACCAATGCACCTTCAACTTTCTAGATGGTTTAGAATTTAGAATCATATAGATACCATTGCCAACCTCAACTGTTTGTTCTTAATGTGGCAGTCATGCATCCTTTTGCCTTAGCTTTTTTCATTTTTTTGGCTCCATCGTGCTAGTGAGTGCCTTTCATCACTTTATCAATTCATCATTCTTGTCTTCTAAGTGCTTGCTCATCATCCAATCCTCCTACGCGTGCTATATGTAGAGATGGTAATATGAATTCCATCAAAAAAATTGCTTTCGCGCCAAACACCAGTTGAACTGGTGTGTCCTTGTTCAATCTTTCTATCGTTTGCTATATTGCCCAAAGAACCGGCTGACACCTTGTCATCCAGCCTTCCTATACATTCACATATCTAGTCAATGTGTGACTAAGGATTTTGTTGAATGACTCTGGCATCCCATTTTTCCTGAGGGTTGATAAGGGGTAGTCTGTGATGGGCTACCAGGAATTCTGCCAATAGAATCCTGACGGTTTTTTCATTTAAGAAGTGAGTGCCCCTCTCACTTGTAAACTTTTAATGGGCACCCATCCTTTCTGGTTTTTTTTTTTTTGGGTTTTGATAATGTTTTCCACAAAAATATAGCACAATGGCTGCAGTGCAATCCTTGTGGGCATGGCTGCTACCCACCTTGTTTTAGATAAGCATACAATGTATGATAATACCATGAAGTTAGTCCTTCGCGCGTTGGTGAGATGGTCTAAAAAAATCCATATCCCATTTCTCAAAAGGTTTCACGTTGCTGATGGGGCATAAATGCATCTCATTCCTTCTCCCAGGTTTACCAAGGCACTTGTAGTGATCACAGGCCTTGTAAAACTCAATGCAATCCTGGTGAATCATCTCCCACCATAGTCTGGCGACTAGGATCTTCCACGCGGTTGCATTCTCCACATAGTGTCCTCCAGCAATCCCATGGGCTTCTCTAATGATGGCCACGTGTTCATGTTCTAATACACACTGGTGCAACACCCTATCGTGGCCCATTTTATACAATTTCCCATTGGATCAACATGAAGGGTGCGATCTATGCTAACCTTTTTATTTCAAGTGCATTCATCCCTTCGGGCAACCCAACCTTCCGTGAGACAATAGTAATGTCTTCTATTAGGAGGGCGCTGCTGTATCTAGTAGTTATGCCTCTGACTGGTTCCCTCGATACTTGTGCATCCTCTCCCAATCAATCCCTTGATAAATATCCAGCCCCCACACTTGTTCTTCCAGTTTACCCCACTTGGAATTCAATTCCTGAAATAAAAGTACCCCCAAATGGCATATGCACCATTGCACAACACTGCTTTGTTTACTAGATAATTCAAGGCCATATGGTCAGTGTAGAATTTGAGGGATTCACCAACAAATATTGTCTAAATTTGTGAGTGCGTAATCATTTACAATGCCTCACGCTCCTCGTTGTAAAATTCTGTTCTGCTGGTGTCAAAACTTCTACTTGCAAACACAAGGGGATGATCAACAATTCCCTCTCATGGTTGAGCAAGAATGGGCTCCCATTATTGACCAGAGGCACCACGTTGGACATGTAAAGGTTTAGTATCCCATGATGCGAAATTGGATAATGGTATGGTGATAAGCCTTTCTTTTTATAGTGCAATTCCCCTCTGTTCGTTGCGCCTCTCCCCACTTAAAAGCACTCTTATGTTTGAGTAATATTTCCAAAGGCACGATGATCTTAGCATAACCCTTAATTAACTTTCTATATTACCAGTGTGTCCAAGAAATCCACGCATGACGCTTTGGCTGGTGGGCTCCACTAGTCCCACAATAACTGTAAATCGTTCACAGGACCACCATAACCCTCTTTGCATATATATGCCCCAACAACGTGCCAAAAAGGGTTACAAAGATACACTTCTTGATGTTGAGGGAACCTCAATTACTGCCATCTTGCAAACATCAATCCTCAAGTTATCATAATGGTCCCTTCCCAATGCCTACCCTATACAATCATCCAAATATACCTGAGTAACTTGTGGATGAAGTCCTTAATTGCTTTGGTACCACTATGCGTTAAAATACAATGGTTCATTCTTCAATCCAAAGGGCATACGCGGGTATGCAAGATTCCCCCACTAGGTGTGAAAGTTGTCCTTATCTTGGCTCCCTTGGCAATTCTTACTTGGTGATATTCAAGTCCATCCGTAAAGGAATTGACCTCATTCCCAGCAACTCCTTCCAAATCTCTTCAGTGCAGGGCCGGTGTAACGGATCTATGATACCAACACATCAATCTCCCTGTACATACCACATATCCTAATCATACCCATCCTTCCTTATGCTAATCACCATTGGAATTAATCCATTCTAAATCCTCATATAGCCTCAATGATACCGATATATCATTTTTAGCTACTCTTCTTTACCCTTACAGCATGTTGGGATTCACCTGTAGGCCTCTTCATGAAAAGAAAGAGGGCGCACACCATCTTCAAATTTATCCACATTTCCCCTAATGATGGTGACACCCTTTCAACTCATGGTTCTCTTTTGTGGGAACAATCCGCCAATTCATGTAAGAGACACTGATCCTTTAGACTTAAGTGTCCGGCCAGTTAGTCCCCCCAATGATGCTTACTTAGTCTCCTCTCCAGCTGATGTTAATGGGATGGGGTTTTGATGTTCATGATACAACACGTTTCCATGCAGCCACACTAGCAACTACCTTCACTTTCCCAACCAAAGAATGTGGACATTCAGGCTCTCCCTCTCCTCTCCGAAGAAAGAAATGAATATCTTTCCGTTCCATTTTCACCACATGTGCACCTCAAATTGTATGTATTTCTGGTGCCACTCCTCAGAGAAAATGCTTCCATATAGTAGGTCCACACCAAGTAAGTTAGCTAATCTAATCTCTGCCAGGGTAAGGACCCCCCAGAGTGAGGTGCTGATATCCCCTCAACAATCAGCAAACATGACATGGAACTTCGGCACGCAAAGTGGGGCCTAGGGTCGGCCGCTACGACGAAACTACTACGACGAGAGTTCCTTATTGCGGAGGAAGTTTTGAATGACTGTAACAAGCAGGAAAAAAATGTAGTTTTGAATATACGTGTACACAGTACATGGTAATTGGCTGTCTGTGCCTTATCCCAAGACGCTCTCAACAGGCTTGGATGTGGGAGATGGTGGTCCCTTACCATTGTGAAATCATTGATAGCGAGGGGGGGGAGGTTTCCTCTTTGGGAGAAGGAGGAGTTAATTCTAACTTCACAACACTCCAACAATTTTTCACGATGTTGGCGGTCCACCACCCTCACTGCTATGCCTTTCAAACATAACTAACTCCTCGTCGCTCTTCCCCCTCCCCGTGAGCTCAGTTAGCGGAAAAAATACCTCAGGTAGGCCTCCATCTCAGATACTGGTTAATTACGTTTCCGCCCAGGTTCCGAACTTATCCACCTTTTTACCTGGGTCACCATCCGTCAGATTCAACCAATCAATTCCATAGGACAATGCCCATGCAACCCAAGTATTACACACATAAATACTGGTAGTTCACTGACAAATTGAGCAACATCATCAAACTAGAATGACGACTTCGGTTAGGGTGGATGACCATGGAAGCTCTTGATGGACCACATATATTCGTTAAGGACTCCTCTCTACGGGGTTCAGTATAGGGGCAAAAATTTCCATTAAAAGGACGGATAATCACCCTCTCTTTTTTTCTTGTTTCAAAAGCTTATGGACCCATGGTAAACCCGAGATCGGAAGAATACGTATCGCGAAAGGTGCCGCCCCAATAAAAGATGAATAAATTATCTACCTTGGCAAGCACTAAGAAATTCAAATCCCCAGGGGAACTTGTCCAAGGATGGTAATGTCGCATCCTCAAGCCCTATGAGCATTGCAGGATGATGTTCCATATACAACACATTTGAATCATGGCTGTAATGGCAGGTCATCCCATTTGATGCTGGACAACAGAGTGAGAACATTAACGCCCGCGCGCTTGTGGTCAAGGAGGTTCATTGCTAAGTTAACCAGCCATCCACTACGCATTCAAGGTAATCTCTGTGCATAATCAGGGGTGTGAGGGGGGAGTTTTGCAGGCATGATACGCCTTTCATTTTCTTCCTAGTGGAGGGGACCGGGTTCTCTCAACCATGCTCCTATCAGGTGATGAATTCCACTCCGCTGAAATGTAAGACTTCCTTAACCTTGTCAATCATCCTTTGGGTGCGGAAGGGTCTTCTTTTCCTCATCTTTTCTAGGGGTGGAGGGGAAAAAAGCATTGGAGCTCCCCTTGTAACGTACGATTACATCCATGGTTTCACTGGTAGACTCTTTGTGGTGATCTGGATTTGGTACTTCCCATGTACTAACTGCTTCTGTACTAAGGCTTACATCTAAACCAGAGGTATCCACATAGGTGCTGCCCATGTGCGACGGCGAAACCTTGTTGTTACACGAAAAGCTCGAGTTCTGATTCACAACATTACTCGTGGGACACATTGCACCTCAGCTGGCTTAACTTACCATGGGAAGGGACCTCGCTCCTTCCATACTACTAACGCATAGGGTTCATATAACTCTGGGCACTCGTGGAAGGAGGTTTTTTTTTCCCAAGCATGAGCCTTATAGAAGATCTAGAAATTTCAACGCGTGAATTGGTCTGTGTCTCAAAAAGGAAAGAAATTCCACCCTGAACCCTCAACTGCGGACCCTGTGGGTTACAAAAGAACAGAGCAGACTCCATGAAACCGCTCTCCATGCACCTCCATCACCGTGCTCTTCATACGAATTCATAGACGGTGGAACTTCTTGCAATGCATCCTTTTTTTTTTTTTTTTTTGGTTTTGCCTCATGAAGCTTTTTTTTTTTTTTCCATTTTTTGTTTTTTTTTTTTGTTGTGTTTCTTTTTTTTTTACAGATCTGACCAAATTGTCACCCCACAACATCCACCACACCCAGTCAAAAACACAACAAAACAACCCCCGAAAAAACCCCCTATTTTTTTCATCCATGGGAACCTGGGACCTTAGTTTACAGTTCCCCTTCCCTACAAGTAGTTGTTCACCATCTACAACCCCCCAGTACATAACCACCATTAATCCCTTTTTTTTTTTTTTTTTTCACATTCATCCACAAAACCGATTTTTCAACATCCCTTTTTTCATTCTTTTTCACGTTTTTTTTTTTTCACATACATCCCCAATCCTTTGTTTCCACTGAGTGAGGCCATGGCCGTTGATCTAAGACCCCTTTATTTAATCTGAGTATTTGAGTTTTTACACTACCAACTAAAAGGAAACGCATGCCTTGTGAAAGCCCTTGCTTTTCCAACGCTTTTACATGGTATGTGACATTGTATTTATGAGCTAATAACCCTTTTTTTTTTTTTGTATCAGCCCGCTTTACCCCCTAGCATTTTGTTTTCCCTTTCTTGTTTTTTTAAGATAATTAGACAATCAAATGTTTATACAGGCATGCAACATATACCCACCTGTTTTTTGCCATTCTCTTCCCGTTTTTTTTTTTTGTTCCCCTTTGTTGTTTTGTCCAACAGCAGGTATGTGGACCCTGAGGCCCTGTCCCGTTTTTTTTTTTCCTATCATCCACAACGATGATGAGGTCCCCCCTTTCTTTTCCAACGGGGAATGCATCCTTATAATGTCATCACAAATGGACGGGCCTTAAAATCCTGGGGCATGATTTTTTTTTTTTTAAAAATTATGCTCGGACATATTAACATTCAACTCCCCCTTTTTTTTTTTCCTTACATTTAATAGGGGTATACCCCTTTTTCCTCTCAAAAAGAGTTGCAATTTTAGGTTTTTGAAAGGGTACGTGTCCTCCTGCATCAAAAAGCTTGGTTCCCACTCCAGTGGGTTTCCTAACTCCTCCTTCCAGAAAGTATTTAAAAAAAAACAACAAAAAAAAACTAAACCAAAAAATATCCCCCAACAATCCAAGCCAAAATCTCCAAACATACAAAACCCACCAAAAAAACCGCGGGGTTAAAAACAGGGACCGGGTTGGGAGGGGGCAATGAACACAATACATTCCACATAATTACAACCATCCCTAGTTTTGTAAAATTTTCCCGCCACCTTCGGTTTACACTCCACCACTTTCCGAACGGTTCTTCCACCCAGCTTTTTTTTTTTCCTGGTCCAAACCTTTCCACTTTTTCGACTGGTTTTTTTTTTGCCCCCTTTTCCTGTCCAAACGAATTTGTCCCGTCCTCCTGGTCTTTCGATTGGTTGCCCCCTAATAATGCACTGTATCAATTATTTTTTTCCTCATTCTACTCAACCCAAACTATTTACCACAGTTTTTTTAGTTGATTCCTGAGGTGGGGGCAAAATGCGTGCAAAGACTCTCAACTTCAATCTACTTGATGATCACACAGACAGCCAATTTTGTGTCTCTCCTATGCTGACCAAGAATGGGTATCATTATTTTTCGGGTTCTTTTCTCTTTTTTTTTTCCGGCCCCCCCTTTTATTTTTCCCTTTTTTTCTTCCCCCCCCCCCCCCTTGGTGCGAATTCACCCACACCCCACCTTTTATATCGATAAGTTTTGTTTTCTTTTATTTGTCAAACAAATTGGGTTTGGTTTTATGTTTTTTTTTTTTAATTTTTAATTTTACGGGTAAATTTGGTAATTTTCAGCCCCCTTTTTTTTCCCCAACTGGGCTTCCAACTCCTTTTTTACAAAGATCACCAGGGTTTATTTCCCCCCCTTTCCCATGAAATTTTCAAGATACCATGGTTTTTTTTGATTTTTATTTTTTAACCAGGGGGAGAACAAGTAATTTCCCCCCCCTCTTTTTTATCCCGGAAAACGAAAACTCTGCAACTTCTGGATTTTTTTTTTTGTTTTTTATATCCTCCAGAGTTTTTTTACCATTCCATTCTTTTTAAATTTTCCTTTTTCATTTTTTTTGTTTTTTCATTTATTTTTTTTTTTTTTTTTTCCTGTTTTTTCCCCTATTTTTTATGTTGTTTTCCGGGGGGTACTTTTTTCCATTTTCTTTTTTTTTTTTGTTTTCTTTTTCTTCTCGCAGCCCTGCAATCCCTCTTTCTTGGTAAAAGTATAGAATTTTTGATAGGATCCCCTGATAAAGAGGTGAATTTCCTCCTCCACTCCACCCATCTTTGGTTCTTTTCTTCCTCCCCCCCTAGTATTCCATCCCCCCCTTGTTTGCGAATTTTTCTTCTCTTTTTTTTTATATTTTTTTCGCAACCCCCTTAAGTGCCTTAGTCCTTTCCCCTCACTTTTTTCTCAGATTTTTTTTCTAATCCCCCGCCCCACTATCTTTTTTTCAAAAAGAGCCCTCCCTTCCTTCCTCCCGTTCTTTTTGTTTTTTCCTTTTCCTTTTTTTCAACCCCCCTTCCCCTGGGGGACCTTTTTCCTTTTCCAGCCTCTCTCCCAAGGGGGTTTTTGTTTTCCTTCACCTGAGGCTTTCCCCCTACCCCCCCCCCTCTTCACCTTATGTGATTCCACTTTTCGGAATACTCCCTGAGTTGGAATTAGTCACTTTAACAGACATGAAAATCTATTGTTTTTTTTACGACTTCCTTATTTCCAAACCACCTTTTTCCCCTCTTTTTTTCTTTTTCACGCTTTTTTCTTCCAATTAATTTTCTTTTCCTTTGCCCCTTTTTTCACTAAGAGACTTTCCCCCCCTCCTTTTCATTTTTTTCCCCCCCATCTTTTTTTTTCCCAGATTTTTTCTCCTTTTTTCAGAACTTCCTTTTTTTTTTTTTTCCCTTCTTTTTTCTTTTTCTTCCTTTTTTTTTTTTTTTTTCTGTTTTTTTTTCCTCAACATCACAGCTTTTATGTTTTCAAAGTCCCTGCACCCCTATTAAGCCTTTTTGTTCCCTTTCTTTTTCGAAAGTCTTTTTTTTTTCCTTTTTTTCTTTTTTTCCTTTTTCAGCCTTTTCCCTTCCCCCCCTATATCCCTTTCTGTTTTTTGTGACAAAAGAGTTTCCCTTCCCTTTTTTGTTGAGCTTCACTTTTCACTTAGTCCACCCTCGTACTTTTGCCTGTTTTTTTTTTTTTTTGTTGTGTTCCTCTTTAGGGCGTTTCAAATCTTTTCTCGCCCTCCGCCCACTTTTCCTTTTTTTTGCTTTTTGTTTTGCCCTTTCTTCCCCCCCCGACATCCCCTTTTTTGCGGTTTTGATTATATTTTTTTATCTTTTGTCACATTTTTTTATGTCCTTCCAGACATTTCCCTATTTTTTTTTTTTAGAGGAAAAAAAGGTTTTTATTTCCAAATGGAACTACGTTCTTCATGGTTCTGTTTAAAATACTTTTATTAAACGGCTACACCCAAGGTTTTTTTTTTTGTTTTTATTTTTTTTATCTTCATTTGGTACATTTCCACATTACTGTTGACCTTACCCCTTTTTTTTATGCTTTCACTCTACTGATTACATTTTTTTCCTCTGCCTTGCGTCGATTCGCACTCTGGAGAGTGGAAGCTAAAAGGGCTTCCCTCTTTTTTCTTTTCTTCTGTTTATTTTTCCCCTTTCAAACTTTTATTCTTTGTCGGTTTTGTTCCTGAGACCTTTTTTTATTTTTTTTTAGATAAGGTTCAATTTCCCCCCAAAGTAAATTTTGTTCTTTTTTCAAGAGGGAGCTAGGCCATTTCCAAAATTTTTTTTCACTTTTTAGGATTATTTTTAACAACATTATACGTTAAGTATTTTTTTTTTTTACAAATTTATTGTTTTTTTTTTATTATGGTTAGGGACTTTCCTTCTGGAATTTTTTTTTTGAAGTTTTCTTTGATTGCAGGGTCCCTGAAGAGTATGTTTTTTTTTTTTTTTTTTTTTCTCTAGTTACCTTTATTGGTTTTACTATTTATGCAGGTGACGGAAAAAAGAGTTTTTTTTCTCTTTTTTTTGTTCCCCCACTTTTTCCTTTTTTCTTTTTTTTTTTTTTTTTTTTTCATTTTCACTCTTTTTTTTTTCTTTTTCTCCACCTTTTTTTTTGTTGTTTCCCTTCCTGCCCCCCCTTTTTTCCCCCCTTCTTTTTTTGTTTTTTTTTTTCCCCCCTTTCTCGCCTTTCCCTTTTTTAAGTCCCCTTTGATTATCTGCTGGCTAAAAAAGAATGTTACGGAGACAGAGAGGAAGAGAGAAGGAGCTCTCTTTCGGGAGAGGAGAGAGAGAGAGAGAGATTTCCTAGAGAGAAGAAGATGTTCTTCTCTATTTCCTGAGAGACCTCCTTCCCCTCCCTTTGAGCTTTCTCGCTCTATCTATTGTCATCTTTACTTTGTTTTTTTTTTCTCCCGTTTTCCCCTCTAGAGAACACGATCTATATTCCCTCCCTCGTTTCTTTCTTTTCTTCAGAGTCCCCTTCTCCCCCCCCTCCCCTTCGATCTACGATTCCCTTATTTCCCTTCCTCCTCCCAGCTCTTTTTTTTTTTTCTGCTCCTTCTTCTTTCCCCGACCCCCTTAGGAGGACTTCCCCCTTCCCTCTTGTCTGTTCCCTTTTCCCCTCTTTTCTAGTTTCCTGCCCCCTTTCCCTTTTCCTCCCGTTTTTTCTCTCCCGTTTTGTTTCCCCTCCTTCCTTTTTTTTCCCTCCTTCCTTTTTTCCTTTTCCTTTTTCGTCCCCCTCCCCTACCCTTCCCCTTTTCCCTCTTCTTTCCCTCTCTCTTTCTTCCCACACCTTTCCTGTTTCCCATTTTCCGTGCGCCCTTCCCCCCTCCTTCCCTCTCCCCTTTTTTCCCCTTTCCCTCTCCTCTCGCACTTCCCTCCCTCTTTTCTTTTGTGGTCGTTTTTTTTTTTTCCTGTAGCCTTGAGCTTTCCCCCTTCCCTTTCCCTCTCCCCCCTCTTTTTTTCCCCCCTCTTCTTCTTCCCCCCTTTATTCTTTCCAGTTTCGTTGTCCTGCTTTCTTCCCCCCTTCCTTTCCCCCCCTTTTTTTTTTTTTTTGTTTATTCCCTCCCCCTTTTCCCCCTCCCCTTTTCTTTTTCCCCCCCTTCTTTTGATCCTATACTTTCCTCCTTCCCTTTCTCCCTTTTTTCTCCCTCGAAGGCTCCACCTCCTGTCTTCTCTTCTTTCCTTCTTCATGGCTCCTAGTCTCGGCTCCTTCCCCCCCCCCACTCCCCCCTTCCCCCCTTCCTCACCTCCCCGATCTGCTTCTTTCTTTCCTCCCTCCTCTACAATCCGTCCCCCCCCCGAAATCCCCTTCGGCTTTTTCCTTCTCCCTTTTCCCCCCCTCCCTCCTCCCCTTTACCTGTTTGTTTTTCCCCCCCCACTTTTCCCTCCCTTACATTCAAACCTCCATCGTTTCCTCTTTCAAATAGGAGATCCTTTGAAACTCATCCTTAGTTTTTTTTTCCTCCCCTTTTCCTAGAAACTTCTTTTTTGTTTGTATTCCTTTTTCCTTCCACTTTTTTCATCCTTCCCTTTTCCCCCCCTCTCCCCCCTTTCCCCTCCATTCTACCCCCTCCCCTCCTTTGTGAGCCCTCCCTCCCCTTCGCCATTAGCCGTAGATGGACCCGCCTCTCCCCACGAAGATAGCTGCCACGCCCTGCTAAAGAAGAGACATCAAACAAAATCAAAGGAGCACAAAAGGAGAAAAGGAATCAGAGAAAGGTGGCTAAAGATAAGAGTGTTAATATCCTGTTAGAATGAATACGGCAGGGTGAGAAGAAGAATTTTGGCTTCTCTGCAGATAGAAGAAATAAGGGTGCATGGGTCATTGCCTTGGTAGAAAAGAAAATCTTACAAGACCCCATATGAAGCGCGGAGGAAGAAGATATTATATTGGGTAGGAAAATCAGATTATGAATCTAAAAATGTGTGCAAGTGTGTGATTGTAGGTATGGAGAAAGAGGCTGAAATGAAGGATGATGAAATCACAAGGACAATGACTCACATACCAAAATTGACTAGTGAATAAGAAAATGTATTTTATTATGAGAGTATTGAGTAGTTGTAAAAGGAAATGACAAAATTGGATTATGCCATATATGGAGTACAAAATGTAGTCACAAAATCACACACTTTAGACATTTTTATTAATGATCTCAGTCTCCATACCTACTATTTAAAAGTACTTGAAGTGAAGAAGTACTAATATAAAACCCCATCCCTTTTGGCCACCTGTGTTGAGGTTTTAATTTCGTAATTTGTGACCTATTTAACCCACATTCCCAACCATTTTCTAACATCGTACGTTATTTTAGCCTCTGTTGGGGAACCCATATTTAGTACTGGGGCACCCATGGGCACGCTGCCCCGGTCCCTGTTTAGACACTTTCTGCCACGGTTTTAGGCCGCCTTCTTAGCCAGTTTACTTACAATCTTTATCTTTCTGGTGGTTCAGACCTTTGGGGGTGTTAATTTACGAATTATAAATCCAAAAGACCCCCCTATACAATATGAATTTATATTATGAGACCATTAATGAGGAACGAAGCATCATTTATACTACTATCACTACTCCTGCACGTCCTGCATCTAGAGTTGCATCTATTCTAATTACATTGTGACACTATACATAGCTCCATCATCAAGGCACAAGCTAGGACAGTTGCTTCCACCACTTCATAGGGGGAGGATTTATATTCTATTCCATGGCACCACTCTATTACATTTAATACATTTAGCTATTGCTCGCTATTTCACAAAGTGCTACTGACACAAAAGCACCTAGGGCACGAAATGCACACACACACACACACTAGAACTACACCCAGGTCCAAAATGTAGTGCAACACTTAATTAGTAAGCCCAAAGTTGTGGCAGATGAGGTCAGTTTGACCCATTCATTTGCATATTTCATTTTTTAGGGTTTTGATACTTCCTTTAGGTCTTTTCCAGGTCATTTCTTCTTCTTAGAATATTTGGAGCATTCGGTGTAGTACAAGAAAATTAATACGACATGAAGTTAGGGTGTCAGATCACCTTCTGACCCTGTGAGTAGTAGTTACAAAGATTTTACATAGAGCATGGCTCCCAGATTGCTTACTAGAGTGCCTGTGGGCACCTCAGTCCTCTCCTAGACACTCCAATCCATCCATTTTACCCATATTTTTCCTTTTCAAAGTCTTAGCACAATTGTTCCTCCTTTTTGATTTTTTGTTAATCACTACAACATAGCCCGATGGGATTGTATTATTCAACTGAGTTCTTTCCTCTTCTCTATTACATATTAGGGTTAGCATTTCATTTTACATATTTTCTTAGATCATTAGTATACTTCTTTAGTACATTTATTTTCCATAGTACAATTGTTCATAGCTTAGATTAACTATCTATATACTAAATAGTTAGTCTATTTTTAGTTAATTATTTTGGTGAACCTGACACCTTATCATGGGTGAAAATACTCCTTCTAAATCTCCAATCATTCTAGAGCTTGATATTCTTTGTCATGCTTTTGTTGATACTCTAGTTGATCCCTCTAGTTATAAACCATGCCCTTACATTATTCAGCTTCCATCTTCTGACATAGATCATAAATCTCTAGATGATGCCATTGTTGCTTATATGTGTACTATTGATCCTACTATTTTAGCACACATCCTAGAAGATGCACATACCCCTCCAACTAATCACATAGCTGCATCTCCTACCAAACCACAAGATGTTATTCATTTGAATTCACCTATTGATCCCCCCATCATGTATAAATGATTCTCCTAATCCTATCTCTTCATCGTGTGCCTTTGAACCACAATTTTTTGAAGCTCGATGTAAATATGATGCTACTACTGGTTGATATATTTCCTCCTTCATCACCCACTCTTGTTATCACAAGAACTATGATTGTGGGGTCTGATCCGGAATGATCTCTTATTTTACCTACCCCTCCATTGCTATAACTTTTTGATGAAACAACTAACTTATCATCATTTGTGAGTGCGATTTGTATGATAGATGTGATTCCTCATATATCGCTTGTTACTACTACTGCTATCATTCCATATCAGGGGCCTATTTAATTCACAAACGTTGGTCTATCATCCACACCTCTGCCACTACCATCATCATCAGTCCACCCACCATTCACTTACTCTCTCTTCCTGAATGATTCTTATTAGGAGCACACACCACTTGATACCTACTATGATGCCACTGTATGTTCACATGATGGTCTCCTTTGGCTCAGTTTTACCTTTGAAGATATCCATTCTCCTTTATACGATCCACATTTGTATCATAGATATGTTATTCTCACTGATGCATATGTACTTCACGTTTTTATCTTGCTGTTCACCTTGCACATTATCATACTTCCTCTCCACTTATTTTTGGAAAATCTTGGTTAGATTATATTGGAGGCGCAATTGATCCTGGTCATATTGATATAGATTTTACTATGCCATTTGGTACTTTGTGCATTTGTAATAGCTCTTTTATTTTTTACTCTCCCAATTTTACTATTTGGTATACTCATGAGTTTCCACTGCCTCCCTTTACTAATGAATAATACACCATGGAAATGTATAACTTGTGTATTCGAGGTTATTTGGATGACCAGCCAGAGACTATTGCTTATTAGGTTTCCTACCCTGTTCAATATGATTTTGACAATGACAGTGATGGTATTTTAGATGATCTTACTTGACCAATGCTTTCATATAAATCCTGAGGGGGAATACAATATAATATCCCCACCCTCACTTCTAGCATCAGTGCATAGTACTACATCACACTTTTATCACCTATCATCTTTACATTGTCATCATACATACCTCCATTATTGGATCATGATCATGTGCTTTCACATCATGCACCAGATGAAGGAAATTCGTCCTTCACCATCATTGGATAGTGAATTCATTCAAATGTACTTAGGGTGGGCATGGAACTCCACCTCCCCCTATCTAGTCTTAGCATAGTCATCATATTTTACATTCTTATACATTCATATCCTCACATTAGGCATATTCATCATACATTGTAGCGTCATTACCCGATGACACACTCTTGTGCTTCGGTTCACACTTGACTGTTGAGGGATTACTACTACACTGAAACCCACACACTGCATCATAGGTATTACACATTATACCTCATCATACATTTATGTATAGTACACCATAATTTATACATTTAGTAAACAATATTTCAATATTTGTGCATTATATCTACACCTTTGTCCATGCATCTTACATCCTACACTAAATATCCTTCATATTGTATTACTCGTTTGTCTACATATCATAAATATTACACTACAAATTTTCATACATATTCCACATGTTATACTAGCCTTCATCATATAGGAGTCTAAAAATACATTAATATTCTATCTACAAACATTACATGTCATCTTATACACTACCTTTTACACATTTCTACATACCACCCTATGCATTACATTCTACACATTCTACACATAAGATATTTACACATTCTACTCATCACATGGTTGTTTTTCATGCTTACATATACTACATTGTCTTCTATGTACTACACTCACTACCCGATGACACACTTTAGTCCCTTGGTCCATACTCGACTGCCAAGGGTTTACAAATCAAATGGACCTTACACATTCACCATTCCACCTTTCATCATGCGACATTATTAGTTTAGTGACATAAGGCTTAGGCTAAATGATCACCCATTCCATCCATTTGTAGTGGTATAAACCTTAGGGTACATCACTACTCCCTACTATTCATCTTGTAGTGACATATGCTTTAGGTTACATTCTCACCTATTCTATCATTTTCTAGTCATATACACCTTAGGTTATATCACTGCACCTTCCTTACATTTTATAGTGATATATGCTTAGTGCTAAATCATCACTCATCCGTTCATCTTATAATGATATACGCTTAGGATAAATCATCACTTATACATTCATCTAGTCACACACATATCTTCTACATATAGTATATCATCACCACTATGCATATACACAATTATCACAATGCGATAGACATGATACACACACTACTCGACCATTTCCCGATGACACACTCTCATTTAAAGTTCATTATTGGATATTGAGGGGGAAAAATGAACCTCATTGCATAAATTTCCATCCAATCATGGGAATATGAGTCCTCTCATTCCATCTTACATTCCATTCCATCTATCCACAACATGCTGTATATTATGGTTGCTTATACTCTTGCTTAATTTTTTTGTTCATGGTCACTTTATTACGCATGCTAGTTGATTAGTTGTATGTAATTTATCTATATCATCCACACATGCACATTCACATCTCTTTCTAGTTGTGATGGTAGATATAGGACTCTTACACACAACATGGATGATCGATTTCTATCCTTCCTATACTAGTCACTGATGGCATCCACATTCATTTTTTCCAGGTGCTATTGTTTTATTTTGTACTTAGCACTTTACATTACTTGCTTATACATGATTTTAACATACTAGTTATATTTATAACATGCTAATGGGTGCTTCATGTGTAGCATTTGTTATGCAGGGATATTAGTTTCCATACTTGTTTGTTATATTGTCTGTCATTGTTTTCTATTGTTTTCGGGCCTTTCCCTTTGTTTGGTGTGCACACTTATTTTTTGTTTACGGACATGATGTCCTTGCATGTCTTGCGACATTGAGAGTGATGTCCCATGTTTGCAACATGCTTTCTATAGCTTACTTGTATTTTTACGTGTTTACATTACTGATTTTCTTGGTATTTTTTACATTGTTTGCGTAGATTATACACTATTTTCTACATGCATACATGTTTACACTTGTCTTTGGATAGCCTTCTTGTTTTTCTGTGCCTTGGTTTCTACCAAGCACTTTTCTAGGGTTACAATGTACATGCGGTTGGTCCTCTTTTGGATCCGCATGTCTCCTATCAATGCCATCACATGTGCCCCCAAAAAGGGAGGGCATCATTTGTGAGTTTCTACTAACACAACGTATTTACACTGGTTCAGTTTAGTGAACTTTCCGACCTTAAAATTGTGGGTTACATACAACGAGTGGGTTCATACAATTCTATGAACCCCATACACAACATATTTTATAGGACATGGTATAGTTAGCATTCCAGGAAGAAGTTACAGGCTTGGAGCTTACAGTGGGTGTGCCTCTCTACACTACTTTAGCCAATGGCATCAGATCACCCAAAAAGCTAGGATAATACAAAGATCTCTACACATAGTTGAGGGAAGCAGTTAGAGATTGGAGGACACATAACATTTCCTCCCTACAATTATTTGGCCTATGGCATGAGATCACCCCAAAAACTCGTAGTATAGGATATCCTTCTACACATTCTCTCTCAACATGGATCAGGTGCACATGTTCTATTTACCCTTACATTTACATTTTTCAGTACATTAGCATATTTTACATACACATGAATTTTTTACATAGTATTTTTACACTTACATACATACATATTTGACTACTTGATCATTTTCTCCTTGCTAGTCTGGCCATATGAGAAACAAGCATTCAAATGGGGGAAATAACAATAACAACAACAACATTCCATGGCAACATATATGCTTTACTAACTATGTAGGTACAATACACATTACGGAAGCTACACACACACTGGACCTTAAGTTCACTCTCATCACTTTTTCTTTGCACATTTTTCATCTATAGTTTCCATGATCCTCCATCTTTTTATCATTCCATTCTTTGTCTAGTACTTTGGCATGTTTCTACTACATTCTTCATGGACATCAGGTATGCATCTCTATCTACTTTATGTTACCAAGATTTCCACTCACCAACATAAGGTGGGGACAAAATGTAGTCACAAAATCATGCACTTTAGAAATTTATTTATCCTAGTCCCATACTACTATTTAGAAGGTTCTTGAGTCTAATTAACCCCCGTCATTTTGGCCATCTTATTTATTTTATTTTATAATTTGTGACCTATTGCACCCACATGAATAGCCATGTTATGACATCCCACTTTATTTTAGCCTTGGTTGGGGTGCCAATATTTAGTACTGGGGTGCCCAAGGGTGCCCTAGTCCCACCTGGGGGCGCTCTGATCCCTTTTACACTTTCTCACCACTTTTTGGGCCTCTTCTAGCTATTTTACATCTTTATATTTCTTGTGGTTGGAATTTTTTGGGTTAATTATTAAATTAGAGAAAGAGAACCCTATAAATATAAAGTTATGAGACCATAATGAGGGACCTATCATCATTAACTACTATAAATCCATATAGATTTGCATCCATCTATTACATTGGCATCCACATATCTCCATCATCAAGGCACAAGATAGGACATCTATATCACACTTCATATGGGGGATTATATTCTATTCCATGCAAAGATTCTATTACATTTTCTACATTTAGCTATTGCTCGCTATTTCACAAAGTACGAATGACACAAGAGCACCTAGGGCAGGACATGCACAAACACACCAAAACTACATCTAGGTCTGAAATGTAGTGCAACACTCAGTTAGTAAGCCCACTATTATGGAAGATGAGGTTAATCTGACCCATTCATTTACATATTTGTTTTTTAGAGTTTTGATACTTCCTTTTGGTCTTTTGCAGGTCATTTCTTCTTATTGGAATATTTGGAGCATTTGGGGCAGTACAAGAAAATTAATACGACATACGGTTAGGGTTTCAAATCACCTTCTGACCCTATGAGTAGTAGTTATAGATCTTTTACATAGACTAAGGCACCCAGATTTCTTATCAAAGTGCCACTGGGCACTCCAGTCCTCTCCCAGGTGCTCCAGTCTAGCCATTTCAACTAGATATATTCTTTTTGGAGTTTTGGCACATTTGTTCCTACTTTTTGATTTTTTCATCACTACGACACATTCCGACATGCTTCTATTATTCATTTGAGTTCTTTCCTCTTCTCTATTGCATATTAGGGTTAGCATTTAATTTTACATATTTGCTTAGATCATTAGTATACTTCTTTACTACGTTTATTTTCATAAGTACAATTGTTCATATCTTAGATTAACTATCTATATAATACATAGTTAGTCCATTTTTAGTTAATGAAAAACATGTGAAGAAAATACATAAGTCAGTTTAAGGGAAGAAGAAGAGATTTACAGTGTAATGGAAAATGAGGAAAATCAAACAAAGATCCAAGGAAATGAAGAAAATGAAGAATATGAAAAGAAAAACAAGGAATGCAAGATGGAATTAAGCTATGTAGAGATGAAGGAGATGCTAAAACAAGAATAAACATACATATTTATTGTTATTGTGTTTTTTTATGCAAGTACAAGAGATGGAAACATGAGAAAGATGAAAATTGAGATGGAATACAAGGAGGAATGAAGAAATGTCAAGGAAAATGAAAAACAAAGAAACACCATATGGGACCCAAAAGGTCTTAAGGAAAAAGAGGAAAATGACAATGAAGGGAGAAGGATAATAACACGCAAAAACCATGAAGACTCAGCTAGAGACTTAGTTTTGCAAATAACGTACATGAAGAATTTTCTCCACCTTGGGAGTATGATGTAGGAACATCATCATAGGAAAAAAACAAAGGAATTTTTTCACTCAATCATAGTTGAAAAGGTCAGAATAAAGATGTTAAGGCATGCTCAAGTCATGAAGAAGGGGTTTAGATGGAGTTTTAAAGCTTGGAAATTCAAATTCTTGTTCACTCCAAAAATTGTAATTCAAATTATAAAGAATGTAGGGACTTGTCACAGGTGGTTATTTTTCTAAGCATGGTTTAGAAATATTATAAGGTGAAACATAATTCATAAAATTCTAGGAAAGATGTAAATATGTCACCTCATGTTGTATAGACCTAAATGACATGTGAAGAGTCACTAAAAAATAGTTACAATTCAAGAAATTGTGCATATAAAGATGAGAATTAAAATGATAGAAAACAATTATGGGGATTCCTCAAGGGAAGGAGATGAGAGAATCCAAGGAAGTAAATGAAAGAAAATAATATGAAGTTTTATATACAATACACAATTTTTGTACGAGGACTATGTTTTTAGAACATTTATACACTCTTTGGTAATGTATATTTCTCCTTACTATGACTGATGACATTCATGCCAAGATTTTAGTACATTCATTTTATGTAAAGGATGGTATTTGGTGTGAATTATTTGCATTCAAGGCTTATTGTGGAAAGGGTAAGCCTCAAATCACCACTGAAACCGTGAGTGAGGACAACTATCATATTTCTTGGACATGAGAATCTCAAGAGTTATTCGAATTGTGAATTATTAATGATAGTTATATGTATGTTTTAGGGATCTTAATCCATTACGGAAAATTGTATGTGATCATTCTTGTGAGTGAAAGAAATAAAGGAAATTTAATCCCTATTCTAGCATTGGTATGAGCATTTTATAGTCATTACATGATGAGACATGTTGAGTAATAATTGTAATGTTATGTATATCAAGGTTATAGTTTGGATTCATGAGTCTCAGATAGTAGATCAAGGGAAAAAAAGGTGAATAAATTTTTGAGAACCTAGAATTGTGGAGTAAAGGATTTATTTCATACACTGTCTACATTCTTGTACAATCAATATCTTGGTGACAAAATGTACTTACCTTGAATCTTCACCTTCACTAGTAAGATTTTCATGTAGTAGGATGTGGTATTAGTCTATAGTAATCTTTGGAAGGATGAAAAATAAAATATTCATCATTTTTGAGTGATTCTTACCCTCTCGGGTCCACAAAACAGTCATAATCATGGTTTATGAAGGGTTTGAATTTTGAACTGTCTAACCATCAAATTTTGAACTAAAAATTGGTAAATAACATCCTTACAACCCCTAAGAAAATGTTATTAAAGAATTTTAATTTGTTTTTTGGTCCATTTGTGAGGAATTCATGACAGCAGCACAAGAAACCCTAACATAGTCTCAAAAGGATAATTTAGTAAGGTGGTTAACAAAGAAAGTGTGATTTTGAGTTAGAAGCCAAACATAGAACTTTGTATGCAAGAGAAATGCCTTATTGGGTACTTAGAAATCATAATTTTATGTCTTGAATTTTCTTAGAAAAGGAGTTATGAGAGATTCCAAACTGTACTTGGCCTAATAGATGGTTTTGTAAGCAAGAAAGAGAAACTGAGACCGAGAGAGGAAGGTGGAGAGTTAGGTAATAAAACTCAATACAAACCTTGGGATGGATGAAATGGTACTAATGAAGTTAATTGGTTGTTCAAGGTGACTCTAGATCACCATAACCATGAGTGGACTAGAATACTTAGTCTTAATGTAGTTTGGAGAAGAAAAGGAAGCTTGAGGTTTTGATTGCTTGAGACATTTTACTTGATTGATATAAGGTTATTTATGGTGTGAAGAAACTATTGAAGGATTAGAGAGAATTAGTGGAGATAAGGAATATAAAATTTTCATGTTGAGGAAAAAGGAACTAGTCAAGAAACTTAAAGGCAGAAGTGGATAATGTAAAGATGGATTAGGAGTGAGTTTTTTCATGAATGAAATAAGAATTTATGGTGATGCGAGGGCTAATGATAGTAAGGTACAGTGAGTCTCGAGCCTTTCTAGGTGATATTGTGTGAATTTATGTAACGTGGAGAAAACATATAAGTTTTTAGCCTTTTTAGGTTTATAAATGATCCTCATTTTCAGAGATAGTGGAGATAGTTGGTTGGAAAACTCTTGATAGTTGTGTATATGAATGATATTGTTTATCTCTATGCATCACTTGTTCAGATTAGAAAAACAAAAAAAGAGTACTTACAGTCCTTTAACTCTGTTCTTGATATATATAAGGATCAACACAACTTCAAGGTCACCATACTGATCATTATCTCATTCAAAGAACAATCTTATACTACATTAACCTTTCAATGACTTAGTAAAAAAATTACTTCTACTGCTAGCTCCCCTAACCTTTTGATATCAATCATGAATTGAGACACTAAACCAAAAAATTACAAACTGAGTTCTTGGTTTGATAATTTACAACAAGTATTATTCAACTAATGCAAATGAAAAATTATTTTAACTTAAATTAAAATAAATTCAGACCTGTTACCTTCCCCATCTTGAAAAAATATGATTTCTTATCTTCGATTTTTCAACTTCAATCATAGACCAATACGAAATTTTCATTAAAATCAAGAGAGGATAGTTTGAATACACATACCTTATTATTCTTAACAACACTATCTCAGACCTTTGACAAATTTTATTTATGAGCCACATATTATGCACAACAACTCTGATTTCCTTGAAACCACAATCTTGTCTTGATTACAACTTTGTATGAGTAACAATGACTGTACCTAGTGGTATTCCAAGGATTTTTCAAGTTGAGACATATGAATGACTTAACAAAACACATAAATACATCAACATACAAACTAAAATAGTTCACGTCATCAGAAATACCTTAACCCTCTTCTCTTGGACACTATTATGATAAACACATAGAAGACTTCCACAATATCCTTATTCATGCAAAAAACTTGTCTAGAAATGAGAGATGTATTCTACAATCACAAAATTCTTGAATTTTTTTACAAGAAAAATTCCAAGAATGGGGTAAACAAACTTATTATTCCATGATAATCATTCATCATACTTAATATGTTTTGAAAAAACAAAACAGAGCCTCTCAGCTTAACCAACATACTTATCAACTCATGGTGTAATCTACCATAATTCTTATGAATGATATAAGATGCAAGCATACCTTCAACCTTCTCCTTCTCTTGATAGCTAATTTTCATCTTCCCTTGACACTTATCACATTATACCCAAGAGTTTCAAGATAGACCCAAATCTAAATAGGTCTCAAAACAACATTCTTGGATAACATATGCTTATATCTGACTTGTGTTAGATAAATAACTGATTGGGAGTACAGATCACACTTATTACACTTCTCCATCTTGTACCTACAAATTTTGATCATAAACATAGAGCTATCTATCTCCTGATATAACTATAATTTAAATTTTCATACATTGAGACTTCATAACACCTTCTACATTTTTCATAATTCAAACATGACTTAATAAATGCTTCACATCATCAAACATGTGAATACATAAGTTGCAAAACCTTTTATGATGTACCATCTTGGTGGACTTAAAAATAATTTCATGAACTACCTACACATATTGTAGACTTTTGATCCTAAACCATTGATGACTTTATCTTACAACAAGATTCATTCTTGATTAGATGATAAGAATTAAGATCTTAAGACATTGTTCATGACCTTAATATGTAGTCTCACACTTAATCATGCACACAATACTTGTCAAAACATATCAAAACTATATCATTTAATAAGATAAAAACATACCTCCCATTATACTACTCAGTACTTAAGAATGATGACATAATACATTTCTTATCTTTCATAGATGTAGACCTTCTTGTAGCAGAACATACCAAAATTGTGACATACCTTTACTTTCCCAAGTCTTCATAACTATTCTACAACTCATCAAACATGATTGTATCACTTAAGCACTAGATCTTCCTAAAATTAATATAGACCTTGAACACATATCTTATCATGTAATCATCTTCACCAACTGTTGGGGCACCATCATACCTTCAATCTATCTCATACCATCCTATAATCTCAAATATCTTGACCTTCACACTTTGCTAACCATAAATCTTCAAAATAAGACTTGTAGAGACTTCATAGACCTTGTGACACCCACTATCATACCTTATAACATGGCACCATAAGAAAACTAGGTCTAAACAACATGGTCATACATTCACTCAAATAAACACCTTTCACCACATATACCTATCAAGCTCCCCTTTTCTTGGGACACCTCTTAATAGTAAAGCATATCCAACCTTCTTATATTCTTAGTGTCATTAGGTTTGATTATCACTCCATTCTACCTCACTTCTTCTGTGGATAAAATTCCTATCAAACATATATAACTTTCTTGGATTATTAGCAAGTTCATCTTCTTACACATTGGTTGATAATTTATTGATGCCTTCGACTATATTTGACATCCATACTTAATTTTGGGAGATTTAACCTTCTTGACTTTACTTGATTAATGAAAGAAAATTCTTACAATATGACCCTTGTGGTGACTATTATGGAAAATAAAATCTTAAATATCTTTTGAATGATGAATAGTGTGATCTATTTCATTGCTTTATGGATACACAAAACTAAAATACCTCCTACAATAACTTTCTCTATGAAAAAAAACAATTGAAAGCATAACAATAACCATGAAAATAACTTGTGTACCTCATGACATTAGGTTGTCCAACAAAACTTGTCTTCTTGACCTTGATTTCTTTAACATCCTTCTTTTGATCTCCACTAGAACTAGGACCAACGTCTTGACTAGGTAGGTAAAAATTCTCATAATAATTCGCCTTTTTGGATACTTGATCAAATTATTCCTTAAAAGATATCAAACATGATTCATATATGATGCATGCATACCTTTTTTTCTTATTAGGGTTTTTATCTCCTTTAATTATCTTGACACATTGTTCTCCCATGATCTTGAGATAAAAAAAATACTTAAACTTGAGACTCCATTTCCTTGATACTTGAATTCCCAACTTTAGATTCTCAAATATTTGATGCACTAATTTAGCATGCAAACCTACTTGATCCTTTCTTCATTACAAAGATCATGCATAAGAACTATGTTTCACCTTTTTCTTAGATTGTTTCTTTGAATCGTTGATGAAACAGATAGGGTAACGGGCATAGGAGGAATACCTGTTCAAATGTTGGTTGATGGGTTGTTGCGTGCGTATGACTTCCAAATCCACAGTTGATCATGAGAGCTTCCTTTTGGCTAGGAGGAACTACCTGTAATGAAAACAAGACCACCAGAAGAAATTAAACAATATGGGCAGTGAACTACCTAGCGTAAGCTAGATCCAGGAAGTATGATACTTCCTAGATGGCTGTCAGTCCACTGTTTTAAAAAAATTAATGCTGTAAACAAAGTAAATCCTATTGTTATTTTAAAATGATTTAGGTATCTCACTTAAAACACAATAAGAGATAGATCTAATCTAACAAGCTAAGCTAGAATAGAATCCAAAGGTCAAATGATTGGTTCTGGGTCTCTGCAGGTCTGATAAAGGTCTCAGGTAGATCACAGGTGAGTGAGGGTGAGGTAAAATTAGGTGGGTAGGTCTCTGTTTAAGGCTGTATGGGAAAACACAGAGACCGGTGTTAGTCAGGGGTGACCGACGACGGTTAGGTATAATCGGTGCCAGTTACTGTGAGATCTGGAAATGTCACAGAACAGGGTTTTGGTCTCCTTTGTGATTGCACAAAAGGATTTTGGTTGGTCAGGACGAGGTATTGGGTGACTGGAGTAGGATTTTGTGAGGTTTTAATGGGTCTATGGAGGTGAAAATGTTGGAGAAGGTCAATAGGGAGCAAGATAAACAATGGGTGATAAAATAATGATGAAATGAAATAACCAGGAAAGTATGATGTTTACTTACTTGGATTTCATTCTTAAAGGTCTGTGTGTGAAGGATGGAGGTGCTGATGATGGGTTTGAAGGCTGCAAGTGATCACCAACTGAAGAAAAAGCTTCTGCATGGGCTGCATGCACACTCCTCTTTGCTTGGTTAGATCAGATCATGGCTGGGATGGCTGTGCAGGAGAAGATGCTCAATCTCCTTCCTTGGATGTGAGTTTTTGTTGGAATTAGTGCTCTGAAGATGTGTTATCTTTCTAAGATGCTATTCTTGCTTGTCAAATTTCTCCCAAATTTTTCCAAGTTCCAACCTTGAGAATAAGGTTGTTTAGGGGTTAAAAGGGTAACCAACGGCGGTTCTGGCTTAACTAGTGACAGTTAGGGATAATTGACGTCGGTCAAGGCAAGATTTTTAGGTTTACTAAACTAGGGAGATCCTCCTAATTTCCTTGGATCTCGTGTCACTATCCCATGGATTAGACTCAGAGCCTCTTGTGAGCATGCAGGAATGTGGTTAGAGGGAATGTAGTCATTGATTTTTGGGGTTTGGGTAAGTCTTAGTTAGTTATGGGAACTTGCTAAGAATAGGTCTTAGGTTGAGTTAGCTTGGTGAGGTGTCTAAGTGAACTATATGTGTAGATATTATTTAAATAAGATATTTAAATAATAAATATAGTGAGGATAATGCATTAATTTAATTAAATTAATTAAATTAATATTAGTGGGGTGAAGGGGGTCATGGCTAGGTAAATGTAATAAAGGGTGCTTATATGTTGAGGGACAAAAGGGGAGTGTGACCTAATTTTAGTGTCTACATTTTTCCCCTTTTTGTTGCGTAGCTTGTATTGGTAAGCGATGCTAACAAAAATAAGATGTGGTTGCCCCATGTGAGGGTGAAGGTGATCCCCCTCAAACCAGGAACTGACGAGGTAGCAGGCTGAAGCAGTGAGTGGTTTGATAAAAGGTAAATGTGAAGAAAAGGCAAGTGGGTACAGGGAAAAGGGAGTGAAAGGTCTACTCGAGGCCAATCTAGGTAATGGGTCAGGGTCAAAGGTAGTAACAGTCAAATGCACGCACACGTATAAACTACAGCACACTACCGGGTTGAAGAGCAGGAAAACTCTACATCGTCTAAGGTCAATAGGTTTATCCAAACAAGGTTGAAGTGAATCTGGTATCCAAGGTATAGGATAAGGTCAGGAAACACAACGTAGGTTAGGTGCAGGAATGTTTAGGTATGTTCCGGTACACCAAAGGTATGGTCAGGATAAACGGTCATGGAAATAGGCTAGGTAAGGTCATTAGGTCAATCAACACAGGTAACAGTGCCGCAAGGTATAGCGAACACATGAGGTCAAAGGTCACTAGCGATGGTCCAGGTCCAAATATCTAGGTCACGACAATGGGTAAGGCCAAGGTAGGGGTAAAATAATGAGTCCCCAAAGGAGGACAAATGGAGGTAGTAAATGATGAGGTCAAGAAAGGTAAGGTAATGGGTGGGGTAAAGGCTGGATGGGGTAACAGAGCAAGGTAAAGGGTGGGGTAAAATGGAAAAGTAGGGGTAATGTGTAGGTAAGGGTGACCGATGGCGGTCATGTATAACCAATGTTGGTATAGGAAAAACTGATGATGGTGAGGTAGGGCATGAGACTGATTTCAGTCTAGGGGAACCGATGCTGGTTAGGTCAAGTTTGGTATAAAAACAAAAAATCCACGTTTTTATTATTCATTTGTGAATTACAACATGAAGAAATGACAAAAAAGAGAGAAAAATGAGAAAAGTGTTCAGAGGAAATGGGACAGTGAGTTGGCAGTGTGATTGGATGGTGGTTGGGTTGGTGAGTAATGGGTCCATGAGAGATTTATGAGGGATTCGATTGGTTGGAGGGTGTGGGTAGATATTCGGTGATGGCAGAGGTTGGAGAGGGATCAAGTGGTAGACCACCGGTACATAATGGCCAGATGTGCCACCAAGATGGTGGCGTGACGAGGTAAGTGCCTAACTCTTTATGTTAATTAGATATAGTAGAGTGGTAAAGGTGTATTGTTTTTGGATTTGATCTTTGGGTGTTTTGTATTTTGTGGGTAGGAAAAAAAAAGTTAAATGTGGGTATGGGGGGGAAAAAATGGGAAAAAAAGAGGGGGGGGGTAGGAAATTGGATAGGTGGGGGTGGGTAGGAGTTTTGGGGTAGTTAGGTCATTATAGGTGGGGTAAAAGGGACCTCAGGTGGGAGGGTTTACAAAAAGGGGGGTTTGGGAAGTCATGGATTTTTGTGTGACAGTGACGTGCATCGGTCAAGCTTAGGCTGGCATCAAGGGGTAGAACTGAGATCGGTCACCTAACAGGTGACCAATGCTAGGTTACGTGGTAACTATGGTCGTGGTCAAGTTGAACCAGTATAAATCACCAAATAGGTGACCGATGCCGGTTTAAGGGTGACCAGAGTCAGTTAGGATGAACCGGCATCGGTCGGGATTTTAGGCAAAAGGGTCCAAAAAAATGATGTAGGTTAGGTGGTTGAGATGGGTAAGGTAAGAGGAAAAATAGGGTGGTGGGTAATGATAAGTGGTGAATATGGTCATGGTAAAGGTAAATTAATGTTGTGCTTTGGATTGGATGTAGGGTCTATTGCAGTTACATATGCAAGATAGGGTTCCGTCACTATTGGTGACATTGCGTGGCCTAGCGAGCCCATTGGAGCTGTAACACGTGGAGGCAGTGGGCTTGAGTGGTATTTGGTGCTACCGACATGCTATTTGGTAGCCTAGTTTGATGGTCACACTCATCGATAGATGGGACTCCATGACCAACACGTTCCACCTTCCGACGGGTGAGATGACTATCACCCTGGAGGACATGTTCCAGGATTTTGAGGTTACCCATATTCGGTGCCCAGGTTTACTGTATCTCCTCCAAGGCCTTAGAGGAGATGATCAGGATAGTATTTGGTGAGGGGGCACATGTTTTGAGCTTCCATAGTGCCAGTTTGAGCTATGGTGAGATGTACCTAGCCTGTCCTTAGATGAGATGAGGCTAGTAGTTTTATTGATGGAGGCAGTGTGTTGCTATGCATTACCTGATGTAGAGGGTGGATGCTTTCCAAGGATTTGATCACTGATGGGGGTGCTCCCTGATATGATGGTACATGAGACATGCACTTTTCCTGGGCACCAACATTCTTGGTGCAGCTATATAGAGAGCATGTGGGTGCATATGGTGGCTGTGCAGGTTTAGCCTGTGTTATACATTTATACTGCACTGTTGGGCCTACAGAGAACATAGTCTATGTTCAACCGATACGGATGCCCCGAGTAGATGCAAATTCCCACCGAGATGTGTGTGGTTGGGATATAGGAGATGGGTGCCGAGTTGTAGGAGAGCGGAGGTCTGGATAGGCCGACATGGTGATGTGGCCCATTTTCGCAGTAGTTGTTGGAGGGGTTGTCTGGAGTGGACATTATCTAGAGGCCATATGTGGGATTCCCCTCATATAGGCACATGCATGAGGAGCTATTTGAGCTCTAGCTAGAGAGGTGGATATAGGGTCACCATGCCAGGGAGGATGAGATGATCCTGGTCGATAAGGTCTGACAGTAGTTCGGGCTTGTACATGATATTCCTCCACCCTTTCCACAGTACCAAAGAGATGATGTCAAGAGGCCTCTCCCACTACCACAGCCTATAGTGCCTACAGGAGAGGAGGAGCAGCTAGTGGATTGTTAGATAGATGACGTTGGATGCACATATATGTATAGGTAGTGGTGGGTGGCTCAGTTATGAGCCATACCACCTAGACCAGGGTATGCCAGATTTAGCTACCGTGACAGTGTAGAGTGATCTGGACTACAGGGGCAGGTAGCAACGTCCTGATCACCATAGATAGGTATACTAAAGAAACATAGCTGGAGGGGTTAGAGGTAGAGGTAGTGGAGATATGAGTATAGCCAATCCTGGCCAGTATCTCAAGGCCCAGAATGGTGGAGGGAGAGGGTGGAGGCTGATGGATTGGAGATGGAGATAAAGATGGTCAGGTGGCAGCCTTACTAGGCTAAGTGGAAGGAGTACAGGCTCAAATGGCCATATCCCAGGCATAGATTGGTGATGTCTTATAAGGGCCAAATATAGGATGATGGATAGGGGGCACCACCACAAGCAAACAATGGAAGGGATGGCACCACCACAGGCACAGGGAGCTCACATATTTTCATAGGTTAGCGCAGGGCAGATACAGGGGCCGAGACCTATGGGACCACCACAGATTTGTGCATAGTATCTAGGATATGGGATGCCCTAGGTGAGGCATGATATTATTGAAGACCAACTCATGGTGGAATGAGGATAGAATTCCTCTCTAACAGAGTATAGAGCACAGTAGGCATCCATTGAGAGGATGAGATCCTGCACACATTGTATGCAGACTCACAGCACCCCTGGACAACAAGATCCGAGGCCTGATCTAGGGAGATGCTACTAGGCATCCAATGTGATTGCACCAGAGCAATGGAATCCTTTCTCCAAGCGGGGACTTGTAAAGATGAGAAAAGATTCTCCAGAGAAGGTTGGTTCCTATTCCTCTGTTCAGATGAAAAGATTCTCCAGAGAAGGCTGGTTCCTATTCCTCTATTCAAATGCACACAAAAAAGGTAGAGGGTTTGCTAAAACCTAATCTAACTTGCCAAGGAGACAGGGTAAGAAAATGCATAGAATAAAACCTAAACTACACAGGTGATGCACCGAGGAATGTTAGACCACTTGTTTTGCAAATTTAACACAGACCACATAGATGCAATACAACCACCATGCACAGGTAACCAAATTGCAATAAGAGATCAAAATGACAGCAATAAATACATAAGATGGTTGAGAGTCAATCACAACACATATATTATTTCTCCAGAGTCGATACAGTACATTGCAGTGGCCAAAAGGCAAAAAGACTGGCATTACAACCCATATGGGAGGTTTGAAAAGCTCCATAATTTCTCTTGCAAGCGAGGGAAGAAGGGAGGATGTAAAACAAGAATGTCTGACCCCTTAAAGGAGCTCTTCTTGACCATATATATCTAGAAATGAGAGAGGGAAGAGAGAGGAAATCCAGAATCTGCCCTAACCACTTCTTGGTAGCATTTAAAATCATCTCATTATGACAAAAGCGGCGGATCCTAGCAAAACGGTGGGTTGTCTAACAGGAGCGGCGAGATGTCTGCTGTATTAAAGTTGGTTAGTTGAAGCATTACTTCTGTCTATCACCACGCGTCAGAGACATTTTCTTAATTTTCTCCCTCCAAACTACACCAAAATGCAAGATTGATCCCAGAATTATGTGGATAATTTCAACAGCTTTCCATTGATATAAAGAACGTGGAAATCTGAGCTCTGGATTGAAAGATACGAAGGTCTGAAGATTTAGGGCACAAAACAGGCGAAAAACGGATTTTTAAATTTCTTTTCCTGTGCTTTACCATCTGGACGACACGTGGCAGGCTCTGGTTCACTGAGCAATTTTCTCTCTCCACCTTTTTGTGGGATTTTCTTGTGGGCCCCTTAAACTTAGACACGTGGCACTATTTCATTGGTTCGGATCAGTGCTCAAAAACTCGCCCCTTTGACCTTTTGGACCTTTTTCCTTGGCGACACGTGTCATGCTGTGATTTGTCCACGGGCCCTGCCGGATTTTCACGTCCACACGCATCCTTTTGTCCCATATGTCCCAGTGCTTCGTGGGACAGAATCCTCTGATCCACCTGAAATGGGCTTCCTCGTCCCTTTTCTGCCAGTGACACATGGCGTGATCTGATTGGCTTTCTGCTCCTTCGGCTATCAGCGTCCCGCGCGCCCCTTTGTCCCACTTGTCCTTATGCTGAAGTTTCTTGTTTTGGCGGATCTGGCTGGTTCACGTCCTTCATCTCCATTTGTCCCAAATGTCCCAGTGCTGTCTGGGACAAATTCTTCTGGTTCACCCGATTCGGCCGGTTAGCGTCCTCCGCGCACTCTTGTCCCGCTTGCTCCCGGTAAAGGACTTGAACAAATTTTCTTTCTTTCGGCCGATTTGGGCATTTCACGTCCATTTGTCCCAGATGTTCCTTTTCCATTTGGGCCACCTGGAGGCTTTTTGGCCGATCCGTGCCTTCCGCGTATAATTGTTCCAACTGTCCCAAAGGTGGCCTTGAGCAGGACTTAGCCAATTTTACGATTTTCCCCTGAATCAATCTACTTGCTTGGAACTAAAAACTCTGATGCATGTTATCAAATTAACTCTGGGGGGTGAAATTTGGATAACAATTTGGTGACTTTTCGGGGTCACCTGCCTGCTAGGTAGAAGATCAGTGGCCTTTTAGCGATCCGTTGGGCATGGAGTCATAAGCAATAACCTGAAATGAGCCTGATGCTACAACTCCCTCTACGAGAGCACGTTGAACTGTAAAAAACTCAATCTAGGAGCGAACAAAACCTGTGCCAAAGCACTTAGGGAAACTGAAACCTAACTACAACAAGACAATGTGCATACGCACTTAGAGGAATTGAAATCTAGGCTAATATTTACAAGGGTGAACCTTTTATTTTCAGTAGCAATGTTTGAGATAGATTCCATTTACTGGAATCTGCAGTTCTTCACCATCCAATGAGGCCAATTGGAAAGCATTGCTGCTCTTGCACTTCGTGACCATGTATGGGCCACTCCAAATGGCATCAAATTTTGAATGCCTTCCCAGTTTTTCCCTGTCCACATCCCATTTCAACACTAGATCTCCAACTTGAAAAGATCTATCTTTGGCCTTCCTATCAAAGGTCTTCTTGATCAAAGCTTGATCCTTTTCCATTGCTTGGGATGCCTGATTTCTGATCTCCTGTAGCTCCATCAACTCTGCATACCTCACCTCCATGGGCTCAAATTCAAGTAACTCCAGCTGCTTCATGAGTTCCAATGTTGGCAACTCAAGTGACATGGGCAAGATTGCCTCTCTTCCATAGACAAGCCTGAATGGAGAGTTACCTGTGGATCTTTTAGGAGTGATCCTATCAGCCCATAAGGCTGATTTCAGCTTGGTATGCCAAGACCTCTGATTCTCATCAAGAGTTCTCCTAATGATCCTCAACAATTTCTTGTTTGTAGACTCGGCCTGGCCATTACCCTGAGGGTAATAGTTCGATGAAGTGCTTAGGTAAATACCATTCTTGACAGCCCACTCAGTCACCTTAGATCCAATGAATGCCAATGCATTATCAGAGATTATTGTGGTAGGTACACCAAATCTAGTTGTTATTCCCTCATAAAAGTCTAAGATGCTAGACTCATTTGCCTCTTTGAGTGCTACTGCTTCTGTCCATTTGGTGAAGTAGTCTGTGGCTGTCAAAATCCATTTATGCCCTTGGCTTGAATTGGGATTAATGACTCCAATGAAGTCCAAACCCCATTGCATGAATGGCTGGTCAACTGAGATTGGATGCAATGGAAGGGTAGCAAACTTCTCTTTTCCTGTGAAGAATGCACAATTCTTACACCTCTTGATCCATGCGTAGCAATCACTGAAGATTTTAGGCCAATAATAACCAGCCTTCATAATTTTTAGAGCTGTCACTCTTGGTGCAAAATGGCCACCAGCTGGTCCACCATGAAACCCTTCCAATACCCTTTGAATCTAACCTATGCTAATGCATCTCAGCAGCACTCCATTTACATCTTTCTTGAACAAAACTCCATCAACAATGGCATACGAGACAGCCTGTAATCTGAAGTGTCTCCTTTGGGTCTTGTTCATCTCTGGGGGGCACTGGCCTATACCTAGGAAGTGCATAATACCTTGGGTCCAGCAAGGAATGGGGGAAGCATTGTCTTCTTCATGATTGCCGCTTGGCTCATGGCTGTCCTGGACTGTCAAAACAGCCTCTTCTTCGTTGCATACTTCCTTTTGCTTCCCTAAAACCAGCTGCTCACACAGTCCTTTCCCTCTTACCAGCTTGGTGATCTTGATCTCAATGTCATACTCCATGACACGGGTGATCCAACCTGCCCTTTTCTCATTCAAATCCTTGTTGAGGAGGAAGTCCTTAACTCCAGCATGTGAGACCAGCAACTGGACCTTGTTGTTTGAGACTAAATGCTTGAATTTCTTCAAGCTTCTGATTACTGCAAGTACATGCTTTTCAATAAAAGAGTACCTCACCTCGCAATCATCTAGGCTCTGGCTAAAAAAGGCAATCGGCTGCTCATCATTATCTTTGTTCTGCTGTACCAGAATGGCAGAAATAGTGTCATCACCTCCAAATGCATAGAGGATGAAATCCTTGGAGAAGTCTGGGTTGATGAGAGTTGGTGCTTGAGAGATAGCTTCTTTGATTACTTCAAAACTCTCCTTGCCTTCTGCTGTCCACTTAAAAGCCATGCTCTTCTTTAACATTTTGGTGATGGGCTTGACAAGGGCTGCAAAATCTGGGATAAACCTGCAGACAAAATTGATCCTTCCCAAGAAACTTTGAAGAGCCTTCTTGTGACTTGGCAATGGCAGTGCTCTTATGGCTTCAACCTTCTCTGGATCAATTGCCAGTCCCTCTTTCGAGACAACATGGCCAAGGAGTTTTCCTTCATGTGCAAGAAATATGCACTTCTTGGGGTTCAAAGATACTCCGAACTTTCTACACCTCTGAAACACTTGCCTGAGGTGAAAGAGATGGTCTGCTGCATTCTTTGAGAAGACAGTGATATCATCTAGATATATCAGCACTATCTTGTTGATCAAGCCTTTGAATGCCATGTCCATTGCCCTTTGAAAGGTAGCACCAGCGTTGGACAGCCCAAATGGCATCTTCTTGTAAGCATATGTGCCCCATTTAGTTGTGAAGGCTGTCTTGAATTGGTCTTCTTCTTTCACCATCACTTGATTATACCTTGAGTAGCCATCTAAGAGAGAGAATCTCTCTGAACTAGATACTAATTGCAATATTTGTTCCATTGAAGGAAGTGGGTAATGATCTTTGAGAGATTCTCTATTGAGGTCTCGGAAGTCCACACACAACCTGATTTCTCCACTTTTCTTCCTGATCGGAACCAAGTTAGCAACCCAGCTTGAGTGCTTGATCGGGAATATAATGCTTGCCTCTATTAGCTTATTTAGCTCTTTCTTCATTAGAGGCTCAATGTGAGGGTTAACAGGTCTCTGCTTCTGCCTGATGGGCTTAGCATCTGGATCCAATTCTATGGTATGTTGTGCCAAATTTGGATTGAATCCTCTCAAGTCTTCATAGCTCCAAGCGAAGACATCTGGAAATTCTTGACAAAGCTGTATGAAATCTGATTTCTCCTGCTCAGTGGCCACTTTACCAATTTGAAGTGTTTTGCCTTCCCCAACCGGAATTGGCTCTGAATCTTCCCTCTTGACCTGTATGTTAGCCTTTTCTTTACGGAACTGGTCGTTAGGGTTGAAGATAGACTCCAACGTTACTAAACCCTTGGGAAGCTTGTTTGTCCACAGCTGCACTACTTGATCCCCATACTGCTGCTCTAGTCTGTCCTGATTCCTAGCTGAGAATTCAGCCTCTTCTTGTAAAAAATTGATGATCTGTTGATTGTTTTCAAACACCTGCCAGCTGGTGTTATTATCTAGAACTGCTGGCCTCACAATCACATGGATATGTGGCTGTGTTTTTTCCCTTTTGATGTTGTCAACCACATCAAACGTTGCTCCAACTGCTGCGAGCCTATCTGCGACTTCATTTTTCTTCCTGGGTATGGACACAATGTTGAAAGCTTCGAAATCCTCAATGAGGTCCCATACCCTATTCTTGTAGCTCCTCAGCAAGTCGTTCTTTGTAGCATGTTGTCCTCTAACTTGGTTGACGATTAGCTCGCTATCCCCAAACACCTGCAAGTTATTTATCCCTTTTTTCCTAGCCCAATGAAGTCCATGAATCAAGGCCTCATATTCAGCTGTGTTGTTTGAACAAGAAAACAGGAAAAAAAAGCTGAATAATATTTGATGCCTTGAGGTGAAACAAGCATGGCTCCACCTCCTGCACCTTGCCTACTCCTTGATCCGTCAAAAAACAGCTGCCATACCTCATTGTCATCATTATGGCTTGGCTTGGTGATGCTAGGAATAGGTTGATTTTCTTCGTGTATACAATAGACTCCCAGCTCAGATTCTTCTACTTCTTGATAGGGATCAAAAGCATGTATCTTGTTTGCCCATTCGTCAAGAGTTAGGTCTGGGATACTTCCAACCTTGGTGTCAGCCTCATCAGTACTAGGGTGATCTTCTTGATCAAATGCTAAGCAAATTGGCATTAATCTGACTTGGAGTGTAAGGCTCAATATGGAAGTTTGCAATAGGTTCAGACCTAATTGTAGCCTTAGTTTCATACCTTGTTCTAAACAGCATGTGAGACCAATCAGCAGACAAATACCCCCCAATCTTGGCTGTAAAGTCCCTTGACAAGCAAAGGGCAAAGAGTGGTGGAAGGTCTATGATTGATATATCTTGTAAGACAACAACATTTGGACATGCATGCAAGGTAAGACTCAAGTTTTTAATCACTCCAACTATTGCTATTGCTGTCCCATCCAATTGCACTACCCCTTTAGATATTACTTCATATTGGAGACCCAGCTGATCAGCTATTTGCTTGGGCATCACTGAGCTACTTGCCCCGGAATCAATCATGCAATTGTGTACTAGTTTATCCCCAATGATTAATGAAACATAGAAAGGAGGGGGCTTCAACATTTTACCTTGTTGCCCTCCATGGCTTCCTTCAGGCTAGGCAGCATTTGTAAGCACTTTGTCTTGCATCTGAACCTACTGATTCGAAGTTGTCCAATCCTTCATGGCAGCTTGCAGCAGATCTCTTTGTCCTGGGATGGATAGGGATTCCCACATTGATATATTGACGTTAGTCTTCTTCATCTGTTCAATGATACTGAACGGGGATGAAGTATCCTTTTGTTGTCCCTTGGTTTGTACATTCACCCCTTGCACGTGGGCAGCAACAGCTGGCATTTGAGTTGGCCTAGGGGCTGTTCTTGGCTGTCCTTGTGCACTTGAAACTGGACTTTGCTTGCCAATCATTTGTGGAGCCATGGAAGGTTGTGGATTGGCTAGGGCTAATGGCTGTTCTTCACCCAAATTTCTCCTCTTTGACCTTGTGTTGGCTGCAACACCTTGAGAGACAGCTTGATTCATGCCACAGAAATCTTCCGCTTGCCAGTTCACCAACGTGGTGTCATTTGGGGCTGATTGCTGTTGGAATGTTTCTTGTTGTTGATTGTTTCCTTGACTGCCCTCGCCCTCCACACCAGTAGTTGTCACCATCAGTGCTTGATTGAGAGCACCATTGAAACACATGGATTGGTTATGAGGCTCGTTGCATGGAAAGCACCAGTCATATTCCTGAGCAATGTTGTTCTGTGTTGGCACTAATGCCTTAGAGGAAGATATAGCATTTGGATTATAGGGCTGGAATGGTCTATTAGAGGGAGGCCTTGTTTGATTCACATTTGCAACTGGATTAGGTGGTCTTTGTGGTTGGTATGGCTGCCTATTAGGCTGAGCTTGAGGTTGATAGGAAGGTCTGAAACCTTGGGCTTGTTGCCTCTTAATAGTAACCAGCTCATTTCCCAAATTTTGCAACTGTTTCATGACCTCTTGGAGTTCATTTGAAGCACTTGGAGATGAAGTGGAAGCTTCATTTGAACTCTAATTTCTAGGAGTGGGAACAGGAGCCAAAGTGGGTGCTTGACTAGTGCTTGGATTTTCTAAGTTTGGATACAAGGGCATGGGAGGCCTAGGAGCCAGTTTACCAGCTTGAATAAGACAGTTTTTGGCTCTAATGGCAAATGCTATAAGCCATAGGGATTGTTGTGCCTCCCATGGACTGAATTAACATAGAAATATCAGAATTCAAAGCTTTAAGGTAATATAGAAAAGCACCTTCTGCTGTTGGCCTGACTGCCACTGGAATCCTATCCCAAGACCTTTGAAATCTGAAGTTGAAGTCAGTCAGCTGCTTGTTGGAGGCTCTCTTGATAGTTGTCAGCTGCTCCAAAAGAGACAAGTTGTCTCCCTTCTCTCCAAATTGCTCGTGAAGTGCAATACACAACTGATTCCAGTTTGTGATAGAACCAGCTCCAAGGCTCCTAAACCATTGTAATGCTTTACCCTTGAAGGAAGATGCCAGTAACTTGACAGCCACTTGCATTTCATTGATTTCATGGATTGCACAAAGGTTAGCAATATCTTTAACATGATCACCTGGAGTAGTCTGATTTTCTCCGGTGAAGTAGGGAATGTTCTTCAAGGCTGCAATAGGAACTGGATGCTGTGCATTGAGAGCAAGTGGGCTGCTGCCTGTGAAGTTGACGTAGGGATTGTTCTGAGCCATTCTAATCGGTCTTAAAACCCTTGTATACTGAATGAAAGGCCTGTCAGGTGGAGGAGTTGAGAGAGTTCTGTTTGGTGGAGATGGAGACCTCTGAATCCTTCTTCCTCTTTGCCTTCTTCTTGGAGATAACTGCAGGTATTCAAACAACACTTCTTCTTCTCCAACTCTTGACCTTGTGGTGATTCTTCTCATGAGTTTTCAGGCCTGCACTGCTGAAACCAGTCGATTCTTCCCCTTGGAGTCACCAGATATGCAGATAATAGCTCTTATAAGCAAGAAAACTGCAGCAGATGCATATCAACTTTGCTGTAATAAAAATGAGACCTCTAAGTCCCACCGGGCGTGCCAAAACTATTGTTGCAGACTCACAGGACCCCTGGATGTAAATCAGGCTTCTAGGTTGATGTTCAGGCATCCAGTGTGATTGCACAACATGGAATCCTTTCTCCAAGCGTGGGACTTGTAAAGATGAGAAAAGATTCTCCAAAGAAGGCTGGTTCCTATTCCTCTGTTCAGATGCACACAAAAAATGCAGAGGGTTTGCTAAAACCTAATCTAACTTGCCAAGGAGACAGGGTAAGAAAATGCATAGAATAAAACCTAAACTACAAAGGTGATGCACCGAGGAATGTTAGACATTCATTTTGACAAATTTAACACAGACCACATAGACGCAATACAAACACCATGCACAGGTAACCAAACTGCAATAAGAGATCAAAATGACAGCAATGAATACATGAGAGGGTTAAGAGTCAATCACAACACATATATTATTGCTCAAGAGTCGATACAGTACATTGCAGTGGCCAAGAGGCAAAAAGACTGGCATTACAACCCATATGGGAGGTTTGAAAGCTCCACAAATTCTCTGGCAAGCGAGGGAATAAGGGAGGATGCAAAACAAAAATGTCTGACCCCTTAAAGGAGCTCTTCTTTACAATATATACCAAGAAATGAGAGAGGGAAGAGAGAGGAAATCCAGAATCTGCCCCAACCACTTCTTGGTAGCATTTAAAATCATCTCATTATGACAGAAGTGGCGGATCCTAGCAAAACGGCAGGCTGTCTAACAGGAGCGGCGAGCTGTCTGTTGCATTAAAGTTGGTTGTTGAAGCATTACTTCTGTCTATCACCACATGTCAGAGACGTTTTCTTAATTTTCTCCCTCAAAACTACACTAAAATGTGAGATTGATCCCAGAATCATGTAGATAATTTCAACAGCTTTCCGTTGATATAAAGAACGTGCAAATCTGAGCTCTGGATCAAAAGATACGAAGGTCTGAAGATTTAGGGCACAAAACAGGTGAAAACAAATTTTTAAATTTCTTTTCCCGCACTCTGCCATCAGGATGACACGTGGCAAGCTTTGGTTCGCTGAGCAATTTTCTCTCTCCACCTTTTAGTGGGATTTTCTTATGGGCCCCTTAAACTTGGACACGTGGCACTATTTCATTGGTTCGGATCAGTGCTCGAAAACTCGCCCCTTTGACTTTTTGGACCTTTTTCCTTGGCGACACGTGTCATGCTGTGATTTGTCCACGGGCCAGCCAGATTTTCATGTCCACCGTGTCCTTTTGTCCCGGATGTCCTAGTGCTTCGCAGGATAGAATCCTCTGATCCACCCGAAATGGGCTTCCTCGTCCCTTTTCTACCGGTGACACGTGGCGTGATCTGATTGGCTTTCGGCTCCTTCGGCTATCCGTGTCCCAGTGCTGTCTGTGTGAAGCACACACCAGGTTTGCACAGAAAATATAATTCACGGAATAATAATTCACCTTCAATATTCATTCAAGTTTGTATTACAGAATATATAGAATAACTTGTTCCTATAATTTAGGAAACAAGTATAACCACTAACTCCATCAAGCCTATTTACGTGGGTGAGTACAACCTACTCAACCACTACACAAGCCAACAAATATTAGTTGTTTGTAAAACAACTAATTACAATAGTAATTCCTTTTACATTAATAATACACAAACTATATTATAATGTGAAGCACTAAACAAGATATTCCTAACATTCCCCCCCTTAGTGCAAACATGGTAGAAAAACATCCACACTCTCAACTGCAGTATGCTCACCCCCTGTGGCATGTCCAACTCTGTGACTCATGACCTTGATCCAAAAGAAAGGCTCTCTCCTTCCATGGTTTTAAACAGGCACTTACCAAAAACCTTGATGTGAACAGGTCCCATCAACTATCCACTTCGTGTGGTTTTCTGGATCCTCCCACAAACCCTTTCAAGATCCATGAACTGACTTACTCTGGTGCTACTGTTCACCACTATGCTTATACATCAGGGAATTATGTAGGAAACACAACTGACATATCACAAAACTGCACAATAGAAGATGTACTGAAAAAATCTCACATTACTTCCTATAAGAATCGTAATGTTCTTAATCGTAGTCTCTGTCATTGATCACTGCCACTCGATCTTGAACAACATAGAAAATTGCCACTGCCACTAGAAGCTTTCCTTGACTAAGTCGTTTTGGCTGCAGAATGGAAATGGAACATTGGTATGTATTCCCCCCACAATGTGAAATTCCAAATAAGAAATCAGAAAGGGAAAAATGTATTGTGTTGTATCATACTAACTAGATCTTGCTGCACATGATCACCATTTCCAATGAACGTATTCACTAACCGATCATCTTCCAATGAAGTACGGCAGTCAGAGGATCTTTGCAGTCAGAGGATCTCCGTAGTTTTCTGCTCTCTTATACAATTATTTTCCAGTATTAACAATAAAACATAATGGAAATGGAACAATGAGACCATGTTCCCCCCCTCATTGTGAACATTTCACTTATTCAATCCAAAACAGGAACTCTGAAATCATACTGCACACAATAAACTGCAATTCAGAAATGAAAAAAACTCACACTGCACACCTATGCCACCAAATCATTCTGTGCGGCCCCGTCGTTGGTGACTGATGAGAGGTCGCTGTTTGACCTCCAGCCTCCGATGTCTCCTTCCTCCATCAACATGCTGCTAGCTCAGCCGGGTTTGGATATGAAGCTCATTTGTTTCCACATTGAAGTTATTCTCCCCCCGCAATGTGAAACATTTTAGTTTTAGGACGTCAGGTACAACTGATAATTGCGTCCCACAAAATAGCCAAAAAATATGATATTTTTCAAAGTGGGTATTTTATCCCAAAATTAGAACCACTATAATGAGAATTAAAAAATAAACACTTTTGCAAAAAACAGTGCTCAATTTTGAGTTTACCGTGCAAAAGTTATTGAGGTTACAATTTCCCGTAAATTGGTCCAATTAAAAATAAAATTGAATTGCCCTCAAAATTCAATTATTAAGCAAAAACTATAGAAATATATATATATTTTAAACTATAGTTTTGCTAAATAATTAAAAAAAATTGACCAATAAGAAAAAACCTGTGTGTTGCATTTCTTTTCCCGGATGTGCATTTCCAGCCACAAAAACGTCTGTTTGACAGCAATTTCTTCATAACTTCATTCTAAATCTGACCCTGATGTAAACTACAAAGTTGTGCGTCTTTTTCTCATCTTTTTAACCCAAAAAGAATTGCCTCAATCCGATATTTTATGAGGAAGATATGTTCATTTTACTGAACACTACTTGCTGTTTTTTTTTGGACGGATTTTTTAATATTCTCTTTGGCCTCTTAAATCTTCTTGGCTCTCATAGGAATAACCTGCTCTGATACCAAATGTAAAGCACACACTAGGTTTGCACAGAAAATATAATTCACAGAATAATAATTCACCTTCAATATTCATTCAAGTTTGTATTACAGAATATATAGAATAACTTGTTCCTATAATTTAGGAAACAAGTATAACCACTAACTCCATCAAGCCTATTTACGTGGGTGAGTACAACCTACTCAACCACTACACAAGCCAACAAATATTAGTTGTTTATAAAACAACTAATTACAATAGTAATTCCTTTTACATTAATAATACACAAACTATATTATAATGTGAAGCACTAAACAAGATATTCCTAACAGTTTGGGACAAATTCTTCTAGTTCGCCTGATTCGGCCGGTTCGTGTCCTCCACGCACTCTTGTCCCACTTGCTCCTAGTAAAGAACTTGGAAAAATTCTCTTTCTTTCGGCCGATCCGGCCATTTCGCGTCCATTTTTCCCAGATGTCCCTTTTCTGTTTGGGCCACTTGGAGGCTTTTCGGCTGATCCGTGCCTTCCGCGTATAATTGTTCCAACTGTCCCAAAGGTGGCCTTGAGCAGGACTTAGCCAATTTTATGATTTTCCCCTGAATCAATCTACGTGCTTGGAACTAAAAACTCTGATGCATGTTATCAAATTAACTCTGGGGGATGAAATTTGGATAACAGGACCTCAGGCCGATGTAGTTCTCCAATGAGCTAGGGAAGAATATGAAAATGAGTTGGTAGGTTTGTGGGCATGTAGTGGGTTTATGTTTGTGGGTAGATTATAGGTAAAATGTTACAGTTGAAGGTGATTATGGAGAAAGGGGAGGACTACCCCAAAGGTAAGTGTCGAGGACCAAGTCCTATATAAGGTAATCAAAATGTCAAAAAAGATGGTTAAAAGATAAGAGGGGGGCAATAAAGCCACCTGATTGGGTAGGACCATACCAAGTAGATCATACCTTGAAGGGGGTGATGAACACAAGACTTGAAAGGAATTGCATGATTAACTGTTCTACAGTGGAAGTAGTCACAGGATCACCAAATGTCGAAATTCCAAGATTTCCCTTGAGGCGATTTAGGAAATGAGAGTGGAAACGATAAGGTGGGTGAAAGGTAGTTAATTATATATGCTTGGAGTGACATGTCTTTTGGGCAAGAGGTCTAAGGTCACAATGGGCAAGTCAATTGCTAAAAAGTGTTTTTGTTTTGATAGAATGATCGATGCGGGAAGTCTATATGGGATAAATAATATGGTACTCCTTGAGGTCTTCATGAAGCTGATCGATGCGGGAAGCTTTGGTTTCTCTTGTTTTTTTTTGAAAGCTTCACATAGCTGTCCTTTGAGGGAGCAATCTATTTATAGTAGCAAGTTGGTTGAGAGGAAGAGGTCCTTTTGAGGGAGTCATCTATTTTATTAGAAGTTTGACTTAAGGATTTTGGCCCCATTGGATGTCTTTGAAATCATGGACAAGACCAAGGTGAAGGATAGGACTCTTGTTCAAAAGGCAAGGTGGAACGACCATGGGATCTCATCTAAAGGTAGATGAAAAGTATCCATGAGAATCATGCTATGTGTAATGCTATGGTACACATATTCAAGTGAAGATAGTAAGTGACGGGTATGCACATGATTCTTGTTTAATCATTGGTGAGGTGTATGAAGTGGATAGCGCTTAAGGGACGAGCCAGTAAAGAGACAAAGGGTGAGGTAGGAAAACAAGTCAACAATAGAATGGTCGAAGATGTAATGCATTAAGGGGCTTAGGTTCAGGTTTACCCTCAAGTGAGGATGAACGATAGGCACCTGATCCATAGGTATGAGTTACGATGTATGGTCCAAGCCAATTAGGAGTGAATTTTCCCCGTTTACTTTTTTCTGCTTTGGTTACGTGTTGATTTTATTTCAAGACAAGGTCACCGACTTGGAAGGTTCATTCATGAACATGTTTTTCATAAGCACATTTGATACGTTGTCGGTAAACTTGAAGGTGATCCAGAGCGTTAAGACGATGTTCGTCTAATAACTCTAGTTGTGCTAAGCGGTCCTGACAAAATTCATCATCGAGAGGCAGAACAACCTCGGTACCATAGACTAGAGAAAAGGGTGTGGCCACAGAGGAAGTGTGGTATGCCCATAGGGAAAAAGGAATGTGCGTATGCCAATCCTTCCAAGTATCATCAACCACTTTCATGAGAATTTTACAGTGTTTTGTTTTTGAATTGTTTTCCATTATCAGTGATGAGGCAATGAGGAACACCAAAGTGACAAATGATGTGATGGTTAATGAACTCACATATTTTCTTGGATTTCATGGAGATGAGTGGTATGGCTTCCACCCATTTTGAGTAGTATTTGGTAGCAATTATGATCCATTGATGGTGTTGGGAAGAATGAGGATTGATTTCTCTGATAAGACCCAAACCCCATTAAGAGAAAGGCCAAAGGTCACGAGTGACCTGTAAGGCATGACTAGGTGTATGATGAAGGTTGGAATGTTGTTGGCATTTCACACAACATTTGACATAGTCATAACAATCATGGTTAAGGGTCGACTAGTAGTAGTCTAGGTGAAGAATACGCTTAGCAATAGCAAGGCCACTAAAGTGACCTCCATATATGCCATCATGAACCTCCTTTATGGTATAAGGAATTTTAGAACTTATGAGGCATCGTAAGAGAATACCATTAAAGCCACGCTTATAGAGGAGTCCCCCTATGATCACAAAATGAGAGACCTTTTTAAGGAAGGCACGTTGTCCGTTACGGTTGAGATCAGGAGGTAAGATGGAGAGGGAAAGGTAGTCGGAGTATTGTTTATACCAAAGGTCACTCAGGTCAGGGGTGTCATTTCCGATTGAGTAAACATCGTGAGGTAAAGAAGAAGGTGAATGGAGGCATTATACGATGATAAATATTTTGGAATTGGTAGGGGAAGTGGGTATTTGGGAAGCTAAGTAGGCCATGGTATCTGCAAATTTGTTGATTGAACGTGGGATGGTTTGAAGAGTGTAACGATCAAAGGTGGTCAAAAGTATGTCTATGTGATGTTTATACTTTTGAAGTATCTCATTACAAAATTGGTACATACCATTGACTTGGTTTACGACCAATTATGAATCACCAAAGATGTTTATTGATTTGACATCTGGGGAATATGTGGCCTGGAGACCTAGTACGAGTGCTTTGTACTCAGAAATATTGTTGGTGCATTCAAAGTCTAGTTTGAAAGAAAAAGGCATGGGTTCTCCATCTAGAGGAATGAGGATAACACCAGCCCCACCCCCACGTTGACACTTAGAACCATCAAAGAACAGTGTCATTTAGTAAGGGGGTTCGTCTAGGGAAAGAGTAGCAATTGACTCATCGGGAAAGTCAAAATTAGAGGGTTGGCCCCTAGAAATAGGTACGTTATCCAGTTGGTGGGTGATAGCCTGGCCCTTGATGAAATTTTGGTGAATGAAATTGAGGTCAAGATCAGCTAAAAGCATAAGCCATCACGTGACGTGCTGATTTTGATAAAGTTTGGCATACATGAAGTGTAAAGGATCGGTATTGGTCACGACATAGGTTTTGTGGTTGAGTAGGTAATGGCGGAGTTTGGTGGAAATGAAAATTGAGGCTAAGCAAAGCTTTTCTAGATGGTTGTATTAGGTTTCATAGTCCAAAAGAGTATGACTTATGTAATAAACTACCTGCTCCCTATGTTGTTCATCACGATGAGCAAGCATGGCTCCCAAGGAATGATCGGTAGTTGATATAGGTGGAATAAGTATGGGTGGTTGGAGAAGGTATTGTTTTAGGGCCTCAAAATATTTGTGACAATCATCATCCCATTTAAAGGAGACATCCTTCCTAAGTAGATGATGAAATGGTTGACACCAATCAGATAATTGTGAAATGAAATGGCGAATGGACTGTAATTTACCTTGTAGGCTACAAAGTTGTTTGAGGTTAGTGGGTGGAGGCATTTCTAGAATGGTCTTGAATTTAGTAGGGTCAACTTCTATACCATGAAGGGAAACAATAAATCCCAGGAGTTTCCCTGAGAGAACCGTAAAGATGCACTTTTTAGGTTGAAGGCAGACACAATATTTAATGAGGTGGTCAAATATGGTTTTAAGGATAGTGAGGTGCTTGAAACGATGTTTAGATTTGGAAAAGAGATCATCCACGTAATCTTCCAATATGCGATGCATGATATCATGGAAGATGTAAGTCATAGCATGCTTATATGCAGCACCAGCATTTTTAAGGACAAAAGGCATGACTCGATAACAAAAGGTTCCCCAAGGGGTAATGAATGCGATCTTGTGTTGATCTTCTAGGGAAAGAAAAAATTGGTTATAACCCGAGAATCCATCCATGAGTGAGAGCATCTCGTGACCAGTGGTGAGGTCAACTAGTTGATCAATACCAGGCAAGGGAAAATCTTCTTTCGGGTAGGCTAGGTTGAGGTCACGGAAGTCCATGAAAATGTGGAGTCCCCCTGTTGCTTTAGTAATAGGGATAATGTTAGAAATCCAATGAGGATAATCAATGGGTAAGATGAAGGAAATGGAAAGAAGGTGATGAAGTTCTTCTTTGATGAGAAGAGCAATGCGAGGGTGCATTTTCCTCAAATTTTGTTTGATAGGTTTGGCATCGGGAATGGTTATGATATTATGGACCACTATGGTGGGGTCAATACCGGGCATGTCTGCGTAAGACCAAGTGAAAGCATGGTTATGATCTCGGAGGAAAGAAGTGATGGCTTCCTATTCAGTAGCCTCATCTAAAGATTGTCTGATCTTTAGGATGTGTGGGTCATCCTGAGTATGAATGTTGATCTCGATAGTCGATTCATTCAACATGGTTTGTGTCTCAGAGGGTTATGACTGATTGAATATATGAGTCTTTTGCACCAAGGTAGGTGAGTATGGATTCATCATCCTGACATTGAACGATGTTAATGATAAGTGTGTCGTCATCGATCATCTCAGGATACAGGAATGGGAGAGTGGAAGGGGCCTTGCCTTCGCATTGATAAGTCAAAGGCCCCAAGGAAATGGTGTTTATGAAAAAAAGGTAGGAGGGATAGATTTAGGATCCATCGACTCCGTCAGTGAGGGTGGTGATGAAGGTGGAAAAGGGGTAGGATCTTCAATGAGTTCAAAGTGAGCCTGTTTGGTAGGAGGTTCGGGGAAGCTGATACCACTACGCTCATTATGTTTGTGGGTGGTATGTGGAATAATAGTATGGCAGCCTTTCTCGTAAAATCCAAAACCAAAACCCTTCCACACACAACGGTGCAAGAAGGTGTGGGTGAAACGATGATTGGTAAGTGATTGGAATTCAGCAGAAAATGGGAGGGCTTGTGATGGTGGTTCAAGTGTGTAAGTGGTAGTATCAAGTACCCCATAGGTGAGACTAGTACGAAGATGAGGAGGACCATAAAGGAGGTGTTCTCCTATACGGTAATTAGAGCAAGGGTATTGGTGAAGGCTTATTTACTTGTGCGGAGTAAGGAATGTGTTGACACTATATAGGTGGTACTACCCCAGAGTGAGGCATTGAAAAACACTTTCCAAGGGATCAGTGGTTGGTATGTAGGTAGCTAGTATGGATGATGTGTCAGAGGTCAATGCAGAGGTGGAGTTAATGGATTGGGAAGCTAATGGGTCAGCCGTGGAGGTTATAGCAGCGGTAGGAATAGAGGAGGTATGTGTGGTAAAATTATCAGCTGTACTAGTAGGTGGAGGTGTAGGTGAAGCGGTATTGTTTGCAGAGGTAGACGGCTTGATAGGTATGAGAACATCATTGGGTCGGTAAAGCATGTTGCATGTTTTGAAAGGTGATGGGTTAGCTGGAATGGTATAAGTGTGTCCCTCATGTTCAAACTTCACACAACAATGTAAAGTGGAAGGAACACAACCCATGACACGGATCTAGGGTCTACCAAACAAAAAGTTATATTGGAATTCCCCCTCCAAAACATAAAACAATTCTAGGAACAGTGCAGGGGCCCATGCGAATGTGAAGGATGACAGTGCCTAGTGTGGAGGTGATAGCATCATTGAATGAACGCAACATGACCGGATGTTTATGCATGTAATTTTCAGGTATGCGCATTTGAGCAAAAGCATGGGATGAAATGATGTTAATGATAGTACCTCCATCAATCATCACACGGTGTACCCGTATGTCATCAATGTGGATAGAGATGAAGAGGGCTGGTTCTGGGTCATCATTTTGGTGTGGTGCGATCTCCTCCCCAGAGAAGATGAGGGACGCCACTTGGTGAACAAGGTGAGGTGAGGATGAAGGTGATAATTTGGTAAGAGAGCTACATGATGGGGTGTGATGATGGAGGCTATGGGTGTAGGGTCATTGGGTAAAACCTCAATATATTGAAGAACCTCCATGAGGGCTTGACAATGGGATTCCAAGGTTTGGATGAGGTCGTATAAGGACATTTTGAGGGGAGATTGGTGTATTTGTTTGAGCATGGTGCGATGTGTGACGCCATTAGAAATGGGATATGTGGGGCCATGGATAGTTATCTTAGGTATGGGTGCAGATGGTATGTTGGGTATAGGATTGGTTGGTGAGTTAGCTAATTTTTATTTTCCCTTCTTCGCACATGTAGTGATGTGTATCATGTTGATTTGAGGGAAGTTGGCAAATGGAGAAGGTGTAGGGTGAGTGGTATAACGACATGAAGGGAAAAAACCTACTAGAGGAGAAAAGCCCTGTGAGGTCAGTTAGGCGCAACGACATTTGGGTGGTGGCATGGCAAGTTCTCTGATGTGAACCATGTTAATTTCAAATCTTGAGGGTGGCTCTAGGAGCTATGAGGGTGGAGGTTGTGGTTGTTGAGTGGGCAGTGTGGGAATGGGTGTTGGTGAAGCAGGATCCTCGTCAAGAAGGTCATCATTGTCAAAGTTGGTTTCTGGTGGACATAATTGGATAAGGATGGTTTTCAAGGCCTTACAGTTCTCCACATCATGCCCTGGTACACGATGGTATGCACAAATTTTAGTATCATCAAACCCTTTTGGCTTGGGTTTGAGGGGGTCATAAGGTTGGAGTGGCGGTAATGTGATAACAGAAGTCTCAAGGAGGTTGGTTAAAATTTTGGCATAGGACCCTGCTAGTGGATCATAATGGGAAGTGAATGTGGGTTTGGGTGTAGGTGTGGTTGGTTGTCGGGTAATTGTTTTTGGAAGTGTAGGAATGGGTCGAGCTATGGGTTTAGGTGCCGGTGTGGTTTGAGGTATCGGTCGGGTTTGTTTGGGTAGGGGTACAGTAGACAGATGGGTAGGAGGATGTGGGTTTGTTTTGACTACCTTATTATGGGGTAGTGGGGTTTTGTTTCTGGGTTTCACCTTCTTGGGTGAAGGTGATGTGGGTGTATGAGGTTTAGAAGGAAAAGAAGATGGAGGAAGAGGGTGAGTTACCCATGGGGATAACAGAGGTGCTATGAAGGTAGATGATGCGTGGGTCGTGCTTGGGGTGTGAGGGAAAATGACTGAAGTGTAGTGGGTAGTGAAGCAATAACTGAAGGTATTGGAGGTATTGGAGGTAAAGAGACTACAGGGGTAGGTATAAGTTGTGTTGTGTGCCTAGGTAGGTTAGATATTTATGAGGAAGGAATGGGTTGTTGTGTTATTGGTTTATGGATAGGTGAAGGGTGCTTGACCATGTTAGGAAGGTGAAGTTTGAAGGAGGACGAGACAAGTGCAGGTGTGATTGGTGTAGTCGGGGTATGAGGTCGATGAGTTTGTTTCTTTGGTTTGGGTGTCAAAGTAGGTGTGGTATTCACGTTGGAGGATGTATCTAAATCCAGTTTAATAGGTGGATGAGTGATGCTGGTGGTTGGGGTGACCCCTAAAGTGGTAATAGGTTTAGTGGAGGTAGATGTTGTGGGTATGGGTTTGGGTTTAGATATAGGTCGAGTTATGGGTAAGGGTGTGGTGTGAGTGCTAATGGGTATCGTGGAAGGGGTTGTGACAGTAGTGGTTGTATTTGGTTTGATGGGTGGAAATGTGTTTGGGTAGATAGTGGAGGTGTCATTGAGGGATCTCTGCATCTGTGTTGAGACAGGGAGTAAGAGGCACCCCCATAGTAAATCCCTATCCACATAATCTAAGTGATCAGCCAAACATGAGAACGACATGTCTGTGGGTGGAGTTGGTGAGGACCTAATGGGAATTCCTGTAAAATGTATCTTAGAGATGGGGAATTGGCCAGCTTTAGCTTCCGTGGGTAAGAGAGCTGAAAGTAGGTCTGTTGGATGTTGGGTAGCCAATGGAGAATGCTCGCGAAGAGGAAAAGGTATCTCCACTGGGTCTATGATGGGTGGAAGAGATGATGGGAGCTCCTCTATAAGTGGAGGAATGGATAGGTGCTCCTCTGTAGGTGGAGGAGGTAATGGGTGCTTCTCTGTAGGTGGAGGAGGTAGTGGGTGCTCCTCTATGGGTGGAGGAGGTAATGGGAGCTCCTTTATGCGTGGAGAAGGTACGGTAGGTAAAGGGTCTCTAAGTGGTGAAGCTAGGGGTGAGAGGGGCTCGATGTTAGTGGAAGACTCCTCCGTTGGTGATGAAGGAGATGAAAGGTGTTCCTCTGTTGGTGAAGGAACAATGGAGGTTGGTTCCAATGTGGAAGGAGGATTTTGGGCTAGGATTTCCTCTATGGAAGGGATGTGAGGTAATTGAGAGGTGACAGGTACCTCGTTAAAGATTGTGTGAACCTCACGGGTATGGGTATCGTGAGTGGATGTCTCACTGGTTTGATTGGATGAAGGGGCATGGTTGGGAAATGGTTTTTTGAAGATTTGTAGATTTTGGTTAGGGGTGGCATTGGGATTATCCACAGTTAACTCACATTTCTTGAGCATTTCTTGGACAATATTCTTGAAAGTGATGTAGTTTCCATCACTATGACCCTTCACTTGATGATAGTTACAGAGATCGTGCTCTTTATACCATGTGGGCATGGGGTGAGAAGGGTCAAAACTAGTGTGTGGTTTTATGGGTGGAAGAGTGATGGCTCTAGTTTGATAAGCTTTTCTGAGATAGAAGAGTAAGGTTCCCCAATTGGGGTATATTTTCACTACTCTTGTCTGAATCAAAAAGCCTAGACAGGTGATAGATTAGATGAGGGTGTAGCCTGATTGGATGGATGTGCTGGGCCGGCCTTGAGTACCACTGAATTAGTGGTACCCTTAGCCTTTGAATAATTGGTTGGTGGTTTAGAAGAAGAAGAGGTTTCATTCGACTTGAATGCCAAATTCTTATTTTGTAATTGGATTTTCTTCTCTTCGACGGCCCGAATCTCTAATTTTTGTGCCATAGTGAATGCCTCATTGAATGTTTAGAAAGTTTGGACCTGTAAGGTCAGGGAGATATGTCTGGCACAAGCTTGTGTGAAGAGCTTGATGAGTTCAGTTTGGGGCAATTGGAAGGTAAGTTGATTGATCAGGCTACGCCAGTGAGCAAAAAAATCTGTGATAGATTTGTCCTCGTACTGACGTGTGGAATATAGATCGGTCATGGTAACCTTCTTGGCAATATTGATAGAGAAATGATCCAAGAAAGCTTGGGCTACCTGATTGAATGAGAATATAGAGTGTTTGGGTAACCCACTATACCAATCTAATGCAGGTCTAGTGAAGGACATGGGAAAGGTTCTCAAAAGTAAGGCATCATCATGAGTGATCAGATAACACCCATGTTTGAATGAGCACAAATGTTGTTGTGGGTCTTCCTTACTATTGAAGCGATTGAATTTAGGCATTTCCCAATGCACAAGGTATGAACGGATAGGAATGGATGGGTGAATAGGCTTGTTGTAAATCTCTTCATAGGTGAGAGTGTAGTGGGAGTTGGAAACTGATGCCTCCAGTGTCTACATCTTGTCCAACATCAATTTAATTAGGTCATTAGTGGGTTGGGATGATTGGATGCCTCCTATAGCGTGAAGAGGTTGGTTTTGGGCATATAATAGGGCTGACATTCCAGTGTATGGGGCTGCCATGTAAGGTGGTGGAGAAGAAGGTAATGAAATAGGGGGTATGTACCCAGAATGAATAATAGATGAAACAGGCGGTTGTTGGTAGTATGTATATGGGGGTGGAAGGGTCGTGGTAACCCTAGTGGCAATAGGGGCCAATGATTGTGGAATGGAAAGAACCACGTTCTAAAATGGGGTAGGAGTCATCGAAACTGGAGGTGGGAATGTAGCTACAGGTATGTGTGAGACATGAGGGGTGGATGAGGTTGTGTTTGGGGTAGTCATCGAGGGTATGGTGGATGTGATAGGTGCCACAGAGGTAACAGATGCGACAGTCATAGAGGGTATATAACCTAACTGTGAAACAATTGGGGGTAACGTGGATGTGGGCAGCACAGAGCCAGATGGGGCCAATGCGGAAGTGGGTGCAAGGGTCGGGGGATATATATGGGCATGCCGTATATCAACTGACCTGAGGCATCTCGAGTGGATGAGTGGGAGAGGTAAAACTGCAAGGTGGTAGGGTTCTGGTCAAGGAGTCGTGTGAACTCCTCATCTCTGGTAGCGATAGTAGTAGGCTGGATGGGATCCATGGCTGGTGATAAAATAGAAGGTGGTGAAGGACTAGGTGGGAGTGGTTGGCAACTGGCATGGAACACGAGGGTGCTTGCTTGTCTTCGGGTCAGCACCATGTGAACCAGTATTAATCAGATAGGGCTGCTTCTCTGCAAATGATACAGAGAACAACAAAAACATGTGAGTCTGATGATGAAAAGTGGATGAAGTAACAAATGGTGGCTGGAATGTGAAATAGGCTAACTGAATTCTAGTTAGGTAAAACCAACGTTGGTCAAGGGTAACCGTTGCCGATCACTGTAGAAAATGGATAGTGAGTAAACAACAAGGAAGAAGGTAAAATATGATAGGTATGTCAAATATGAGGACATTTAAAACATCAATGAGAATAATGAAAGTGACAGGGATTATGGAAAGTGGACGAAAGTGAAGTGAAAATGTCCTTTTGAGTAGGTTAGCAAAAGGACCTAGAAACGACATCGGTTGGGTATAACTGATGGCGGTCAGAGGTAACAAATGAAGGTTACTGTGAAATTGAAACAGTGATGAAAGAAAGTGGTTGTGAATTAAAATTTGATGTGGAATCAGACCCAAAATTCTGGGAATGATGATGATATGGCCCAAGCACACTTAGGTGAAGCTAGAATACACCAGCTATGATGAGGAGTGTGCAAGGATGAACAAAAAAAGTGATGAATGTGATCTTTCACCTCAAAACACAAGCCAAGCAGAAACACTAAGAAAATGCGATCCTAAGAGTGCCCTTTTCTATTATGTTTGTGTAGCTTATGCTATTTAGGGAATGACACATGAATTGTGAAATAAATTTTTTGGTGAGGATGGCTTCCTACAAAGAAGGAGATCTAAAAGGTGAGGTTTCAGGTATGTTATGGTGGAGGCGGGCTTCGCTCTGAAGTATGACTCGATAGAGCAGTGAGCTGGGTGCCCACTATGCCATGATCATGTGATCACCTACAACTTCTTCCAGGTAGGATGTTGTTTAAGAATGTATGTATTTTGAATTTTTGTGTGGTTTGGTAAGACTTATAGAAAGAGAAAAGGATAGAAGTGCTTTTCTACGATTCGTTTGTCAACCATCAGCTGGTCATGACTTCTAGCGTATAGGTTGCCCTCAATTAATGTGAGCTAATGCAATAAATCAGAATGGAATGCAATTTTTTTAAACCCAAATCAAAAATGTGAAATTGGATGACACAATAAGATGAAGAGGAAGAGGGATGCTCTTTCACTACAATGCAAAAAACATGAAGAAATGATTCTTTTTAATTACACCAAAAGAAAAGTTTCCTTTAGAGAAAATAGAAAGAAGAAGTGGATTACTAGGGAAGAAAATTAGTGTGTACGCTTTTTATAAGGGAAACAAAGACACAATTTTTTCCTAGGAATGAATGAAAGGCAAGGAAACCTGGATGGGTCCCACCGCACGTGCCAAAATGTTTCACCTTTTTCTTAGATTGTTTCTTTTAATTGTTGATGAAACAGATAGGGTAACGGGCATAGGAGGAATACCTGTTCAAATGTCAGTTGATGGGTTGTTGCGCACGTATGACTTCTAAATCCACAGCTGATCGTGAGAGCTTCCTTTTGGCTAGGAGGAACTACCTGTAATGAAAACAAGACCACCAAAAGAAGTTAAACAATATGGGCAGTGAACTGCCTAGCGTAAGCTAGATCCGAGAAGTATGATACTTCCTAGATGGCTGTCAGTCCACTATTTTAAACAAATTAATGCTGTAAACAAAGTAAATCCTATTGTTATTTTAAAATGATTTAGGTATCTCACTTAAAAACACAATAAGAAAATAGATCTAATCTAACAGGCTAAGCTAGAATAGAATCCAAAGGTCAAATGATTGGTTTTGGGTCTCTGCAGGTCTGATAAAGGTCTCGAGGTAGGTCACAGGTGAATGAGGGTGAGGTAAAATTAGGTGGGTAGGTCTCTGTTTAAGGATGTGTGGGAAAACATAGAGACCGGTGTTGGTCAGGGGTGACCGACGATGGTTAGATATAACCGGTGCCGGTTACTGTGAGATCTGGAAATGTCACAGAATAGGGTTTTTATCTCCTTTGTGATTGCAAAAAGGATTTTTGTTGGTCGGGACGAGGTATTGGGTGACTAGAGTAGGCTTTTGTGAGGTTTTAATGGGTCTATGGAGGTGAAAATGTTGGAGAAGGTCAATAGGGAGCAAGATAAACAATGGGTGATAAAATAATGATGAAATGAAATAACCAGGAAAGTATGATGTTGTACTTACTTGGATTTTGTTCTTGAAGGTCTGTGTGTGAAGGATGGAGGTGCTGATGATGGGTTTGAAGGCTGTAAGTGATCACCAACTAAAGAAAAGCTTCTGTATGGGCTGCATGAACACTCCTCTTTGCTTGGTTGGATCAGATCATGGCTGGGATGGCTATGCAGGAGAAGATGCTCAATCTCCTTCCTTGGATGTGAGTTTTCACTAGAATTAGCTCTCTGAAGATGCGTTATCTCTCTGAGATGTGTTCTTTCTCATCAATTTTCTCCCAATGTTTTCCAACCTTGAGAATAAGGTAGTTTAGGGGTTAAAAGGGGTAATCGACAATGATTCTGGCTTAACCAGCGACGGTTAGGGGTAACCGATGTCGGTTAAGGTGGGATTTTCTAGGTTTACTAAACTAGGGAGATCCTCCTGATTTCCTTGGATCTCATGTCGTTATCCTACGAATTAGACTCGGAGCCTCTTGTGAGCATGTAGGAATGTTGTTAGAGGGAATGTAGGCATTGATTTTTAGGGTTTGGGTAAGTCTTAGTTAGTTATGGGAGCTTGCTAAGAATAGGTCTTAGGTTGAGTTAGCTTGATGAGGTGTCTAAGTGAACTATATGTGTAGATATTATTTAAATAAGATATTTAAATAATAAATATAGTGAGGATAATGCATTAATTGAATTAAATTAATTAAATTAATGTTAGGGGGGTGAAGGGGGTCATGGCTAGGTAAATGTAATAAAGGGTGCTTATATGTCGAGGGACAAAAGGGAAGTGTGACATAATTTTTGTATCTACAAACTGTTGTAACATAGATTGGAATTCAAATGATTGCACTAATATTCCTTTACACTCAGACCTACAATTGCATTCTCTAACTAATTATTGAGACACTTAATGGTTTCTTCATCATTCTTGACCATAGCTCCTAGTTCATGGTTCTCTTTCTTTACCTTCTTAGCCATTTTTTGCCTCAAAGGATATCCTCTAAGTAGTTATACTTGATTCGAAAGGTCCTAGCTCTGATACACATTGTTAAAAGCATAGTTACTAAAAGTAGGGTGAATCAATCACTAACACTTAAAATCCATTTCATTCAGCATTCATGATTCATTCAACCATTAAAGCATTTAATCAAAACATGTACAAAATCCACATAAGAAATATAACAAAATAAACACAAGATATAAAGTGGGAAACCCTAACAGGGAAGAAACCCCACTAAAAATATATTCATATTACTAAAAAAAGAACTCCTATGAATATTACACATCATACAGTATGTCTTTAGTGAGGAATCGACCCTACAAGGACCACCAACTCCAAATGTAGTAGGAAACCAATCATACAAGGAGGATACAACCCCGCAAGATGTCCAAGCACCAAATCAGCCACCCAAAGGTGTTTTTCACCACTCATTTTTTTCTACTAGAACTAAAAATGACACCATAAATCTCGCTTTCCTCTCTATCTTGCTCAAAACACCTCTCTTGCCTTCCTTGCACACATGCTTCTTATTCAAGATAATTTCATCATTTTCAATAGCTCACCCATACTTGATCACATTAAATAATTCCATATAATAATTCCTTCCCTCTCATGATGGTCACAAATACCTCTAACAACTCAAATAACTCCCCTCTAGGTCACACTTCTTTAGCACTCACAACTAGCTCAAATTCATCTTTCGTAACTTGCTTATATACTTGTTTATTTGTTATAAATCACTTGAGTTGGCCATAATAATGTAAAAAAACCTCCCAAATCATAAGAAAATGATAAAAATATCACCCAAAGGATAACATAGCTCACCAAGATCACCTAGGCCCTTCTAGACCTCCATTAGGACTAGACAAGCCTTAAAATACCAACACAAGTAACTCACCAACAAAGGAATGAAAATGAGAAAAACCAACTTTTCCAAGCCATATAAAACACTTATAACTATTTTATAATCCCTCAAAAATCTCTAGCAATCACATAAATAACTCAGGACAATCATCACACCATAAAACCCTCATGAAAGCATGCACAACCAAGTACCCTCAAAACTAGCTTTTAGTAATTGAGCCATATCTTGATCAATTATTAGAAATAACTCAAGCGTGATATATCAATCAAAATATCCTAATGTGAGGATCATAAAAAAATTCAAACCAAGTCTTAAATACACATGTTAACCTCCAAAACTGCTATGTTCCCAGAATTCTCCAAACTGCCTAAAAACCAATCCTTATAAATAGGGAACACTTAGCATTGTAGGGCCTCAACCATGATCTTAAATCATCATATACATGTATTAAAACTCCCATTATTCCATACATGGTAATTTAATCACTAGGTTCAATGGGTAACTTTTTCATACACTTAATATTTCCCAAAACTTACCTTTTTAGGTGGGGCCCACATACAACCAAAACCTTTAAATCATCCTTGTAGGAAGATGGAGGAGTCCTATACAACCTCAAACCATAAAATTCATAAAATTAATCAATTATGGGTGACTACAAGTAATTTTATCCAAGTCACTCCGAATCTAGGGTTTCAAGAGGGTTAAAAAGTAGTTTACCTTCTTAATGATTGTTCATAAAAAATGTGAGGATAAAAAACCCTAATTATTATTGGAAAATATGACCTACTCAATTATTCCCAGGATCATAGGTCCCCATACAAATCACACACTCCCCAATGAGCATCTGAAAGTTGAATTTTACCTCAAAATCTCACTTTTGGAAACCTAGTTTTGGTAAAAGTGCATTATATTGCAAAATACTCAATACCTGGACTTGAAACTTGACACACATCACTATAACAACCTCCTTCAGCTATCCTAGTTCTAATTTTTACCTACACACATATAATAATCTCCAAACACCATGGATTACCAATTTTTTCTAGCTTTGTCCTCATTACTATTTCTTCAAAAGACCTTAATCATGTATTATACACCTAAATAGTGACCCAATACACCTCTTAAACATGTTATAAAACCTCAAAATACTTATTATATGATAAAAAAGTCTTCCATATATCATATTCATGATATCATCCCATTCTACTTGCACCAGGTGAAGCACAAGACCTAGAATGGCTTATTTCACCACATGACATACTCAACCTAACATATTTACCATCATGTAAGACTAATAAAACCATTGAAACATATCTATGATCATTATATACACTCTAACTTTAGACCACATTTGGATTTCATACACTAGACCATACAGGTTCAAGGTGTACTAAACCATGCAAATGTACCAAGACATCATGGCAAGACACAAATGCAACACTTTATGGAACTTCACCTCATCAATGACAACAACATGTACTAACATAGGCACACCAAAAAATATTGACATCAATGTTGCTTAACAACAGTGAAAACAACAATACCACATTGTCCAACAAAAACATCATGGTGTGGTCATTTTCTCAAAGTATATATGTCTAATGAGTGTGAATGTTTCAATCATATGGAGTCTTGTAGTTATACATTGATTAAACCCGTAACTTTTAACATAGTAATATGATAAATGAGATATTTACAATGATTAGTGTCATGTCTAGATATTTTTTGATAGTCACAATTTGGGTGGCTTAGTTTCCTATATAAATTTTGAGGAGATTAATGTCATAGAGATGGTAAATATAGTAACTCAAGATCTAAGAAGATAGATAATAGTTCTCATGGAGTATCAAGATATAATAAAATGATGATAGAATGAATAATTGGTATATTATCTAATGTATTAATAACATGCCAAAATGGGTTAGAAATAACTATATGAGATGTATCAAGATAATATGATGTAACATAGATATAAGTGTCTAATGTGGTAGTTTTATTTTATAATTGTTACACCCTGTTACATTGGTGATTGTTGTCATTGATGTAAAAGGAATTGATGGAAAAGTGAGAGTTCAAGAGAAGGCTTATCAGGTGTTTCTCATAGGTTCAAGATGAGTTCATGTGGTTTCAAGAAGGTAAGGCCTTGAAGGTTGAGTGGTACTGCCATTTCATGATGATTTTAGGTTCCTAATGAAGTGTGACAGGATGGTACAGGTCAAAATAATCATGGGAGATGCCTTGATAGAGTATATACAACATTTTTGAGCAAAGATTAGGCTCATCTCATCTCTAGGAGTCAGTTTTCTACGTTGGTCAGAAATGTTGTTGAGAATAGGTAGTGTTTTTGTATGCAAATGAGATGGGATGGAAAATTTAAGACCTATTACTCTTAAAAAATCATGAGAGATGATGGAGGAATGTTTCCTTGTTCATCATGCAAAATTCTAGGTCATTGTGAGGTCATTTGAGCAAGGTGTGTGAGTTTTTACAAAAATGGTCTATTGAAAAGCTCATTTTGAGCTGCCTGGCTTCTTAGCGATTAAGAAAAAATATAGAGACACATTCGAATAAATCATAGAATTAATTTTTGGAGTAAATTTTCATAGAAATCAGGTGCAAAAATAATTTTCTCAAAATGAGTTGTAGTTGAAAAGTTATGAGCATTTTGGTGGAGCAATTTTTCTCTCTCTTGGGGCTGTGCATCAAATCGATAAGATAAAAAAGGTAAAGTTGGCATCCAAGTATTTTCTAATCATCTCTAGAGTGATTTCACAGTCCATTCATGGTTTTTCTCACGCTTAGAAGATATTTTAATACTTTTCTCCTTGAAGGTTCACATTATTTCCCTTGTCATTGTTCTTAGTTGTGAATGCTCCTGACATATGAATGTTCTAACTGCTTCCAATGGAGATATTTCCCAATAAGAGCCTAGACTTCTTCAACAGGTACTTGGAAATGTGTTTTAACATCTACAAGTATTTCTGGTATATTTTATGATATGATCTTTGTTGGCTCATACTTTCCTGAAGAGCATTTGACTCAAGGCACCTAAAAACACTATCCCAAGAGTCTTGTTTTCAAATTCAATGATTTGATCAGTTTAACAATATGGATATGAGGTAAATATAAGGTAATGGATAAGTTTTTGAGTGTGGATTCACTTGGTTGGAATGATGAGCTTGAGATTCTAATTTTCCTAAATTCAGGGTTGTAAAATGGAATACTTCACTTTCCTATTTGAAGGCTATGTAAAACCAAAATTTGAACCAGTATTTGTGAGAAAAGTACCTCTTAAACATGCAGTTCATCAAGGCATGCATCATCCACATTGAATTCATTCACTTTTTTATAGAAGTGATTATGGTTTTCATCAAGCTTTCTTATTTTTAGATCACTTGTATAGTCAAGTCTTTTAACATTTTCATGCAACATGGTTCCAGTTTAGGCATTTTTCATCAATTCATTGACTCTATTTTCTTTGAAAAGGTGGGAACATGTTTCAAGAAATATCAGAATATTTTACACTCCAATTTCCATAAAAATTTGATGAATAAATGGACTTATTTGTCCTATTGAGTAGAAAATTCTACATATACCCGGTCTTAGGGCTTTGATGGAGGTATTTTGATTCTTTTGGGAGTTTCAACCAATGAAATTCAATAAAATTTGAACATTAGGTCTATATGATGATTATCAATCTATTGTAAAAGGTTGTGGAGCAAGATATAGTGAAGTGAATGAGATTTTTATCTCATATTTCTTATAAACTCGTGCTTAGTGTCTTTTAAATTGTCTTTTTTGTTTTCTCAGTAGTATTGAAGCTTTTGGTGAAATTTTTTTTAAAGGGAAGAATTCAAGAATATTGTATGAAGTTTGAAAATTCTCTCCCTATTATGAATGAACTCGATATTCTTTTGGTTTGATGCTTAGGTGCTCAAATGACTGTATAAGTGCTAGTTAACTGGGAAAAACAATTTGTTCTTTTTGTCCTAAATATTGATCATGGCAAACCTTTGTTTCTTGTGAGTTTGAAGTGACAAGAAAGTTTCAATCTTTGGATACCTTGAAGTGAGTTATGAACAAGAGCTTCATTCAATATTGACAATCCCCTAGGACTCAATTAGTCTCTTGAAGGATACAGAATAGGGTAAATGGAAAGAAATTTATTTTGTCACACAAAGTCAAGTTAGTGTGTTTCCACATGGAATGTGAAAAGACTTAAACAAGTATAAATGCATGAGTTGCTCTCAAATTTCAAATTAGAAGACAAAAATACAAACTCTTGTCTTGTTCACAACTAGAAAATACTCTTAATCTCTCAAATATTCAGATGGTTAAAGTTTGGTTGAGATTTGAAGAAGAATTCAAAGGGACAGTAAGGTGTTACAAGAAGTGAATAAAGTAATGGGTAGAGGTAACTAACTCAAACTTTACAAATGTGAAAAGTGTAAAATGAGACAATGAAGGGAGTACAGAGATACATGTTGTAAGTGTAATCTTGAGAAGTGAAAAAAATATAGATGGTTGAAATTTTGTTATGTAGTAAGATATTCCTAATAGAAATATACAAAACAATGAATAATATTAGAGAGAAACATACCATAGTGCAGAGTAGTAGTCTTGTGCATGGCTACTATTGCTACTCAAAATAGAGAATGTAGTTAAGAGTGAAAAGAGATAGTTTTGATGATTGATAAAGTGAGAGGACTAATACAATATCAGAGACTGTGAAAGATCTGATATAGATAGTCAAAAGACTGATATGTGAAAAATAGAGAACATGAATAGTAATGAGATCAGTGATCAAAGAAAAAGTAGTTAGAAGGATGAATTGGGGTTGAAGAAGCAATGATGTGGAACTATGAAAGTGTTTTTGAGTCTTGGTGAAATCTAAGGTATTAATGTTGAGAAAGTGAACAAAAGGTAGTGTTGTGACTAAAGAATATAATGCAAGGCAAGCAAACCAAGGTGTGAAAGAAAGTTAGATATATAAACAATAGTGAATACAAAGAGGACAAATTTGAGTGTGTAGAATCTAAGGGTAGAGTGAAATGAATGGAGTATGAAAAGTAGTGCTTGAGTTTTGTATTAATCTAACTGCCAAAACAATGACATAGACATTTGAGATACAAATGATAAGAGGCTTACAAATAATGAAGGAAAGGTTGCTAATTGATCCTTAAGGGGGCAACAGAGATAGAGAGAAAACATAGGGTCATCATGAGCTGTTGAATATAGTAACTAAAGAGTGACCAAATTGGAAGAACAAGTCTAAGAGGAAGCTTATAAGTTGGGGAGTTGAAGCTTACCTATGGGTTGAAGCTCACTAAAGATTAGTAGAAGCTGATTGAATTACAGGGGGTTGAATCCTCCAGGATAAGTAACAACTTGGTAAAATTGAGGAGTAGAAACTCTAGGTTGAGTTGAATCTCAAACTTGAAACTAATGTAACAAAAGCATGAAAAATTGGTCCTAAGCATAGTTCATAGTTTCAGTGGGTTTTCTTCCCATATTGGGTTTCCGTCATTGTGTAGTCTCTTGAAAATTACTTTTGTGTGTGTGTGTGTGTGTGTGTGTGTGTGTGTGTGTGTGTGTGTGTGTGTGTGTGTGTGTGTGTGTGTTTATGACTTTATCATATCAAATTTAAGAAGGTAAATTTATGAAGACACTTATTCACCCCCCCTCTTAGTGTCCTAATTTCTAACAATTAGTATCAGAGCCTGGTCCTCATGAATCAAACCTAATAGCTTGGAGGTGATCCTGAAGACACAAGCATGGGTACATCAACAAAATCAATGTTGAAGAAGAACTATGAAATTTCTCAAGCTCTTATAAAGGAGTTAAAGGAAGAAATCAATCTTAAGGAAGTTAGTCATGGCCAGGAACTAAATGAGATGGATTCATTTGTTGAAAAAGTGTCAAAGGGACTAAAAGATAAAGAAATTTCTTGCCTTAAATTTGAAGAGGATATAAATACCTTGAAGATTGAGTTAGTACAGGTTAATAATCAGTTTAAAAACATGCAAAGAAAAAAAGGACATTTTAGTGGAGTAGAGCATGAGACATGTCAGTCAGTTATTCAAACCATGAGTGGAGAATATGAAAATTTAAATGTAGAAGTAGAGACCCTGAAAGAAGATATGGAAAACCAAGAAAAATGTTTTGAGAGGTTAATCAAGTAATACTTATTGTCAAGGATGTTCTCAGCCCAAGAAGGAAAAAAATGAGAACAAGAGGATATTTAGGCAGCCAACTGCAAGGAGATTATTAAATATTTTTAATGGAATTTTTTTTTCATGCAACATTTTTGGACATAGAGCCAAAGATTATAGAAGAAAGGTTTATGAAGGCTATCCATGGAGATATTATAGGATTTATTATGATAAGAACATAATGTGTTTTTATTGTAAAGGAAAAGGTCACACAATCAAGAATTGTTTATAATATTCAGTAAATCAGTTTTGGGATAAAGAATCAGGTTGTGTACTTTAACTTCTATGAGCTAGGACATTTTGCAAGATTGTCACGAGCCACCTAGATTCAGCTATAAGCTAAATGCCCTTCAGAAATAAGAAAAAAGAATACTCAGGTAAAATGTAAATTTAAAGAGTAAGACCAAGTCAACTATGACTGAGAGAGATGTTGGAAAGAAGAAAAAATGGGTATGCAAAGTCAAGAAATAAAAATCATAAACTGGGACATCAAAGGATGACAGAAAGATAACAAGAGTATATGTTGAAGAAAAACAAATATCTAAATCAGTCACAAGGGAAGCAAGCACAAGAAAGATAACATAAAATGATGACAAAAGAAAGAAGGAAGAAAACAACTCTAGTGAAAAGAATGAAGAATGTCTTCCCCAAGCAGTATTATACCAGGTGTATGAATTATATCTATCTGGTACCCAAGAGGAAGACGAGAGTTTAGGTGATCTGGTAGTCACACCAAGGATTGTATATCAGAAGATAAACAAGAAACCAAGGAAAAAAAGGAAAGAGATGAGTCATCATGTTTCCTTGATGACTTTCTCATGTTCTAAAGTGTTTTAGAAATATGGTATGCATTCTCTAGGCTTGTACAAGGTGTACACTAGCTGAAGGAAGTACAAGTTGAAGTTGATTGCAACATCTATCATTTTTGTAAGGTATGCCAGTTTCAAATTGTATGTCTTACTCCATGTTGAAATTTGTGTATTCTTGAGTGCCTCTTGAGTGGTATTAAAGAGAAAACCCAGTCAATAGGTGTTACTAATTCATAACTCCCAATATTTATACCTTTCAAGAAATTGAAGTTTGAGAAGTTGTTCATCTAAGCTATTTTTGTATGGTGTGTCATGAATCAATCAAAAGCTTCAAGTGTATGATTCAAGTTTGTAAAAGTTTGTGTGAAGTGAAATAAAATTAGTACACTTGACAGAAGTTGTCTAAGAGCATAATAGGGTTGAAATGAGCTATCAAAACAAAGGTGTATCAAATCTGAAAATGAAAGGGATCGTCAGTGACTAAAGAGCCAAGATTTTACTTAAGAGGTCAAATTGTGAAATTAGTAAATTTGGGTGAGATTGAAGGCTGCTATTATGTTGTATGTATCAAGAAGCGTGGTACACTACATCATTCTTAGTTATGTTAATTCATAAAGTTTAAAGAAATTGCAGGTTGGTAAAGGATCAAAAGTAAGGTCTAAAGAAATAAATGTAGTATTTTTGATAGAGGAAAGCATATTCACAGGGGGAGAAATTGAGGTATCAAAATTTCTCCAAGAGGGCTCAATTTGAGTCCAGACATGGGGAGTTGGTTTCCCAATTCCAGGCACAAAACAATGGTCATGTAAAGACAATAAATGAAGGCTGAATTTTTAAGTTTATCAGGAGTGTTACAGGTGATGCATGGAAGAATAATAACAACAATTATTGAGCATCTTCAGATGAGAGAACAACACTTTCCCAAGGGGAGTACCTACAAGGTATGGACATACTATGTTTTGTTGAATTTTTCTAATCTAATCATTTTGTTGTGTTTGTGCATCTTTGTCATAGATGTCAAAGGGTGAGAGAGTGTGCTAGAAACTTGTTCATGGTCTGAGAATGTCAACATAATGGTTTGCCATCAAGTTTCAGTGTGTTGTCATCAATGAAAAAGGGGGAGATTGTTACACCCTATTGCATTGGTGGTTATTTTCATTGATGGCAATGTGAGACTTTAACAAAAGGCTTATCAAGTGTTTCTCAGAGGTTCAAGATGAGTTCACGTGGTTTCAATATGGTAGGGCCTTGAAGTTTGAGTGGTAGTGCCATTTTAGGGCGGTTTCAGGTGAATAATGAAGTGTGATAGGATGGTACAGGTGAGAACAAGCATGGGAGAGGCCTTGAGAGATTATCTACAGAATGTGCTAGAAAAATTTAGGCTCAGATCAGCTCTAGGAGTCAGTTTTCTATGTTGGTCAAAAATGGTGTTGAGAACAGACAGTGTTATTGTATGCAAATGAGATGGGATGGAAAATTTATGACCTATTCCTCTCAAAAAAATCATGCAAGATGATGGAGGAAGGTGTGATGCCCAATTAAAACAACCCACTTGAGAACCATGAACAACCTAGGTTTAGTTAGAAAATTATGGAATAATTTTTTTTAGTAGGAGTTAACGACCAAAGTCTCAAAGATAGTTAAATTCAACTGATAAGTTTTCCCATTATAATAATTACTAATTCCACATTAAAAAGCAACAAGAGCAATAAGTCCACACCTAGCTCAAATCTCCCTAGGGATTAATTTAATTACTGATTACATTGACATTTTACCTAAATATTTCTTGATTAGAAATATTAGGGTTAAGGGACCCAAAACAATTAAATACCCAAGGTATTTAATTCCAAAAAATCAAGAAAAGAGTAAGGTTTAATTGTAGTGAGAAAGGAATACATATTTAAAATCAACAGAGTAAGGTCTCACTTACCCACTCCCAGAACTTGATTAGGATTGTCTACAACCAGGTTGTCAGGCAACAACTACCACTAATAGATTTCAAAAAAACTTAAATCCCCAAGAACAAACTTATATTTTATTAACAATTCACAGAGGTCACAAGGTCCAAAACTTAGGGCTAGAAGTTCCAATTAGGTTCAAGGAGTAATTTACCCCCATACCCACTCTCTAACATGCTTAGAGTCTCAACTAGATTTCTCTCATACTTAGCACTTCCAAAATTTCCCTAAACTATTCCCAATTGATAGGAAATTTTCTCACCTTTCCAGTGATATAAATAAGTCCTCCTAACTCCTTATAGAACTCCAGATATGAGCGGGTGAAGTTTTTAGGTCAAATTTTCCCCAAGGGGACATGTGTCAAGAGGAGGGGAAAGCACCTTCAATGGGTTAGTAGGTCATGGGGTAGCTTGGGGAATTTTTCCCATTGCACAAGCATAAAGAAAAAATTTCTTCCACACCTCCGTGGGTCCTTGGTGGACACGTGTCGAGTCCGGGCGCAAGGCGGGAAAGGCGTGAGAGAATGGTGGAGTGGTGGGGAATTTAGGGGCATTTTTCCTTCTTGGGTGCAAAGCACAAATTTCCTTCATTTCCTCGCAAGCCCAATGGGGAGACATGTGTCATGCCCAAATTAATTAGGAGGAATGATGGGCTAGTGGAACGGGATAGGACGTTAGTCCTTTCGGGAAAAAGGTGCAAAGGGATCAAATTGATCCAGGCTTATGCCAATGCCATAATGCCATGCATCACGCACTGATTGGGCATGGGAGACGGGGTGATGAAAGAAATTAAGGTATTAATCCAAAGGGGGAATAAAAGACAAAAAGGAATGTGTGGGCCTACATGTCCGCAAAAGGAATAATTCCAAGGCAAGGCACTGGAGCGGGGCCGCGGGGAAAAGTGGAAATTTTTCCCAAAGGAAATTTCAAAAAAGATAAGGGCAAAAGAGAAATCGTGCCTCTACCGTAGCCCTAAGAGGACACGTGGTGCCCTCTGATTGGCTATAGGCCAACGGAGGAAAATGGAAATTTTTTCCCAAACTTAATGTTTTTAAAAAATCTTTTCTAAGGAAAAATGACTGGAAATTTTTGGGTTGCGGGCCTACTAGGGAATTTTTTCCCAAATTTTCCTAGCAAGGCACAAAAACCTCAAAGTGCCATAAATTGAGCTAGAAAGCTCAGTTTTGGGAAAACGAGGACTTTTGGAAATCTCTCGATGCCTTATTTGAATAGGAAGTATAAATTTTACTTTTAGATAAGCTTTAAAGGGTCAATTTTGCAAAAAGGATCTTTAGACTTTTAATTTGCAAGTTGGAAATTTCCAAGTTTCAATTTTGATTAAATCTGTTCTTCTCCTTCACTCAACATGTAAAATAGACATGGAGGATTGATCTAGGAAGGGTTTAGAGTGTTTTAGGAAAGTTAATTTGTTTAATTGATTCAAAATTGAATTTTTCCAACAAATGACATAAAAATGGTTGAGGAAGAGATTAAGCTCAATTTTGCAATGGTTCAAGATATTATCTTAAATATTCTTTGTCAATTGAGTAAATTGATAATATATCATGGTAAATCATAATGTTTCCAAGTTTATTGTTAAGCACTGGTCCAAACTTTGAATTTTGTTTAAATTCACCAGTTTTAGAATTCACAGTGCCAGTGATCAAATTTTTAAAGGATCTATTTATCAATTTTATCATATAGGTATGGTATTTTCTTCCTAAAATAATCCATTACATTCAATTGATTCTAAACCATTCATTTCCATGTTAAATTACAATTTCTGATTTCAAATTTAATATATTTTAAAGAGAAATAATACAATATAGTTCCCACCTACGTGTTTCTTCATTTTGCAATTAAACAGAGATTACATTTACAATAGTAATTCAATTCTAAAGCAACAATGTGAGTTTGAGAAAGTATTCCTTTATTGATTTCTAATAACGAATTTACAACTTATTCCTTTCTTTTAACTTCAAAATACAATATACAATACATGTAACATTCTTTCACATTTCTCTTCAAGATAGAGAATGGAATATAACTCTTTACATTTCTCATTTCAATTTCAATCTTTCATCATCAATACAAGTATCTTTTCATTATAAATAACTATACAAATCATCCACTTCAAAGTGGGAAGGATTACAATAACTTTCTCAAAAGAAAGAGACTGTCAAACTATACATTTCTCTTTTCTCCAGGATAACAACATGCTCAATTTCTTTTTTCTCCAAAATGATCACAACAAGAGAGGGGGAAAGGCAACACTCTCCACCCAACCAAGACATCTAATGAAAGGAGAAGCCTTCCTTCATCATTGGCCCCCGAGCCCCAACTAAGATACAATAAAATATGAAATTCAACCATGGAAACAATTGGCTTCCACAACAAAACATTCTTTCACATACACATTTCTATATACAACATAACTCAATACAAAATAATAGTTTACAACTGCAATAGCAAACATTCAAATCACAACTGAGGCTTGATCATGTAAGCCAAAGGATCAAGGCCTATGGGGGAAGATACTTATGCCTCCTAATTGGGAATCGGGTATCCACCAATAACAATCCACCAAAATAATTCATCCCACACATTTCCTTATGCCCCCCAAAAAACCCTCCTTATGTCCCCCACAGATTTCCTTATGCCCCCCCAAAGTAAGAAATGCAAGCTATTTCTTTTCCATGGTGGATCCCAAACCCAAACTCCCTCCACAAAATTATGATGCCCATGACATTTCCTTATGCCCCCCACATGGATTCCCTATAACCTTCTCCTACACCTTCCTAAGGCAGTCTACCCAACCAGCGAAAAAATAAAACAAACATGCATTTTCCACACAACACAACAAGAAAATAACATAAATAAAAGAGAGTTAAATTCCTTCCTTTCCATGGTTATTTGGTCTCTAAACAATAAGATTCAAATGCCAAACATAGCCCAAAATAGAAAACTCCCAAGCATGCAAGGCTATCTCCAAAACTTTTTTTTAAAAAAAATAGAGCTCCCACAAGAAAATGCGCCCCCAAGGAAGAATGCAAAAAGTTTCAACAACAACCCAAAACAAGAAGAGAGTTTGAAATATATAGAAGAGGGAAAGAAGAGGATGATGTGGATCCATGTAGGATGCCACATCATACATCCTCACACTCAAACACCAAATAAAAACTCCAAACTCCAAGGCTCAATAAAGATGTGGGTGGAAAATGACAAGTTACTTGCACGCACAAAATATCCCACACCTCAAGGGACAACAAATTAAATGAAATGTAAGAGAGTGCAATCCAAAACAAACAACATGATGAATAAAATTCATTATAAAAGTCAAAAATCACATCTCCAACTATAATTATGGCTGGTAACATAAATTTAGAGGCATGGGACAAGTTTTACTTGTCCCACAAGTCTCCAAAAACAACCCCCAAGGACAGTTTCAAATTTCCCATGGAGCTGGAGTGTTTCATACTCCAAATCTGTCTTAAACATACTCTTACACAACTTAAACATCCCTTACAAATTAAATACAAACAGCCAACAACTTTCATTATTACTTTCCCATATCCCAATTTGATTTATTTAATTTTTAACCAATTGTTTCGTCACAATAAATCTATCACAATTTAATTAATTAAAAGAAGGTAACACATTAATTAATAAAATAAATACAACAATAATTAAACATTAACCACATTAATAAAATACACAAGCCCATGGTCACATGTAAAGATGATTCCCCCCATGGGAATCTCTACCAAAACAACACAACACAATAAAACAAGTTGACATGGTGACCTTGTTGAATTCACCTAGAATTCCATTCTGGTTGGTCTCAAATCCCTCGATGTTTGTTGTGATATTTTAAACCTACAAAACAAAAATACCTCCTTCGGCCTCATGGCCATATCAGAATGTCCAAAATGAATATATAATAAAATCACAAAATCATCTATACATATGAATCACAACAATCACTAAGGCAATCAACAAAATCATTTACAATTTATATCGACAACTATTTCATCATCAAACAATTTTCCTTTTCTAGGTTTACTCATATTCTCCAAAATCACATGTCTGAAGTAACTTCCATTAAAAATCCACGTCAATAGTATATCATCATCCACATGTGAGTGTCTAGAATAATAACCATGCATTATATATAATTATATTCAACAATAATCCAGGATCTGACATTTAACACCATACTAAATCAAAACTATTAAAATGTTTGTCATATAGTATACAATATCATGATCATTAATTAAAGGTACAAAAGGGAAGTGGGCACTACAGAAGTTCTCCTTGTGCTTCATGCAAAATTTCAAGTCATTGTGAGGTCATTTGAGCAAGGTGTATGATTTTTTGCAAAACTGGTGTATTGAAAAGTTCATTTTGAGTTGCCTGGATTCTTAGCGGTCAAAAAAAATATAGAGACTCCTTTGAATAAATCATAAAAGGTTGTTTTGGAGTAAATTTTCATATAAATTAGGTGCAAAAATAATTTTCTCAAAAGGAGTTGTAGTTGAAACGTTATGAGGATTTTGGTGGAGAAGTTTTTCTCTCTCCTAGGATGTGCACCAAATTGATAATATCAAAAAGGTAAAGTTGGCCTCCAAGTATTGTATAATAATCTCTAGAGTGATTTCACAGCCCATTCATGGTGTTTCTCATGCTCAGAAGATGTTTTAAGGCTTTTCTCCTTGAAGGTTCACATTGTTACCCTTGTCACTGTTCTTGGTTGTGAATGCTCCTGGCATGTGAATATCCTAATTGCTTCCAATGGAGAGATTACTCAATAAGAGATAAGAATTATTCCACAGGTACTTGGAAATGTGTTTTAACATATACAAGTATTTTTGGTATAGTTGATCATATGATCTTTGTTGGCTCATATTGTCCTGAAGAGTATTTGACTCAAGGCACCTAAAAACACTGTCCCAAGAGTATTGTTTTCAAATTCAATGCTTTGATCAGTTTGAAAACATGGATATAAGGTAAATAGAAGGTAATGGATAATTTTTTAGTGTGGATTCAATTGGTTAGAATGATGTTCTTAAGAGTCTAATTTTCCTAAATTCAGGGTTGTAAAATGGAATACTTCATTATCCTATTTGAAGGCTATGTCAAACCAAAACTAGAACCAATATTTGTGAGACAAGTACCTCTCAAACATGTAGTTCATCAAGGCATACATCATCCAAATTGAATGCACTCACTCAGTTATAGAATTGATTATGGTTTTCATCAAGATTTCTTATTTTTAGATCACCTGTATAGTTAAGTATTTGAGCATTTGCATACAACATGCTTCAAGTTTAGGCATTTTTCATCAATTCATTGACTCTATTTTCTTTTAAAAGGTGGGAAAATGTTCTTATAACTCTTAGAAGATTTCACACTCCAATTTCCATACAAATTTAATGAAGAAATGGACTTATTTTTCCTATCAATTAGAAAATTGTGTATATACCTTGTCCTAGGGTTTTGATGGAGGTATTTTGATTATTTTGGGTGTTTCAACCAATGAAATTCAATAAAATTTGAACAATAGGTCTGCATGATGATGATCAATCTATTATAAAAGGTTTTGGAACAAGATATAGGGAAGTGAATGAGATTTTTATCTTATATTTCTTGTAAACGTGTGCTCATTGTCTTTTAAACTGTCTTTTTTTGTTTTCTCAATAGTATTGAAGCTTTTGGTGAAAATTATTCAAAGGTCAGACTTCAAGAAGCTTGTATGAAGTTTGAAAATTATCTCCCTATTATGAATGAGCTCAAGATGCTCTCGGTTCGATGCCTAGGTGCTCAAATGACTGTATAAGTGCTAGTTAACTGGGATAAACAATTTTTTATTGTTGTCCTAAATATTGATCATGTCAAACCTTTATTTCTTGTGAGTGTGGAGTGATAAGAAAGTTTCAATCTTTGGAAACATTGAAGTGAGCTATGAACAAGAGATTCATTCAATATTGACAATCCCTTAGGACTCAATTGGTCTCTTGAAGGATACAAAACATGGTATATGGAAAGACATTTCTTTTGTCTCACAAATTCAAGTCAGTGGGTTTCCACATGGAATGTGAAAAGCCTTAAACAAGTATAAATGCATGAGTTGCTCTCAAATTTTGAATGAGAAGCCAAAAAGATAAAATCTTGTCTTGTTCACAACTATAAAAGACTCTTGATCTTTCAAATATTCAGATGGTTGAAGTTTTGTTTAGATTTGTAGGAGATGACAAAGGGAGAGTAAAGAGTTACAAAAAGTTAAGAAAGTAAAGGCTAGAGGTAACTTACTTGAACTTTACAAATGTGAAAAGTGTAAAATGAGATAACGAAGGGACTATTGAGATATATGTTGTAAGTGTAATCTTGAGAAGTGAAAAAAATATAGATGGTTGAAATTTTGTTATGTAGTAAGATATTCCTAATAGAAATATACAAAACAATGAATAATATCAGAGAGATACATACCATATTGTTGAGCAGTAGTCTTTTGCATGGCTACTATTGCTACTCAAAACAAAGAATGCAATTAAGGGTGAAAATAGATAGTTTTTATGACTAATAAAGTGAAAGGACCGATACAATATCAGAGACTGTGAAAGAGATGAGATAGATAGTCAGAAGACTGATATGAAATAATATGTGAAAAATAGAGAACATTAATGGTATTGAGATCAGTGATCAAAGAAAAAGTAGTCAGAAGGATGAATTGGGGTTGAAGAAGCAATGAGGTGGAACTGTGAAAGTGTGTTTAAGTCTTGGTGAAATCAAAGGTGCTAATGTTGAGAAAGTGAACAAAAGGTAGTGATGTGAATGAAGAATATAATGCAATGAAAGCAAACCAAGGTGTGAGATAAAATTAGATGTATAAAGAATAGTGAATATTAAGAGGACAAATTTGAGTGTGCAAACTTTAAGGGAAAAGTGAAATGAATGAAGTATGAAAAGCAATGACTGAGTTTTTGTATTGATCCAAGTGCCAAAATAGTGACATAGACATCTGAGATACAGATGACAAGAAGCTTACAAATAGTGAAGGAAAGTTTGTTAATTGATCCTTAAGGGGGTAGTAGATATAAAAAGAAAATATAGGGTCATCATCATCTGTTGAAGACAATAATTGAAGAGTGACGAAATTCGAAGAACAAGTCTAAGTGGTAGCTTAGAAATTGGGGAGTTGAAGCTTCCTTATGGGTTGAAGCTCATTAAATATCAATGGAAGATGATTGAATTACAGGGGGTTGAAGCCTCCAGGATAAGTAGCAGCTTGGTCAAATTGAGGAGTAATAACTCCAAGTTGAGTTGAAGCTCAACCTTAAAACTAATGTAAGATAAACAAGAGAAATTGGTCCTAACCATAGTTCATAGTTTTAGTGGGTTTTCTTCCCATATTGGGTTTCCCACATTAAACCTTGTGTCATTGTGTACTCTCTTGCAAATTACTTGTGTGTGTGTTTATGGCTTTATCATATCAAATTTAAGAATCTAATTTTTTGAAGACACTCATTCACCCCCCTCTAAGTGTCCTAATTTCTAAAAATAATGCCCATTAATAATATATGTAAAATGAGAATGAAACATAGATTCAAATTTATTGATAGGGTTAAAATTTATCTTCCAAATATTGTCATTAATAATTTTAATAGTCCCTGTTGTCACTTGGATCCACACCTGTTGAATATTTAAGTGATCATGTGTAACATGGGATCATCCCCAATTTTTAGGACCTTAGCATGCCTTAGGATGAACCTCCAGAGAAGTTTGGCTTCCTTTTATACTTAGTGCACTTGATTTAAGATCAAGATGTACAGGGATACAATACTTGAAATAAAAATAATCTATTTTTTCTCGAGGAAATAGGGATAAGGGAGTATACTAAAATAAATAAAAGTCGGTGATGCACTAAGGGTTAATGGAATAATAAGATAAACTTCATATGCACATATTAATATTTCACAAGACGATATATAACATACTCATCTCATAATAATCCCTTGTAATCATTGAATTAATGAAGTATAAAAAATTAATAACATAAGGGATTTAAGATTTTCCACAACTAGAAATGGAAATATTTCATACCACAACTCACAATCAATTAGAAAGAAGATACCTGATATGCAAAGGCATGGTATAAATTATCACATACAAGGAATTAAAGCATTCACAAGTATTAAAAAAATTATAAAATTTCACAATACACCAAGTACTCAAAGGAAAAATAGTGTTTTGAATATATCAAAGGCTTAAATATTGTTCTTGGACTCTTCCAAAATTATAGATCCCCTTCATAATAAGATATAGAAGTTTTTAAAAAACATAATACATCCTCCTATTTATAGACTAAGGAGATTGAGTGATTATAGCTCTATCTTATAACTAATTCTTACTAAAAATAGAATGCATTATTTCTTAGGGAATAACCTCCAATGAAAATAACAAAAATAGTTGCACAGGTTTGACTGAGTCAACCCTGTTCACTGGGTTCGAAGCTTAGAGGTTGTCCAACAATGGCTACCATGCCTAACTAGGGTTGGAAACATCCTTCTCCTTTTCTGGTTCTTATTTCTTCTCCTCTACGACTAACCTTCTCCTATATTTGAAAAATTGTTTAATAATTCCCTAGACCTCTTCTTCCTGGGGTCCACATGAATAAAAAGCTAGAATATCTGTTGGCTCAGTTTCTCTAGAAATCTTTTTTGACAATCTTTGAGTCTTGTTGATAATCGTCTTGAGCTATCTCAAAAAGATTTGATAAGATACCAACCTTTAAATAGAAACAATACTAAAATAATTGGTCACATCATCATCTTGATTAACTAGACTCTTAGAATGGGCAGTAATCTATTTACTGGAAGAATATCAACATTTTTATCCAAAAATTTGCAATGTATTTTATCAAATTCTTCTGAGATATCATTCAAACCATCCACTACTTCAAATCGTTTATCCTCCAATTTTGACATGAGATCCTGTAATACCTAAGCTATGAACTCCATAGCTTCTTTGAATTTAAAAGGCTTTGATACATCATATATAACACCTTCCTTCAATAGAAAGTTTGAGATGACACCTCATATTTCTTTCCATGTTTCGAGGGCAAGGTCTAAGTTATCACTCTCCTCAGTGAGTAGTCCATTCAACTTCAAGATAACATCCTTTTCAGCATATAATTCACTATACAAGTCAACAATAGATTTGATCAATGGGTATACCTCTTGAATTAAGCTCTCCATCCAACCTCCTACTACTTCCCCATTTTTGTCCAATCTTTTCCACTATATGAAAATATGTGTTGGCAAAAATTTGAGTAATAGTGAGGGCGGTAGTTGTTTAGATAGGTTACGTGATTTTGGTCAAGATAGTAGTTAACTGTTTAACTTTTCCCTTAAGTTTATCCTTAGTTGCTTTTTCCTTATCATATTTCTCTAGAAAATTACCTAGGTCCACCTGAACATCTTGATTGGCACCTTCATGGGTAGCTTTCCCAAGAGAAAACTTGGAAATTTGATAATCCGATGTTGTGATTGCCTTTCTAATTTTTCCTATAGATGGAGTAGCTATCTCAATGAATATTTCTCCCATTTGATCAATTGATAGGTTAGAAATAACTCTCGTTTGCTTAAATTTCCTTCGAGGAGATAGATCTAGAGCAATCAAATCAACAACATCAATAATAGGCATTTTCTTCTTCTATTTCAGTGTTTACCTATACAACCACACAAGAATAGAAGAAGATGAATCAAAAGATGATATAGGCATTGTTACAGTATTAATTGAGGTAGTTGATATGACTAGAGCACTGGTCACAATCAGAAAAGGTGGCATTGAAGTGGTAACGATGGAGGGAGGAGTGGAAAGGATAGCCTTAGGGGTGGGTAAAACAAAATTGGAAGTAGGAAGAGACTATTGGGGAAAAGGGGTCATAAAAGGAGACGTTATTCCAAAAATATCTCAAGTTGAGAGTGTTGGAAGGGAGGAGAATACCTGAGCCATGGAGGGAGAAGTGGTGAGGAACGTAGAGAAAAATGAAATAGAAGAAATGGAGGACACAGTTAGAGGAAGAGTGAGATGTAGAGGAGATAAGAACTAAAGGTGGTGAAGATGGAAAATATGAAAAGAGTGGTGACTGCGACACTTGAGGGATATTTGGTGAAACACTTAGATCTATCACTTTATTTGATTTTAATTTCAGAGATATAACTCCTGTAGTAGGAACCCTAGAAGAAGATCTTGAAACCCTATATATAAAGAAAATTTCACATGGGTTGGAAATGGGTTTGGGAGTCAACCTCCTTCCTTTTGATGAAGCAGGTTGACTTACTGATGTCTGTGCTTGTACAGATTCTATGGCTAGTTGGTTTGACACTTTATGTGTAATTCTAGAATCTATCAACTATTGGTATGTCCTTTTTAAAATGGAGCACACCCTTTCATTTGTGTTACTGCACCCCTTGACCAACCAATCTATCTAAGGAAAAGGCCGATTTGTGACATCACCCTAATCATAGGAAGGATCCAACACCTAATTATCATCCTTTCGGCCTTCGGGAATGACTACAATTCCATAGTAGCTTATTTCCTTTAGGGTTGACATCTCAAATTCCCTCTCTCTTACAACATATTCATCTCAACAATGAATCTAGGTGTATTCTAGTTGAGGAATATGAACACTAACTGATCCTATTTTCCCAAATTTATCCCAGTAGTAAAAATTGGTGTGTGGATTTAATGTTCTCAGATTTATTAGAGACACCCCCCTTCAATAATTTTAGCCTTATGCGCATGTATATATTCTTATAGTTATGGGAATTGTGTCCGTGCTTTGTGCTGATCATGTTGAATTTTGTGATAATGTAGCAATTTCTGAACCAATTCCATCAAAACCCACTTATCAGTTGGGAATATTGAAAATATAAAAGGAGCACCTACAAACCCTATCACATTGATGTAGGTGAATGTTGGTAATTGTAATTAGATACCTCCCCACTCCCATACTTCCTTCGAGGATTCATATGAGATCCTATGATAAACTAAAACTTTGTCAAAGAAGTATAAGAGAACTATGAAGAAAACATCGCTTACCCTCTAAAATAGGTTGGGACCTTCTGCCATGGTGAGTTGAGGGTAGTACTCATATATATGAGCTGTAATTTTGGACCCCTTTGGAGTTATCCCAGGGTAGTGTTTCATCCCCTCTACTGTGTATACCAAGTAGGAGGTCATGAAGAAGTTTCTTGAGGTTAACATATCTTCCAACTGAAATCAGTTGACATTTCTTATGTGTTCACCCCATCGAATGAGGTCCTTATTCTTGTTGATTTTGGTAATGTAGAGGTACATCCTCTCTTGGAATTCCATAGTAGAAGGAAGACTTGTAACCTTGATAAGTAGTGTAATAATATCATTCACTTCTAATATGAAATCAGACCAAGGAATTTTCTTGGGGAATCTAGACAATGAGATTTTAGTTTTAGCCAAAGAGCTCTTGTTGACAACCCTTATACAAGTGTCATACTCTAAAACAAAATGCTTTAAAGTAGAATTTAGGGATATGGTGGCATATTATCTAATGTCAGGGACTTTCAGGAGGTCCTCAAATAAATCATTATCGACCCTGATTACCATTGTGCCATCATCGCCCTTTATGGTGCGTGAATATTTATCAAAATGAGATGTTGCGGAAAGCACAGACTCAAGAAATTCCATAGACTGAGTAAATGCAGCCACAAGGGGATGTACACTATTATAAATAGCTTCCATCCATGATTTCTTGTTTGGGACCTTTATTCTTTTCAAAAACACAAACATGTTAATATGTCCAAAATTTGTATCCCTAATGTTCTCTACATCAAATGAGATACTGGAAGGGGATGATACCCATAGGTAGTTGTACTTCAATTTTTCCTTCCCCCTGGATGAAGAACCGAAATTTTTTCCTGTCGAAGAACTAAAAAATAATCAGAATTTGGAGTGGAAGTGTGTGCCTATAAAACATCTTGTAAAACCAGCTTTGATTTCCAAAATCCCTAAGCACAAAGTTCTGAAGTCGACACTTATACCTTGACGAAAATATTCAAAATTTCTTAGTGGTAGGATTCGAAAATGCAAAAATCCTAAAGTCCTGAAGTAATTATGTTCCAAAAAAATGAACTTTTGAAACTTAAAAGGCAAAACCCCAGAAATGTGAAAACCCCTTAAACTCTAAACCTCTTTCTCTCGAAATACTGATGATCGCTGAAGCTCTGAAACCCTAAATTGTGAAATGTGAAACCCTAAAATTATGAACTCCCAATTTTTTTTTGATTATGAAATCCTATTCTAAATCAATAACTCTGAAAAGAAAACTTGGAGTTTGGGCCTGTAATGAAACCTCAAAACTACAAAAAGTGGAACCTTGAACCTTTGAAGTTTGAAAACCTGAATCTCATTATTTTCACAAATATACTCTTCTTTCTTGTTGATGAATTATTTTGAAGTTAATATGTCAAAATTGATAAAATCAACAAGGGAAGAAAGGCCATGGCTTGAATCCTAGAATAAAACCTAAGAGAACTAAGAGAAATGAATAAATGGAGAAAATAAGTAAAACATAAAACAAGAACCCCAAAAGAAATGAAAATAAAAATAAACTTGCAAAAAATTACCCATAACAATGAATAAATCATGAAAATAGTACTTCAAAAATTACCTGAGGGGTTCGTAGGGGTGTAAAGATTTGCCAATGTGTCAGTGCACTAATTTTCCTAGTTAAAATGATAAGTAAAAAACTCACATATTTACAGGAGGGGTAAAAATTAATTACCTGCAGACCGACACGTGTGAGGTGGTTGGGGAATTTATTTCCTTCAGAAATCAGAATTCAGAGGTTGGTGTGCATGCTGCATGCAGCACGCACTCAAGAATTCAAAATTTCAAAGTTTTGAAATGGCGAAGGGGGGGTTTTCAGAAATCGAGATCTAACACACAAACTACATGTAATCTGTACTCCGGAATCCAAAGTCTAAAATAATGGTGTAGAATCAGACTTTGTAACTTAGGAGAGAAATTACACGTAAAATGTACATGTAGTTCTGAATTCTGATGGGATCATACTTTAGACTTCAGAACTCAACATGTATTTTTCATGCAAGATGAAGGTCAACTTCCGAAATCTAAAATCTAGTGAAAAAATGATGCCAAGGTAATTTTTGAATTTTTTTTTTCAAAAAACTCAGGAATGGGAAAAGTAAAGTATTTGCAAGAAAATTTTAAAAGCCCTCCCAGCAAGCATAACTTATCAAGTTAATAGTCCCAATATCACTATATGAGGAATCATGAATGTTGTCTTGGGGTTTATATTGAGTCGAAGCAACAAATATAACATATTAGTAGTGTCTTAAAAGTGACTAGATTCACCTATAACATAGGAGGTAAATTTATCTTTATGTATGGATTTCAATGGGGACGTGATAATGGGTATTTTAGAATAAGAGGTGGAAAATTTGTAATATTTGAAGGGATTTAAATTAGCAGCCATAGTGTACTCACATCCATCATGTATAAAATTAAGACATTGATGAATAATAGATGGGATTGCGTGTATAAATTTAATCCAAGGTGTGAGCCAAAATGATATTGTAATGTAGATATGTGTCCATTATATGAAATATAGAGGGAAACTTCTTGGGGCCAAAAAATTATCAAGAGTGATAGTTCCTTATGTGGAACGTGTGACATTATTGAAACCCTATATGATAGTAATAGTTGTTTTGACCAAATTTATAGAAATTCCTAGTTTCTTAAGTAAATAACTAAGGAAGATATCAAGACTATAACCACTATCAATAAAGATACTCTTAATAAGGAAACATTTAACTTGTGATGTAATCAAAAGAGGTGCACATGGATCGTCACTAGGTATGAGTGGGATATCTATTGGGTGAAATGTGATTACCTTATCTATTACATTAAATTTATCTATAATAGAGGCAAAAAAAACATGATGCGTGGTAGAAGATAATGTAACATATTGTGAAGTATCATATAATATATCCTTGTAGATGGGTACTTTTTGTAATAACTCAAGAAGAGAGATATTAGTGGGGGTATCATTTAATTAATCTATGATATCATACAATTTAAGAAAAGCACTATGATTAGATACATGAGGCATATGTGGGGGAGGAATGGGTGGATTTTCTCAAATAGGTTACTTAGTCTGAAGAGTAATGACAATGTTAACATTAGTAGAAATGTGAGGTGGATGCTATCATTTATGAGGAATATATTTAACTTGTATATCAATTTTTGTAGGAGCTTCATTAGTCATAAAATAAGTAGAACCATTCCTAGAGACCCTCTCCACCAAATAGGATATGGGTATGGACATAGTAAGAGGGATGAGAACCCATGATAGAGCAAGGGAGTGGTACCTTAGGTTTGAAATGATGATCATTAAAGAGTGAAGGAAGAGGAATGATGAAACATAATGACTACAATGTAGAATAAAAAACCTTAGGCCCATTAATATTTAAAGAAAAATCTTGATTCTAAAGTTGATTTCATCAAATTCTTATAACCTAGTTATACAAAAACTAAAAAGGATGTAAGGGTTTACAATAGGTAGAATATTATGATCTAATTAAATTCAAACATTAATAATACATGATTAAAATAATTCATTCAATATTGAAATGATTGAAAAATGATAAGTACTTTCTTAAAAAAACAATATTTTAGACAAACTTAGGTATTCATAGAAGTAAATATATAATATAAATGAGCAATGTATTAAAACAATATGGTTTAGAACTATAAATTCTTCAGCGAAAGTCTTGGAACTAAAAACCTAATAAGAGTAGGACCATATAGCTTATTCATAGTTTAGACGTAAAATGTATGGTCCTAACCCGGATCTATACTATTTCATACCCTTTGAATATCCATATTTTTTATTTTTTGCTAAAAAAATCATAGATTTTTTTTTATGTATAGTTGTCTTTCTCACACAAATTCAAGATGACATGTAATAACTTGCAACAAAGTATAAACCCTAACAACATATATAACTCTTCATCAAAAAATTTGTAAAAGAAAATGAGAAAACATGTGTGTTTGGTTAAGGATGGAATACCCTTGGTAGTTAGATTCCTAGCTTCAAAATCAAATAAATTGATGCACTATGTGCTCTCTTTATAGGATCAAGCATCATGTAGTTCTCCCAGGTGCTTGTGTAAGTATGTATAAGTAACTAACCCATAAGGGTTCCCTTATATCTCTTGCCATCAAGATAACATGATAACTACATAGTATAGAATGTATTGAATTCAATAGTAGTGAGATGTGGTGTGCCTCAACTATGTTACCTAACCCTTTTGTTTATTAAAACCCTTGTGTAACTTCTAGAGTGAGTTTTATCTTGTTAAAACATGGCTTAATGATCTTTTCATGCTTGGAAATGGATGAATCTAGACTCTTTCACCTAGTTGGGTGGTTTAGACTTGTAGTATGGACTACCTTAGATGAGGTGTAACTAATTTGAGTATATTTATGAATCCTTTGAGTGCTTTTGGAGATATATTTACAATATAATCTTATAAGAAATCTAGACCTGAGTTATAAAGCGATGTTAAATTTTTTATATAATATTTTGTTGTTGAAATATTCCAATAAGGTTGACCCTAGGAAGATTAAATGACCCAAATAATAATTTAAAATTGAAATTGGAGTAAGTGAATGTGAAGGGGAGGGACTATAAAGGTTGTCCAAGATTAGACCCTACATCTCAATCCTTCTGTATGTTTTCAAACTATAGAGATGAATACCAAAGATAAAATTTGTGTCATGAATATCAAAGATTGTATGTTGCTTTGATTAAATAATATTATTAGAATTAATGATAGATAAGAGTGTAAAGATAAGAATGATATAAAAGAACTAGAGAGATGAGGAGATTGGATTCTAATTGTGATATTTTATCCTAGTAAGGGAACATGGTCAAAATTGGCATTGCATAATGATGTTTTACAAAATTTTAGTGTCTATAATAAGAAAAATGATCATTTGAGACTGTAGATTATTCATTTTTGATATTGGCACTAGAAAATGACTTGGTATAGGAACATACAACTTCTATATAGATTTTCCATAATTCTTTATAGTATTAAATGGTATTATACGGTCTTTGAACCTTTTTCACTAAAATTTTGTAACTTTATATGTGCTTCACTTGCTTGGAAACATGCTTGGTTACATGTCTTTCTTGTTCACAAAACCTCAAAAAAACCAATAATTACCTACAAGAAATTTTAAACCATAGAATCATATAATACCCTTCATCAAATAATTAGATAAAAAAAGGATAAAACATGTGTGTGGTGAGGATAGATTACCTGTGGTAGTCAACCATTGGAACACCAATCTAAATATTACACTACATGCCCTCAAGTGGGATCAAACCTCATATAATTATAATATGTGCATGCACAAGTGTGAGTGTGATATAATCCTAACCCTATGAGTTTACCCGTGTCTCTTGATAAAAATATACTGGGATAACTATAGAGAAAATAATGTACCTAGAATGATAATAATGTGCTTCAACTGTTAGTTTAAATATTTTGTCCCGTAAGGATGTTTAAAAATTCTTGGAGTGATTTTTTTCCTTAAAAATACATTATTCTAGGACCTTTGCATGTTTGACTCTTTGACCAGGTTTATTGCTTCAAACCTATAATAGTGTCTGAGATAAATGATGTATAAATAAATTTGGAATATTTAGGAGGGCCTTGAGCACTTTTGGATTGATCTTTGTAATGAGTTCTTATGAAAGTGCCATGTGAATAATAAAGTAATATTTATTTTATTATATAGATTTCTATAGGTGAAATATTATGTAAGGGTAACCATAATATGATGAAACAACATAATTAACATATTCAAATGGAAAGAAGAGTCAAAATATGCAAAGGATCATAACCATACAAGTTAGCCAAGGTTGTAGCTATTTTTTAACCAAACTGTAAAAATTTTCCTAGGGGAATTATTATGTAAAACCATAGGTTCAGGGATGATGTACATGGATAATTTACTAATTTTTTAAATTAATAACTCTTGAGTTAATGATAGAGTAGAGTGTGGAGATGATAAATTCAAGAAATAACAAGGGAGATGTAATGATTGGAATTATAATGTGAGAATTTTTATTAATAAGGGAACATAGAAAAACTTGTCATTGCCACATGATAAGTTACCAAATTTGAGTGTATGTAGGTATATCAAATTTATAATTGGATTCTTCCTAGAGTGTAAAAATAATGACCAATTAAGTTTTATAGGATATGTGGATTCAAACAATTCTAAAAATAATAATGACAAGAAATCAACATCTATATATGTATTCCCTTTGGGTTTTTGTATAATATATGTTTTAGGAGGATTTTTCTGAATCAATATGGTTACATCATATTCTTGAAAATTTGGGTGTTCCACAAAAGTATCCTACCATATTGCACTATGAAAATGAAGGTTTAATTAAAATTGTTTGTAATCTAATATTTATGTGTACTAAGCATATTGAAGTACAAGTTTATTAAATACATGAACATGTTCATCAACACAACATATGACTCTATTTTTTATTTAGTGAAGAATAATGTGTATATATTTTCATAAAAGATCTTCCGCATGAAAATTTTAGGTATTCAAAGAACCTCTCACTTGTTCACTTAAGATCATGTTGAATAAACAAGGAGAATGATATAATTATAATGATATAGATTTATTAACTAATTTAGGGTAGTTTAATTCATCCCAATTCTAAATAAATAATACATGTTTAGTGTGCTAATCAAGAATTAGTGTAATAGTATTTTCCTTGAAAAGGGATATTGTTTCATCCTATTATGTTTGAATAGGAATCTATACTTACTATTTCCATCACTATTTTTGAGTGATTTTTGACACTTGTAATGTTGTTTTAGTGTTGTAAGTAATTTTTAACCTTTGTAACCTTGTTTTCCAACATACATACATACATACATACATACATACATACATACATACATACATATATATATATATATATACACATTACAACTTGTTTTTGAATAATATAATATCTATATTTTTTGTGCATATTTGTAAAGTTCTTGTGTTTATTTCACTCACTCACTTGATTAATTTTTTTGAATCTCTAAATAATTTTAAGCATTTTTCCCCCTTCCTAAGAAAAAATAATAGGCCATGGATGAGTGCTTCATATTGTATGACATTATAAGTGCATGAAACATGACTTATTTTTTTTAGTTCCTATATGACATTATACATACATACATACATACATACATATACATACATACATACATACATATATATATATGTATGTATGTATGTATATAGATGTATGTATATACATACATACATACATACATACATACATACATACATACATACATACATACATACATACATACATACATACATACATACATACATACATACACACACATTACAACTTGTTTTTGAATAATATAATTTCTATATTTTTTGCGCATATTTGTAAAGTTCTTATGTTTATTTCACTCACTCACTTGATTAAATTTTTTGAATCTCTAAATAATTTTAAGCATTTTTCCCCCTTCCTAAGAAAAAATAATAGGCCATGGATGAGTGCTTCATATTATATGACATTATAAGTGCATGAAACATGATTTTTTTTAAAAAGTTCCTATTACCTTTGAGGTTGATAATTTCAACTCTTATTCCACATCCTTATCTAGATTTAGACCCATAAAAATTCATGATCCATATGGTCTTTAATTTGATTATTCTAATCCCTTAGTGTATGCAAAGGAAATCACTGCATAGAGATAAAGAAAAATAAATCAAATGTATACCTTCTCCACTGTATCTCCTTTACAAACCTCAGATTGGGAGAAGACTTGGACAAGCCATGATAGATCATAAACTAGGTTCCTTCTCCATGTAAAATATCTTCATTGCATAGACAATCGACGACACCACTTTGCACCAATCAAATGGAGGACAAGGAATTTGGGAATGATTTTTTTGAGGGCTTATAAGGGCTTTAGGATGAGATAATAATGTGGATTCTCTTCGTAATGAGAATGCAAGAAATTAGGCTGGATATCTCACTTATTTTGTTTTTGAAAGGGAGGGGTAAGACTCTATTTATAGCCTAGAAAATTGATTAATTCAAAAGATTTAATTAATCACAATTTGAAAAAGTAAGTATGTTTTGGTGAGTGGGGGACATCGAGAGTGGATGAGAATTAAAATTTAATTTTTAATTTGCAAGTGGGGAACATGGAGAATAATGACATGTGAGATAGATTATGATGAGGAAGGATTAATTAGGTAATGAAGAGGATTAATTAATTGACTAATGTCAATTAATTCTTCTTGGATTTTTGTGGGAATGAAGTGGAAAAATCAATTGGTTTCAGAGGGTGGTAAAATGGAGGTGTTTAAATTTTCCCCTCTTTGGAAGGGTGCTATAAAAGTAGTTTCCTTTCAAAGAAAGTAGACTAAATGAATGAGGATGCCCCAAGTGGTGGAATTTATGGATTTAAAGATATTCCTCTTAATGAAGGTGTCCCTTTGTTAAGAATATATTAGAGGAAGAAAATAGAGAACATTTTCTAAGAAAAAAGTAGCATAAATTTTTTACTATGAGAATATAAGAAGTTATTAGAGGAAAAGAGTATGGGTTCACAAAGGGGGAAGAATTCAATTAGCCTTATCTAAGAAAAAAGTAGAACAAACTCTTTCTTGTGAAAATAAACTAAATTATTGGAAGAATAAAATAATATGGTTGATGATTGTTATGGTATCATTTAAGACAAAAATTACATGGGAAGTGTTTTTGGAGATGGATAATATGATTCCCCCTCGAGAGAGCTATATAAAGTGGTGATGATGATATATCTCTTGAAAAGATGAAATAGAGATCAATAGTAGATGAGAGATCCATGTTTCCTAGATGAGAATGAGAATGGGGTGGAATTTTATGGAGTAGTAGAGGTGCAAAAATTAGGAAAGAATTTAATCGGCCTTGAATGTTAAGTGTGATGGTGTGTTAAGGGACTTAACTAGTGAGAGTAGAAAGAGAGAAAATAGTGAAGACAAGAGTAATGGTTGATTATGAATAGGTAAAGGATAAGAAAAGAAAAATAAAAGGTGATGACTGAAGAGGATAGGGATATGGAAAAGGTCATATGGATATGTAGGTTGAAGATTAAAGGAGATAAAATAAAGAGGTAAGGAAATGAGGAGGAATGATAAGAAAATGGTGATGATGAATGATGTGAGTAGAGGGGTATGACATTCAGAGTGACTGGCTTGAAGAGATGAAGAACATGTTATCCATTGTGTATAGATGTTGTCATTTATGTAAAATTCATTGATGGATAAGGGTGTCTTGGTGTCTTGTGAGTCTCTATGAGGTGTCATTTAGTGTTTAACTTGAAGGTTGATTAGTAGTGCCTAGTTTTGGTCAAAATGTAATAGTGTCTAAGCATGGTTTTGAGCATGATACAAACATGTATGGTCAAGGCATGAGTTATAAATTTTTTCATGAGGTCAAGTAAGGTCCTAGAGGTTTTTTATAGGCATTAATGAGTTTGTAATGAGTCATCATGGTCATTTTATGAATATTAATGGTGTGATGGGGTCATTCTAGGCCTATTCCTCAACCTACAACATGTGGTATGGTATGGTATCTTGAGAATTGGAGAAAGGAAGTCATGGTAAAAAATGATACGAGCATGGTGAAATTTTATATGACTTGTATGATGAGTTTCATTTTAGTTCTCAGAGGTATGATGGTGTTTCATGGTCATTGGGATGCAAGAAGGTGAAGACAAGGCATGATATCACATGTAAGTTGCTGTGGAAAGAGAGTTTTAGGTATATTTGAGATAGATGGTGATTTTGGTAAGTTAGAGGATGTTGTCATGATGCTTCCTGAAAAATTTCATGTTAAAGTGAAGAATATTTTCCAAGATATGTCATTTGTGGTAAAATAGGTTTTGGAGAAGGAAAAACTAGCTCGAATTGGCAACTTAAAATTCTCATTGTGAACTGTGTGATTTGCATGGGACCCAAAGGTTTTTGGGGATGTTTTTCCACTGAGATAAGAGTGTTTTACAAAATTAGGTATATGAAAAATTGTTAAGAAGTTAAGTTTGTTTGAAACCCTAGAAAAACCATAGTTCTAGAGTGACTTGGAATAAATGAGTTATTTAATATCAAAAATATCTTGAAAAGTAAATGAGATGCATCAGGGTTAAAGGTAATTCCTTGGAGATCATTTTGGTGGTGGTTTGGTGTTCCATATATTTTGGGAAGTGAGAGAAAAACCCTAGTTTTAGGGTTGAGATGCAGGTTCCAGGATGAGAAGAAAATTATTCTAGAATAAATGTGAGAGGATATAAGTATCCATGAAAAGTTTTAGGAATGTTTCTTGGATAATTTTTGATTTACAGGTGCTCAAAGTTAGTCTACCGATTTTAGCCTTAAGGGCTAAAATAACATTTTCTTGGTTTGAGGTGATTTTGATGAAATTACACGATGGAGATGATTTTTTGGTCATGGAAAGTTTTTATAAACCTAATATGATGTGTTTAAGTGTTTTTTTATGTTAATTGTTTGTTTTTTTCTGAGGTGGTTTTGTGTTGAAACCTTAGTGGCCTAATTGGTCATATTAGGCCATATTAAGAAGATGACTAAAACATGTGTTGGGTGAGATTTCTCCACATGATTTATGAATTTTAGTGCTTTAACATATTTTAAAAAGTGTTATAGGTGGTGGATAATCTCATAAGTTTATTTTTAGTTATTTCTCAAAGTTTCCCTCAAGACTGGTTCTTGAGTCCTAAAATCCTGAAAGAGTAGTTTTAGAGATTAGATTGGTTGAAGGCCTTCCACTATGTTTTTGAACATAAAGTAAAATGTTATGGAAACTAGACTCAGAGAAATTTATAGTGATATAATATTTGTCTCTTGATGATTTTATTTTATATGTGAACCAACTCTTTTTTAAAGACCTATTTTTGGGGTCTTGAAGCTAGTTTTGAGTAGTATCAAAGATTGAGATGTTTAGAGGTCTTAAAATTGGAGTTGGAAGAAAATATATGTTGTTATAGAAAATAGACTCATGGATATTTCCATTGATATATGAATTGATTGATGAGGATGAGTTTTGCTATGTCAAGTTGGTTGTTCTTTAGGATTGAATTTATAGGAATTGAAGACCTAGTGGGGTTTGCATGCTTTTAGGTGAGTTTCATGGAGGAGATGGATGTTTTGATGCTTCCTAATACTGTTGATGATGTTGAGGATTTGTGTATGAATTTTTTGGAGCTTATAGAAAATTTAAAATGTTGTTTAAAGACTTTGGAGCTATTGGACCATTCATTGGTTCTTGAAGAACTGTAGACACAAATTCAGGCACTTGGGTACATTTCTAGGTCTTAAAGCATACTAGTGTATACATGATTCCTAAGAAAGAAAACTAGTGTTTGATAACTATATTTGGCCCCTTTTCTATCTTTTTCTTTCTCTTTGGTCATACATACCCTATATCCCTCACTAAGTTATCTTTTACGGTCACAGACACTAACGCCTAATTACGACACTAATGCCTAACCACCTATGTCCATAATGGGAGATCCTAACTCTTTCTTACCTTTACTCAATATTTTTGGGTATTTTTTATAATCTTTTTTTCCATATTTTTAACTTATGGGTCAGCCTTCTAGTTTTCAATTACAAAATTCAAACATGGAATCATATATATACTTAGTTATTTCTCAAAAATAAGGACCAAGCACTAAGAATTACATACTACCACACAAGATTGAATTCAAAGACACAAAGAGCATCAAAGGCATACATCTAGCACTGATATAAGGGAAAAGGGCTACATACTTCCACATACATATCATAGGAGGGGAAGTTTACTCTATTCAATCCCACACATTTACATTTAGAGCATTCTAGATCTATCCCGACATCTAGTGCAACTTGCACAAGGGAATCCTAGGGTAATACATCACACACATTCACACAGAACTATATGGGGTCTAAGATGTAGTGCAATGCTCAACATTAAGTTCACTCTTTGGGTGACTGTTGGGGTTAGTATGACTCCACATTTTAAATATTTTTTATTATATTTAATGTGGTTTGTGGACATATATAGGTAGATATTATATTTTGAATGTTACAAGTATCGTTGAAGATCAATGAGAGAATATCAAGTGATAGATATGAACCAACAAAAAAAACCTTATGACATAGAAGAAATCATATCCTGACCAATTACGTGGCCACTAGTACCCAGTCACCCCTACCCTCTTATAGGTGCTCCTGTCCTATTCCATTTCCAAGTTCTATAATTTCTAGTAAACTTCAATGATGTTGTCTATAGTCTGTTTCAGTATTTTACCTACCCATATCACTTCCAGTCTACTAAGAAATCAACTAAATTCTTCCTATTTCACTCTCTTGCTTAGGTTCTTACATTGTACATGCTAGTTTGCATGTGTGTGTAATGTATGTTATCATTTATACATAACTATTTATAGTATTTACTCTGTAATTATATTTAATTCAATTAAAATTAAATCAAGAGCTTGTTTTGAGATCTCTTATGTTCTTGAATATTATTGGAAATGTCTTGACCATTTCTAACCCTTTTTGTTGTTTTAATTTGCTTTATATGATGTTATTATTATGATTTTGAGTTGTGGTGACCAAATTACTTGGTCATGTCCAACCCAGGTGTGTTTTAGAGTTGAGATTACGATATAAGCATGTTATATGAGTCATTTGTGACTAGTTGTGCATGGGGGAAAAGTGTGACCTAAAAGAGAGTTTAAAATAGTGTTAAGGGGTTAAGAAAAAATATACTAAGATCTATGAAGACATGAAGAATGTTAAATACCATATGTACAAGGAAAATTTATTATTCATCCCATGAAGAACAAATATTGAATGAGTTAGAGAAGATCTTGTTTGGATGAGGGTTTGGTGTGTTTAAAGAAGTTGTGAGCTGAACTTGGATAGCTATTAGTTTTGTAAGTAGAATTTCATAAGTGATCACTCATTTCTAGGTGGTTGAGTTGGTGCTTGATCACCTTAGGGGGTTGTATCCTCCTTATAGAGTTGGCGCTCTACTAAACTAGGGGTTGGTGCTCCTTGTAGGGTTGGTTCCTCACTAAATTAGGGGTTGGTGATCCTTGTGAAGTTGTAGCTTCACTAAATATATTTTCTTTGAGTAATATAAGAATATTTTTAGTGGGGTTTCTTCCCCTTGAGATTTCCCCACTTAAATTTGTTGTTCATGTGTATTATTTTACTCTTGTTCTTGTGTATGGTTCATTCAATTTTTTAGTAAACACACATATGGTTAATGTTTGAATGAATGGATTTATGAATGATGAATTGAAATGGAATAAATTTTTAATGGATTGACTCACCCTCAACCCCTTTTACTTACAATAGATCATAGATAGAAAATTACCATGGGAGAGGAGGGAATGAAATGGATGTGAGGATGAAGAGTAAGAGAGAAGGATGATAAGGGAAGAAAGAAAATTAGGAAGCATGAAAGAGGAGGGAGAATTAGATAGAAGATGACATGATAGATAAATGAAGGGGATCACAGTAGAAAATAAAAAGATAAAAGATGATAGGAGAGTGAAATGGAGATGAAAAATAAGATAAATGAAATAAATGATGATAGAGGAAATGGAATGAGGATAAAATGGTTGTATAGAGGAATGAAGAAGAGATGAGGGTGAAATCATAAAAAGGAAAAGAGAGGGTGAAATATAATATGAAGGTAATGGAATAAAATATACAAAGACTATATGGAGAGGTATACATAAGATGAAGGGAGAGAAATTATGGAGAAATGAAGGAGACGAGGAAGATGAATAATTTAGAGGGAGGAAGAGATGATAGAGTAGATAAAAGAAGAAGACATACTAGACCAGGATACTATGGGGAAAGGCCATAGAAAGGAAGAGAATGTGGTATAGAATGTATGGATATGTTATAGGTGGGAAATGAAAGGAGGAGAGGAGGATGATAAAAAATGATGGGGGAATTAGAGATGACAGAGAAGATACATGGAGACAATTGAATAAACCAAGAAGTTGTGGAAAAAGAACATAGAAATAATAGAATATGAAATAGACCACATGGAGATGGATGTGGGAGATGAAAGGAGAAAAAATATGGAAGTGCGTTAAAGAGACATGTTAATGATGGGGAAGTAATGAGGACGAATGAGGGAAAAAGAGAGATAATAAGAAAAATTGGGAGGGAGGATAGAAAAAAGGGGAAATGATATAAAATAAAGGGAGTCAACAAGGAGGATATTCTATAGAGAGTGGAAAGCATTAAGAATGTAGAGAGAAGAAAGAGGGGAGGAATGGCATGGAGTGTAAAAAATGTGGAAATTATTGAGACGAGGATACAAATGTTATGATGAAATAGGAAAAGAATGTACGATGAAGACAATAAAGATATTGATAAGAAATAATGAAAGATGGAGAGGTGGGTAAGAAGGGACAAGAATGGGTTAAAGTGGAGAGGAGGTGGGGGAAGAAAAATAGAATGAAGGATAACATGGGAAATGACAATGAAAGAATGTTAGGGAGATACAAACAATAATTATTGTTGGGAAAGGAGGGTGGGAAATGTGAAGAGAATGCACAGAAGGAAAAAGAGAGTGAAAAAGGAAAGGTAAGAAGATGAGGAGTGAATCTTAGGGGTAGAGAAACAATAATTATGAGTGGGAAACATGGGAAATGGAAGTTGATAGTGAAATAATGGTAGAGGGAGAACACAAACAATTATGGTTGGGGAAGAGGGGTAGAAATGTGGGAGAATTTGAGAATATGTATATGGAAGAGTAAAGAGAGGGTTATTGATGATTTATGACAAGATGAAGGAGAAGACATGATGTGGCTGACTAGTATTAATGAGAATAATGTGAAGAAATGAGATATGAAAAGAGCATCAGACACCAGGATGAAGAAAGAAAGAAAGAGGAGGGGAAAATGGGGAAAAGTAAAATGGTCAAACAAGGAGTGATCAAGTAGGATTCATAAGATGAAGATGGTGGATGCAATATTTGCTATGATAGGTTGATAAAAAATAATTAGTGGGGTAGTGGTTGATTGGAAGGGAAGACCAAGAGGAAGGAATGATCAACGGAAGGAATGATGTGTGGGTGGAGGGATAAGTACAAAATGACAAATATATCTTAAGGGGAATTCTTAAGGAAGACTTCCATGTAGAGGAAGTGATTAATTAAGACTTCCAATAAGATGATGGTGGTGATGAAGTGTGAGAAACAAGAATGGAGTGGGGATGGGGATAGAAGTTAGTGATATCTAGATGATAATGACCAAGGGCATTAAAAATGGTAGGGAGTAAACATGAATTAATGGGGAACTGTAGGATGAAAAATATATTACAAGGGGATCCCTTAAGTAATATTGCCAAGATGAAGGAGTGGTTACGTAAGATTTCTAAACCAACAATGATGATGAATGGAGGATGAGAGACAATAATGTATTTTACATAGGGGTAAAATGGTTGGTTGGAGTATACGATGATGGTGAGGGGAATGAAAATGTCATGGAGGAAATTTGTTTAGATGGGGAAGTTCAAGATGAAAAATAAACCTTAAGAGGTACTCTTAAGTAAGATTTTCATGTTGCATGAATGATTAAGTAATATTTCCAAGTTGGAAATGAGGAAGAATAATGACGGGAAGAAGATCTATGAGGTATGTGGTGAGGTGAGAGATTTAAGGATACAAGGGAAGGGGGTGTGACAATATGGACTGAAGGGGAACCCTCAAGTAAATTTTCCATACTGTGAGAATATACAAGTAAGATTACTAAGCAGAAGATAGATACTAGGAAGAATAAGAAAAAAAGAGATGGTGTTTGTGAGGATGTAAGAGGTGGTGTGAAGAGGTGATGACAAATAAGGAAGGAAATAAAGGAGTGTGAAATGAATGGATAGAGGAATATATGTTGTGGGGAAAGTAAATTGTGAGGGGAATCCTTAAGTAGGATTCCCATGCTATTGGAGTGATGAGGTAAGATTGCTAGCCTAAAGAGGTGGAGTAGAAATAGGTTTTTGGTGGTGTTTTTTGCATTATGAGAGATGTGATGATGGAGGAGTTTATAGAGAGGGAAATACTTAATAGGAAAGGTTAACTTAAATAAAATTTCCACACTATATGGATGGTTAAGTAATATTATCAAGTTAAAGGAGAAAGGTGAGGAAGAGTGTAATTGGACACATAAGAGTGAAGAAAAGGGAGGAAGATACACATAGTGGGGGAAGGGGATGGGAATGGTGAAAATTAAGAAGTGTGAAAAAATGGTGTATGAGTGTAAATGGGGAGGGAGGATGAATGGATAAAATACATGTTGGCCATGGTGGGAATGAGGAGTTACATGATAGAGAAACTTTTATGAGGGATAACTTCAAGTAGGATTCATAAAAAACAATATTAGTCAAGTAGGATTCATAAATAAAATAGGGTACTAGGAAGAGTGCAAGGATGCGGTGAAAATTAAGTTGTCAATCATGTAGGAAGATACTCACGTGATGAGAACATATTAATTTTAATAAATCACACTACAATATGCATCATGATATAAACGATAATGGTGTTTGGGGTAAAATATGCCATACACCATAGACATGGGCCATCAAAAGGTATGATGCCCCTATACGATATAAAATCACTTGAGAAAATAAATGATAGATAAATGGAAGCATAATATAAGGAACACCAGGATACATGAAATCAAGATGTCCCCAATAATATAAGGCTAAGGCGACAATCAATAAACAAGTAGATGATTAAAAACTATCTATACAACAATGATGCAAGAGCATCATTGTAAAATTTTTTTTTTGGTGTAATTTAGTTCACGAGGTGTGTTTGGAGTTCATTTGGAGGTCATGGTTATAAATAATACATTTATACTCATTTTGTGTGTAATAAGAGATTTCCCTCCAAAACTGTCAAGTTTGAATTTTCAAGTTCTCTTGTTAGTGATTCTTAAGACTATGTAATTATGTAATAGGGGTAATAAATGAGTTTAGATGGAGTCATGAAAGTTTCACACCTTATACATGCTCTCATGGACTAAACTAGGGCTTTAACTCACTTGGCGAGGCTATTCCTTAGTGAGTTAGTAGTCTAAACCCTAACTAACGTCAACAATCTTCAGTATTATAGAAATGTATCAAATTGTGAGGAATGAGAGTGAGGAGGAGGATTTTTAAGGGGGGTGTAATATAGTAATAAGCACTAAGGGGGTCAAGAAACCATAAAAAATATTACAAAATGATAAAACAAGGGATTATTGAGTATAATTATTATATATACTTGTTAAATGAGCCAATTAATGATTGATGGCTCAAGTTGAATGTTCCTTGTTTATGTTTACATTTACGGATAATCTGTACAAGGAAGAATAGAAAAAAAAGAGATGGTGTTTGTGAGGATGTAAGAGGTCGGTGTTGTGAGAGGTGATACAAATAAGTGGAAGGAATAAAGGAGTGTGAACATGAATGGATAGAGGGAATATATGTTGTGGGGAAAGTAAATTGTGAGGGGAATCCTTAAGTAGGATCCAATTGCTAATTGGAGTGATGAGGTAAGATTGTAGCCTAAGAGCTGGGTAGTAGAATAGGGGTTTTTGGTGGTTTGTTTTTGCATTATGAGAGATGTGATGATGGAGGAGTTATAGAGAGGGAAAATACTAATAGGAAGGTAACTTAAATAAAATTTCCACACTATATGGATGGTTAAGTAATTACTATTATCAAGTTAAAGGAGAAGGAAAGGTGAGGAAGAGTGTAATGGAACAGAAGAGTGAAGAAAAGGGAGGGCAAGATACACATGTGGGGAAGGGGATGGAATGGTGAAAATTAAGAGTGTGAAAAAATGGTGTATGAGTTGTAAATGGGGAGAGGGGAGATGAATGGATAAAAGACATGTTGGGCCATGGTGGGAATGAGGTTACATGATTAGAGAAACTTTAGAGGGGATAATTCAGTAGGATTCATAAAAAACATATTAGTCAAGTAGGATTCCATAAATAAAATGGGGTACTAGGAAGAGTGCAAGGATGCGGTGAAAATTAAGTTGTCAATCATGTAGGAAGATACTCACGTGATGAGAACATATTAATTTTAATAAATCACACTACAATATGCATCATGATATAAACGATAATGGTGTTTGGGGTAAAAATATGCCCATACACCATAGACATGGGCCATCAAAAGGTATTGATGCCCCTATACGATATAAAATCACTTGAGAAATAAATGATAGATAAAATGGAAGCATAATATAAGGAACACCAGGATACATGAAATCAAGATGTCCCCAATAATATAAGGCTAAGGCGACAATCAATAAACAAGTAGATGATTAAAAACTATCTATACAACAATGATGCAAGAGCATCATTGTAAAATTTTTTTTTTGGTGTAATTTAGTTCACGAGGTGTGTTTGGAGTTCATTTGGAGGTCTATGGGTTATAAATAATACATTTATACTCATTTTGTGTGTAATAAGAGATTTCCCTCCAAAACTTCAAGTTTGAATTTTCAAATTCTCTTGTTAGTGATTCTTAAGACTATGTATTAGTAATAGGGTAATAAATGAGTTAGATGGAGTCATGAGATTTTTTCACACCTTATACATGCTCTCATGGACTAAACTAGGGCTTTAACTCACTTGGTTAGGCTATTCCTAGGTGAGTTAGTGGTCTAAACCCTAACTAACTCCTCAATATTCCATTATTATGGAAATGTATTCAAATTGTGAAGGGAATGAGAGTGAGGAGGAGGATTTTTAAGGGGGTGTAATATATGTAATAAGCACTAAGGGGTCAAGAAACCATAAAAAATATTACAAAATGATAAAACAAGGGATTATTGAGTATATTATTATATATACTTGTTTGAAATGAGCCAATTATGATTGATGGCTCAAGTTTGAATGTTTCATTGTTTATGTTACATGTTAAGGAATAATCTGTAAAAGGATAATAATGTTGTTAAGAAGTGTGCAAGGTAAGAGAGGAACATGACTTAACCAAAGAATGCCAATGTGACTATGCAGTAAAGAGGTAAGAAGGGTATTGGATATTTTAAAAACTATTTTCTTAAATTTTTTATGAATGTTTCATGGCATGAGAGGCTATGAAGGATTCTAGAGAGTGATGGTTTTACAAATGAAATATTAGAAAATAAAAGAATGTGAAGGAGTTGATGAATTTAGGGATTGTGATCTTGATTTGAATGTTACAAGGATGGTTTGAAAATGTGTAATCCCTACCTTTGGATGTTGATTTGAAAATAAAGGAAAGATTTCGTTGTAGGGTATTCAAAGAATGTGTGGGAAAAATATACACACCTATTGAAAACCATGAAGTTTTTTGATGCTTGGAAACAAAAATAAATACAAAATAATTGTGCACTATCCTATAGCATATATACTAGGGTTTGGGAAGTAATTTCACTATAATTGGAAATGCATCCAAGGAAAATTGCTACAAATTTGTGATCCTTGAATTTTAAGAATGTTAATGAAGTTTTTAAAGTTTCAAGAGAAAAAGAATGATGATAAGTCTATAAGGAAAAACTTAGACTAAAATGTGGTAAAAACTCCATTTTAAGAAGATTTGAATGCAATTTTGGTTGAAAAAAAGAAATTAGGCCCTTTCACTCACTAATACTGAGGACGTAGTTGGATTTAAGTAAAAATATATTGATAAGAAAGTTTTTAAGGTGATTTAAAATGTGAAAATGATGAAAACATAGTCTTGGAGTGTACTCTGTCATGAATACCCTGTTTAGTGGGTTTAGATTAGTAAAATTGACTCCAAGGCCAAGCGATCCCTTTAATAAACTTGTGAAATTTTTTATCCAAAAGGAAAATGGTGTAGTGAGGATGATAATGGAGAATTAAGGTGTTAAAGAGATCTATCAGTGAGAAGAAGGAGGAAAAATTCATAAAAAATAAGCATGTACAATTTTAAGGGCACCGTGACAATCCCAGGACACTAAAGTACTGTTATCCAAATAACTCTCCTAGTTATCTAGAAAACTTACATACATATTTTGTCTATGAGATATTCATTGCAAGTGGCGTGCACCTTAGTTTTCTCCTTGGCACATTCACTTGGTCATTGTTTCCTTGCGCGCCCTTACATGCTTACCCTTCTCCCCTTTCCATTTTCATTTTCCTCTTTGTGCCACTCTTAACTTACGCGTATGTTCTGCGCATTCACCTTCTTCCTAGAAACTATTCATCTTGTGTGCATGCATTGCACCTATTTTAATTAGCTAAGTCCATGGCCCTTGCATGCGCCTTGCACATTACCTTGTAATAGTTGCGCCTTGACCATATGTTCTCTACTCACCAGTTTGTATCCTTTTCCTCTGCACACATTGTGATTGCATGCACACATTCTTTCTGCCTTCTTCCCATACCTCATTCTTCCACGCACATACATATGCACCCTTCTCTATGCCATTCCATGCCATGTAATTCTATGACATGTTTGAGTATGCCACACAAAACTTATCAAAGTGTGCCAGCTGGGCACCGAATCCTTGAAAAAAATGAATGAGTGATATGTGGAAGAAATGACTTGACAATTTACATAGTTGGCCTTCGTTTCATCCAATTCATGTGTGTCATGTGTTTTGCGTGCCCAGGAGGCTCTAAAAAACTTCTGACATCCATATATTTTTCTACAAATCTCTAATCGGCATGCGCCTAGGCTCAATCGATAGCTGCTGACATAGGCTACAGTGCTAGATATTCAAATTCAAATTCTTGGTGGATCTAGTAGGTGAGAAATGGGAAAACATATTTCTAGGCATTAATGAGCAGATCTGATTACTTCAACCACCTGATTTGATCTAATCTGCCCTATTTCCTTCTCTAACACACCAAACAAACTTGGGGAATCACATTTGACTGATTTATAGGTGGATTTGTAGGCATTGAATGCTTCTTGTTGGTGGTTACATATTCAAATTTAGATTTTCCCTCCTTCTTCTCTTCTTTTTCTATGGATTCATATATAAATGTAAGAGCTGGGCTCATTGTTAATGTTGGACACTTTGGATCCTTACGCTTTCACTAAGGACTTATTATCTTTGTATTTTGAGTTGCAGACCTCTAGATTTGGCTCATGTATGTGGATATTGTCCTCTTTCGTCATTGTAATAGTCTGTTGCATTTCTGGAAGTAATGGAAGCATTGTTTTGTGGCTATTTTTTATCCTTAGCATGTTTGTATTCTTTATTCTTGCCTTTCTTTTACTCTATTGTATGCTTGTTGTGTCATTCTACATGTTCCTTACAGCTCTATTTTCTAGTTGTGTTTCATGAAAATTGATTGTGTAAATGTGTGTTGGTCTGTACTACACACGCCTAGCCTCCCTTGATGCCTTTCCCTTTCATTTTCACTCAGAACAAATGGTGTTCATCCCTCTTTTTCTGGTGCTATCACCTTCCTTAGATTAGTTTTCCATTATGTTATCCTTCTATCCCTGGTCCCTTGGTGTTGTTAGCTTATTTTTCCCTTTCAACATTAAGAGTAAAAGTAGAAATAGATAGAGGAACCAACCTTCTTTGGAGATCTGTCTCAAGCACGTAAGGTCCCACAACTTGGAGAAAGTTCCATTGTTGTCTCAAATGACTCGGTTCTTACAAATCTAAGACATGGGTGCAATTTTGACCACCAACAGTTTCTGGCACGTCCAGTAGGACTAGCAGTGAAAGCTTAAATTTCATATTGTTAAGTTCTGGTGTGTGAACTTAGTATTTCCAACCTTTGGAGGCTTATTTCAACACATCTGGCGACTCCCAACATTTCTAGAGCTCTATTTTCGTAAATCCTGAGTGCCTTTTATGAGAAGAGTTCATACAAGATAGAGTTTTGTAGTTGAAGTATCCTTTGAATACCTCCGAATTTCTCTGAGAAGCACACACAACAGATCTTCTATGCGTGCATCCCCATCTCTAGCGTGCCACACACACTCTACTCCTCCTCAAAATAGACAAGTACACCTTACCATGGCATTTCAAACTCCTCCTCCAAGGAACTCCCCAACTTCACTGGTGGAATCCCACTCAATCTCAATGCCCAACATGATATGTCAGTGACCATGCTCAAGAGTATTCCATACTTCACAGGAGAAAATAAAGTCACCCCTGTTGAACACATTCAAGATGTGGCCAATGTATGCTTTGTCTATCTAATTACTCATGATGATGTTACTGTTAGGTTACTTGCATCCTGTTTCAAGGGTAAAGCACTCCAATGGTACCGTGGCCTGAGACCTACATCTATTGCTACTTGGGATGAGCTCAGAACAAATCTTTGTAATTACTTTGAAGATAAATCAGATTATCTATCACTGGTGGAGCAACTAACTACAATAAAGTGTGTGCCCAATGAGTAGATGAATGATTTCAACATCAGATTCTAGAAGACTTGGGACAAAATTCCTCAAGTGGTAAGGCCTATAGCCCAACATGATTTCTTATACTATCTAAGGGCTTTGAATAGGACATTTCAGTCATGATTCAATCTATGGGAGGTAGAATCTTACATGCTACATACAACATTGCAATAAGGGTAGAAAATAGTCTCATTTAGGCTGGTAAGTTGGCCCCTAGGCCTCCTATGCCCTTATTCCCAGAGATGTCTCTAGCGCCCCAACCTTCTATTGCTCCAGTTCCAGTGTAGAGTGCACAACCAGTTACATCTACATCCTACTCTCCTACACAACAAAAAGAATATGATGAATTGAAGGCCCTGATTAGAAACTTGTCCAACAAGGTCATATCATTGGAGAAGCAGCAGGCGCAAGCCTACAGACACATTTATAATTAGGTGCAAATCCAAAATAATCAACCTTGGTGAAATCAGTATGGGAATCAAAGATACAAACAAAACCAACAAAATGATAGATGGCATGCTAATGTGCACTTTCCTTTAAAATTTATTCCTCCTGCACAACCTCTTCCAACACCCAACACAAGTCAAGCACTTGTCCCAGTCTATAACAACATGGCGTAGGAGTCTGAATGGTGCTTTCCTTAGAATATGCCTCATATTCAATATCATTGCACCAATGTTGAATGTGCAAGCCTACATGATTCAGAATGCTCCCAACTGTGAGCCTTAAACAAACACACCTGAAGCAGATAACTAAGAAAGGCCAGAAGCTCCTCCAAAGGAAAATTTGATGTTCTTTGGCATTGAGGGCTTCTATGTAATAAACCAAGTTACAAATGATGCAAATAGACCATGCACCCAAGTTGTGGACAACACAAGATACAAGAAGAGAATTCTTGAGCCTGACGCGCAGGTCACAATTCCAACAACACAAGAAAAATCTCAAAAGAAAAAAGAAGCAACTAAGACATCTAGTAGTAAGAGTGCCCTAGTTCCTACATGTAAGCCTCCATGCAAAGATACTTCTGAAGTGGTGTGTGCCCCTCTTTTGGTAGGTCAATCCTTCGCACTAGATAAGGTTCCTGCCTCTATACCTGAGTAACCAAGAAAGGATGTTATTTTTCCTCAAATGCATAAGTCAATGGGTATTCCATTTAGCGTTATGGACCAGATGAAAAGGAAAAACATAAATGTCACAATGTGGGATGCCCTCACCATTCCATCCCAATGCGACTTGTTGCATGAAGCTCTGGTCCAACTTCCATGCACTGATATAGCTAATCACAAACCACGTGCTTATATCAATATATACCAAGAAGAGGAGAAGTAAGTAAGTAAAGTTTTTAAAACCCCACCCTTCTATATGTCTTTAATCATAGGAAAACATCTTCTCCATAATTGTATGATTGACTCAGGTGCTACTACTTCTGTTATGCCTAAGAAGATTGTTGATGTCTTAGGTATTAAGTATATCCCCATGACAAAAGGAGTACTGCAACTTGATGGTTCAACTGTCACTACCCTAGGAATCATCAAAGATATTGAGTTAACTCTCCATGCATGTCCAAGTCTAATAATAACTCAAGATGTGTCAATCATTGATTTTCCCCCTTTGTTTAGCTTATGTTTTCAAGAGATTTAAATACTAAAGTGGGTGGTTACTTGTCTTTAGATTAGTCCCATATGTTACCAAAGACGAGGTATGGTACCCAACTTACCATACAAGATTGAGCCAATATTTTCCTATCATGTAGAGTCATGTCCCATCCCCTCTCCAATCCAACTGTTTAATCTAATAAGAACAAGATTCAGTTTATGAAGAGTAGCCTCTTACACATTCTATTCTTGATCTAGTACTTGATGAGTGGGTAGAGAGGCACCATATATTTGACCCATATGTTGAAGAATTAGAAGCTTATCAAACTAGGCTTGGTACTTACTGCATTCTTTAAGAATAAGTTGTGTTGCCGTGTGATCTCAAATACAGTGAAGAGAACCCTAGTCTATGGAAGTTATACTTTGATAGATCTAGACGTAGAAATGGAAGGGAGCAGGATTCGTTCTCATTTCCCCTAAGGATGATAAATTCTTCTTCATGCACAGGTTGTTGTTTACATTTTATAACAATGTGGCAGAGTATGAGGGCTGGTACATGGCCTGCTTATTACTAAAAAGAAGAAGATTAAGGCGTTGCAGTTATTTAGGGATACAAAATTGGTTATCCACCAAGTCACCAACAAGTGCATGAAAAGTAATAAGCTTCTCAAAGCTTATAAACACAAATTTTGGGACCTCCTTGAGATATTTGATGCTCTAAATATGCATGTGGTGCCACGTAAAATGAATAGGGAAGCTGAGTAGATGGCCACACTTAGTTCACAATTCTCTCTTGCTGAGGAATTTTTCAAAATAAACACTCAGGAAATTAAGATGGTGATTTGACCATCCATTCTAGAAAACAAAACTAGGTGAAAAGTACTTGAAAATGACGTACAGATCATCTAGTTCATCCAGAATGAAGATGAGTTCTCATCAAGTATGCAAGATGATTTGCATGATAGTTATGGTGACCAAGTAATACAGCTAAATACAAACAAGTTGCATAAAGAGATGGTCACCTTAGAAAAAATGTTTAGTTCTAATGACGAGTTCAAAGGTGAAGAAAAGTATATGTGCACCTCACAAGAAGACTTCACTCTAGTCACAATTGCATGTGGAAAGGAGTTTCTGCTTAGTAAATCTTGCACACAAGATGAAAAGTAGACCTTCATCTATCTCTGTAAATAATATAGTGATATATTCTCATGGGAGTATGAAGAACTTAAAGGTTTTGATCCAAGTGTTTCTCAACACTTCATTGACCTTGATCCTGGTATCAAGCCTGCCAGACAAAAAAAAGACCAGTCAATCCAAAGATAGAGCCCCTCATGAGAAAGGAGTTATCCAAACTCATTGAGGTGAAGATTATTTTTCCCATCAAGTAATCTACCTAGGTCGCGAATCTAGTTTCCGTGCACAAGAAGAATGGTGAAATCAAACTATGTGTTGATTTCAGAGATTTGAACAAGGCATCTCTAAAGGATCATTATCCTTTTCCTTCAATGGAGCAGATTCTGTAGACTGTTTCCGATGCGTAAAGATTCTCAATGTTAGATGGGTATTCAGGTTTCAATCAGATCATGGTCAAGGAAGAGGATCAATTCAAAATGATGTTTATAACCAAGTGGGGAACATATGCATATCAGAAGATGCCCTTCGGTCTATCAAATGTGGGCACTATGTTTCAGCGTACCATGAACATCATCTTCAAATGTTACATAAATGAGTTCATCTTGGTTTACCTTGATGACATTACAATCTTCTCAAAGCAAAGCATGGATCATATGGTACACTTGGAGAAAGTATTTGAGAGATGCAGAAAGTATGGTGTATCTCTTAACCCCAAGAAGTGAAATTTTACTATGGTGCAAGGCAAGCTCTTGGGCCATGTGGTTTCAAAATATGGCATCATAATTAATCCTAAGTGTGTTTCATCCATCCTAGCTCTTTCCCTTCTGGAAAAAAAAAGTCCTTGTAGTCCTTCCTTGGTAAGATCAATTTTGTTATGTGTTTTATTCCTAAGTTTGCAGGACTAGTTTGACCAATCACCCTAATGCTCAAGAAAGACAGCTTTTAGATGGACAACAGAAGGAAAATAAAGCTTCAATAAAATCAAGAAAGAGATTACTTGTGCGCCAACACTCATCAACCCAGATTATTCCAAGTATTTCATCCTTTATACTTATGGCATTGATGCAAGTGTTGCTGCTGTCCTAACACAAGAAAATGAACAAGGGCTGGAACAAACAATGACTTTATTCAGCTAGACACTGAAGGATTATGAATTAAAATAAAGTCAAATGGAGAAGTAGGTCTTCACCATCATGCAATCACTCAAGAAGTTCAAAAATATGCTTGCCACGAATCATATCAAGGTATTAGTATCCTACTCTTCTGTTAGAGACTTCATCATGGGAGCTGAAATCAATGAAAAGAGAGCATGATGGGTGACCTAAATCATGGAGTATAATGTGACTATAAAAGCCACAAAGCTAGTAAGAGGTAGCGCACTCTGCAAGCAACTTACTGAAGATGCACACAATGAATATAAGACTTCATTGTTTCTTTAAAAAGCTCTCCCACATGCAAAACTTGAGCAGAATATAGATCATGGCACATACGAATAGATGAAGGACATGATAACATTCCTTTCTGAGGGCACATACCCTCTTAGCTTAATCAAGGAAAAGAGAAGACATATGAGGTTACAATCTATCCCTTATTTTTTGATTGATGGAATTATCTTCAAGAAGAATCTTTATGGTGTGATGTTAAGGTGTATCAATGGCGCGTAAAATAAAAAAGTGTTAGTAAAATTTCACGATGGATTCTCTTGTGGACACTTCTCTACCAAGAATACAACAATGAATATCATAATGGTAGGTATGTGTTGGCCTACTTTATTTACAAATGCACACAAGTGGGTCAAAAAATGCAAGGAAAACACTTTCTTTGTAGGAAAGAAGAGACTGACAACATTTCCCCTCTGACCAATCCAAGCGCATCGACCTTTTGCATAATGGGGTATCAACTTCATAGGAATGATATATATGCCTTCAACTGATGGACATAGATAGGTGCTGACAGCTACATAATACTTTAAAAGATGGAAAGAAGTTATCGCGCTCAAGGAATCAATTGAGTCAGTCATCCTTGTCTTTCTCAAGGGTCTAGTCACAAGGTTTGGCATTCCTAAGACCATTATCTCTAATAATGAAAAATCCTTACTTGACACTAAAATCACTTATTGGGATCTAAATATGGAAATCTATATGAATAATTCTTCCAACTATTACCCTCAAGGCAATGGTCTAGCAAAGTAAAAAAAGAACTTGATCAAGATCATGAAGTGCATAATAAACATTAGCCAAAATTAGTGGCATACAAAGGTCTCGCGTGTGCTCTGGGTAGATATAATCACAATAAAAAAAGCAATAGGAACTTTGAATTATAAGTTTGTCTATGACAAGGAGGCCACACTTACTTTGACACTGGAGTTGAACTCATTGGCGCTTGCCCAATAACTGGAGCTCGAAGGCATAGACTAGAGAGAAATTATAATGACAGAGCTGGTTAATCTTGAAGAATCAAGGAACTCTGCCATGATCAAGATATAAAAACATCAACAAGAAACAAAGAAATGGTTTGACAGAAAGGATAGGCCTCAAGTTTTCAAATTTGGGCACTTGGTCTTGAAATGGGATGTTGAACTAGGGCACCATTAAAAGTTTGATGTACTTTGGAATGGCCCATACATCATCAGTTCGTGCAAGGAGACTAAACGTTTTGAGTTAACTCATCTTGATGGAGGTGCGCTACAAATCCCAGTAAATGGGATCTATCTCAAAACCTTCCATTAGATTTTTTTGAATTGGTTTGTATATATTAGAGTAGTTTCAATTCCTCCAAGTGCGTTGCACACAATTTTTTTGTTTGTACATATTTATTTCTTCTCACGTGCTTCTTTCTTGTACTCTTCTTTTGCTTCTAGGATGATGACCTTATTCCAACAATTTTCAATAGTTTCTAGGATTTTGAATAGAGTGAAGGAATGGTCCTTCAAGTGACTTTAGGGGCATTTATTCAAAGCTGCAAATCAGATTTTCATGATCACATAATAGACTCCATGCCTAATGGACTCTCCAAGCTACTGATCTCCTTCATCTAGTAGGAAGATGGCCCAAAAATTCCCCAAAATTATTAACCAAATAAATCTCCTAGTTATATGGACAACTTACATACATATTCTGGCTCTGAGATTTTCATTGCAAGTGGCACGCACCTCAGCTATCTCCTTGGCACATTCAATTGGCCACTGTTTCCATGAGTGCCCTTGTGCATTTCCTTTTCTTCCCTTTTCATTTTCCTTTTCCTCTCTTTTCCACTTTTCCCCTTTGCGCATCTTCTGTGCATTTTCCTTCTTCCTAGCATCTATTCATCCTATGCGCGTGCCTTGCACTTGCTTCAATCATCTAACTCCATGGATATCTTGTGCACCCCACACATTACCTTTTAATAGTTGTACCTTAACCATGTGTTCTCCTGGTGTACCCAGATTTGATCCTGAAATATGTGACTACCCTATTCAAAATTTTTTCGTACTTTTAAAATAATGGGTGTTTTGTGTTTTTATTGCCTAAAATTTCTTGTATTGTATCAAGATATTCCCAAGGAGCCATATTAGCCTTTTTCGCCAAATACCCAGATGCTCAAAATTGTTATATTTTGTCATCGGGATTTGTTTGCGGGAAATTTGTATTTAATTATTTTGAGCCCTGTTTGAGGCTATTTTCACTCTGTTTTAACTCTGTTATGATCGAACATGTCATTATTCCCATGTACCAGAAGGGTTTTAATAATTTTTGGGCTTTATTTGTGACTTTTGGCAATTTTTTCGTGTTTTTGTGTTGTCCCGTTTCATTTTCTATGAAATTTCTCTAGAGCAATTCCTTTGCTGTGTAAGCCTGATTCTTGGCCTGAAGCAGATGGAGAAAATATATGCACATTATGCCTAGAGGAAATCACCATCGGAGGTCTAGATCACTGGGAGAAAGAATTGTCGTGCACAGAAAAGCCCCTGCGGGGTTAGGCACATTTTTGGAAAACAAAGGATTTAAGCTGCAATGGGAAAAATAGAAGCAGTAGGCAAGGTGGGAATTTTGTACCCACCTAGCAGGGTGATTTTTCCTATGATATAAAATTCACTTAAGTTGCAGTGGGAAAGTTAGAGGTCGTAGGTAGGCGGGAATTTATTGCTTGCCTTGCAGGGTAAAAATTCCAACGGCGAAATAAAAGAAAAGTGACTTAAGTGAAATCATGGGATTTTTTTGCCTGCCTTGCAGGGTAAATAATCCCATTGTCAAATTCAAATCACTTAAGTGGATCATGGGATTTCTGGGGCTGCCTTGTAGGGTAAAAATTCCCATTGCCACGTGTTTTTAAAAATAGAATTCTATTATGCTAAAAAGTGTGACCCACCTTGGGTGAATAATAATGCATTAAATAAATATTTGTTAATATTTATTCACCCAATTTTGGCACCCAGGCTTGTGGAAAAGTCAACAAAGAGAAGTGGACAAAAGGAATTTAAAAATAGAATTCTAAAATTAAATAACTTTAATTTATCTAATGCAGCTCCTTTTGAGAAGGAATCAATACTTTTTAAAGTATCAAATGATTATATTAAATTCTATTTTTCAGTGGCTATGGTCAAGGGACACTGTGAAGCTTAAGTGAAGTGAAGTGTGAAGGATTAAATTGGATTGATTTAATTTATTGGATGGCTGTCCTTAAACATGCTATTTTTAAAGAGAGAAGCATGATTTTTAAGTAATTAATTGCCAGGAGTAGGAAGGACAATTATTAATTATAGAATTGTGAGGGTTATATAAGCATGGGATGCCATATGGGTGAATTATTTAATTCACAGGTAAAGAATTGCAGCCAAGAGCAAAAGTGCGCCCCATTTGAAGAAGGATTTTGCTAAGGCAATGTGGAAACAAGGCTAAAAGCTTCCAAATTTGGCGCATGATTTGAAGGAGGTTGATCTTTGTCTACATAATTGTTTGAATATGTGTTACAGGTGCTTAGGTGTGGTTGAAAAGATTCATGCTCTCTTTATGCGCAAATTAAACACCCATTTTTGGGGCAGCAGGCTTGAAAAGTGTAGATTTTTACAATTAAAATTCACTATTCATGCTCAAGTGGCCATCTTTGTCTAAATTACTTGCAGGAATTCATTACAGGTGCTTTATAAAAGAAAAGGAGCTTTAATCAATGTACAATAAATTGAATATTTCCTCTGAATTTGAAGGATTATCCAGATGTGCACCAGTTTTGAAGAATTCCAATCAAATGAGAAGAAAAAGAATTGTTCAGACAAAGATAGACAAAAATCTATGGTGAAGAAAGATGAAAAAGAAAGGACAACGGAGTCATGCATCAATTCTAAATTTGTAGATAGTGGACACGGATCTAGGCTTGGAACCTCTTGTTGAATTGATAGACAGATCCAGAGCAGGAAAGACTTCACTCATGCGTGCAGGAAAAACTTCACTCATGCGTGTATATTAAAAGTAGTGGAATTATTTGAGCTGCAACTTTTACATCCACAACCAAGTTGCCAGAGTTTGTTATGCAGATGCAATTCCATATGTAGATCTAGATCTAGATCTCATAGTTGCAAAAATCTTCCGACATAAAGGCTTCGTCCTCTTGTTTCGAATGCAACCCGTGAAGAATTCAGTGCGTGGAAAATTCCTTCCAAGATCTTGTGCAAATGCTCACATCTTCTAGTTGAAGCCTTCATTGAATTTTCATTCATCCAGAGTGCTTTCCAGAATTTTTAGTTGCTCATATGCAATTAAAAATAAGGATGATGAGTTATCTACGAAAAACATTGCATTGATGCATGTACTGGAGAAGAACTACAAAAGCTTCAAGGATAAAAGAGAAGACAATGCGAAGGCAAAATTTTAGCTTGCTTCCAATTCCAACTGCTTGCAATTCCAACTTGTTTCCAGATCCATCTACTCCCAGATACAGTTTGGTGAGAATCAAAGACAAAAGACTCAATTGCATGCAGACATGAAACTCCTCTTCCTTCTTCTTTCCTTCGACAAAGTAATTGAGCGATCAATTAAATTATACAACTTAAGTGATTGGTTTAAAAGCCATTAATTGAAGAAGTCAACTACTTGGAGATAGGTGGCGGACGTGCAAAATAGAAGGTTCTATTTTTAGTTGCAAATCATACATGTCATGCAAAGAGAAATTCCAGGATGGAGATTTCCAGTTGTTTCTTTTCTCCAACTTCCACATGTGCCAGTTCAACTAAAAGCTTCCAACTTTTAGTTGCCCCTCTACATTCTATACGTAGAGGAAGAACCTTCAGGTTAATGATAAGAAATTGTAAGTAGCAATCTTGTGTTCTAGACTTTGTGCTGAACCCCTAAGAGCCACTTGGAGTAAAGGAATATAAAGGAGCATGTTTCCAGAGAACTTTGTGTCACGGTGTACTATGTTTCTTGCTTTTAATCTTAGATCTCTTAATAAAATTTGTGTTATTTTAGATCTGGATCTAGAGTAGCCTTTGTTTTAGAATTCTGTGTTTATATCTATTGGATTCTTCTATGTACATGCGATCAGCTCTGCCATCTACTGATTGGGATGCACACTTCCCCATTTATTCTATGTGTTTATGTAATTACCTTCTTCTATAACTTTCCTTTCTTTAAACAGCTGCTTACTTGCTGCAGAATTATTCAGTTATGGTTCATGAACTGAGTAGTTAAAGTAAAACCCCATTTAGATATTAGCATACTTAAATTGAAAAATATGACACGGGAGCCTCACCGGTTAAATGAGGTATATTTATCTCATGTCTGCCTAGGTTTTGTGCTATGTATTAAAAATATAGCCAACAGTTTTTGGTGACTCTACTGAAGGAACAACTATCTTTGTAGATCAAAGATTATCTTTTGAAGATCAGAGTGGTTTCCATACAAATATCAACCTGGATGAACATTCCATTCACCCGATCCGTGAAAGCGTAAGGAAGGACTGATCATTTCTTCAGGACTACAGGATTTAATTTAATTTCAATCATCCTCCTCAAGTTAGAAGCCACAGATCTAGTCTTTCACTGGAAGATTACGTGCACACCTATGTCATATCTAGATTGTCTTCAGCATAATCCAGTGGCTGAGATATCTTCACCAAGTCTCACAAATAGAATGTGCCCCAGTCAACATGCAAAATCAGTTTATACCTGTTGTTGGAAACTTTTGGGCCTTTGAATCATGACTCCACCTATGCATGATTTGCCTAAAAGGATCCAGAAAGAATTTTTTGAAATTCTTTGGAAATGGAAAGCAAAATCCATTTAATGATCATGTTGGCTTGCCTTTTTCATATCAATTCTGTGGTGTGCTTCATAGTTGAACATGAAGATATATTCAGTCTAGACTCTTTATTGAGACTCTGCATGACTTGGCTGGAGAATGGTTCTACTGGCTAGCTCCTGGCACCATAACCAATTGGGGTACTTATGCGGGATGCGTTCTTCAAAATATTCAAACCAGCTGAAGATTCTAACTACATTGATAACTCATTTCACTCAGTTGGAAGAAGGAACCACATGAGAACATGTGGGATTTTATTACAAAATTCCAAAGATTACTTTATGAAAATTCTAGCTTATAACTTCTCTGAATGAGGGAGAATCAAAAGGTTTTCTTCATCAATGCTTTGCTTCCTGAAGTAAGCTATCAACTGTGATGAGCACATCCTTCTAGATTTGTTAGCAACTCAAAACATGGCGGTTGAAATTGAAGATGACCTTATCATGGCTAGTAAAGATAAAGAACCTCATACACTTCTAGAGCTGAAATTTCATCCTCTGCTACTACTTCCGATTCACTCTTAAGTAAAACGATTAGCAAATGAGATGATGCAGATGAAGAAACAAATGGCTCAAATGGCTCAAGGCAACAATACTGCTCCTGCTAAGAATTTCAACAACAATCAGATCCGCATTGCTGGTTCCCAAAGATTAGCAATTGAAGTTGCTCCCAGAAACAACGTGGAGATGAATGAAGAAGACCAAGAAGCTGACGCTGATCAGCTCAAGGATGATGATTTTATAGGACCCACTGGTGACTCCAACATTAATTACCTGGGGAACTACAAATTTGAACATGACGATGAGAAACTTCATGAAGATGATCATGGTCATGCATATGCAGTACTTACAAGATCACAAACTCGCCAAGCTGAGGCATTAGCTGAAGAAAAAAGAATGGGCATCCCTTTGCCTTCTTTCTTAGCTCCTGGAAGTAAGCATGTGAATTATTCATCTCAACCACAGAAATTGGCTTAGGTATCTGAATCTATTTCTTCTTTTGACATTATTGATCATGCCAAGAAAAATAAAGTTCAAATGTCAGAAGCCGAATACCTGAGAGCTTTTACTAAGTAGTTAAATAGGCTAGTCAAATATGTACAATCACCAGGACAATCCAATACATCAAAAGGCCTTTTGTCTAAACCCAAGGATACTCATCCAAAAAACAACACTGCAGTTGTTAAACCCTCACCATCTTCTGATAGGGTGGAACCTTTCTATGTCTCCTTATTGCTTAATGGTTTCAAGTTAAGCAATTACATTCTAGATTCGGGTGCTTCTGAAAATTTCATGCTAGCTAAAGTTGTAGATGCTCTTGTGCTTACCCTGACAAATACCATAAAAAGGTGCTACTCCGTGGAGAGACAAGTCTCTTTAATCAGACAAATCAAAGATGCGCAAGCTATGTTCTAGCAGATTTTCCTGACAAAAGATTAAAGATGATGATTCTAGTTGTAGATATTCCTATCTCCTACGGGATGTTGCTTGAGAAAAAACTTCTACAAAGAGCTGGGAGGAGAAGTAAAGATGGATTGGTCCTACACTGCATATTCCTATCAAAGGTTATTAACCATAAGCTGAAATCTAGAAAAGAAGTCCAGGTACATGGTTACAAAATCTGAAGAATCCTAGATCTCAGATTCTTTTTCAGGAATTTGACCATGGGATCTAATTCTTAGAAATGGATAGAGACATTCCAGAGCCAAAAATTCAATTAGAGCCAGAGCCAACAAAAGAAGAAGAAAAAATTTGGACTCTGGAGTTTAAAGGCAACATGTTGTTATTTTGGATCAGGAGCTGGCACTCTACTAATATCTCTAGATCATGAGATATTTCCATACTCCCACAAGCTGATGTTCGAGAACACCAATAATACAACAGAGTATGAAGCCTTGTTGCTAGGAATGGAGCAAGCTAAAAAGAAAGGAGTAAAAATCCTCAAAGCCCAAGGAGATGCTGAACTTCTAGTAAAGTAGGTTCGAGGGAAAAGTCAAGTCAAAAGAGATAAGCTAGAGCATTACAGAGATAAAGTGCTCTCTGCCACACTGGATTTTGCAACCTTCTCTATCAACTTCATTCCAACCAATCAGAATTCCAAGGTAGATTCTTTGGCAGTCACAGATACACTATTGAATCTAGATAGACCACCATCCATATTCAGACAAGGAAACTATAAAGTGGAGATGGTCTACTACCCCAGAGTCCTTGAACAAACATCTGCATGTCTGCATGTTGAAGGGAGTAAATCACCACCACGACAAACAGTCACAGAAAAATTTGATCCAGGTAATGATGAAAATCATGGAATATTCCAACCAAAAGGTAACAAAATCCCCAAGGGTTTAGTTTCCTTAGTGGAGACTTTCAATAAGCATGATCAATATTTTAAGAAGAACAAAGAATATGGTGATAGTTCTTCCTCAGAAATGCATCAAATAAATCTGGGAACGGAGCAAGTTGATGCAGAATTACCTATCATGGAGAGAAGAAAGGATGTGCCACCACCAGATGAAGTTGATAAGGACTTGCCTAGAGTATTTGACAAGAAGGCCAAACAAAAGAAGTTCGATATCAGAGACTGGGTACTCTGGTGGGACAAGAGATATGAACCAAAGGGAATGCACGACGAATTTGATTCACTCTGGAAAGGGCCCTTCATGATCAAAAGCGCTGTAGGAATGGATACCTTCTTCCTTACCTACCGGGATGGAATTGAGTTACCATTACCTTTCAATAGGAAGCATCTGAAGCCATTCAGGAATTGAAAAAGTAGGTTAAAACTTGTATGTATATAAATAATTTTTTTTTGTTTTTCCTTGTTTTCTTTTTGTGTTGTGTTGTTTTCCTGACCCCATGCCCAAAAGTCAAGACACGAAACTAGAGATGCCGGGATCTCATCTTTTCCCTTGTCATTCTGACAAAGAAAAAGATGTCCAGAGACGAAGCCAACTGGTGTACCCAGATTTCATCCTGAAATTTGTGACTACCCTATTTGAAAAAAAATCGTACTTTTAAAATAATGGGTCGTTTTGTGTTTTTATTGCCTGAAAGTTCTTGTATTGCATCAAGCTATTCCCAAAGAGCCATATTAGCCTTTTTTGCTAAATACCCAGATGCCTAAAATTGTTATATTCTGTCGTCAGGATTTGTCTACGACAAATTTGTATTTAATTATTTTGAGCCCCGTTTGAGGCTATATGCACTCTGTTTTAACTCTGTTATGATTGAACATGTCATTATTCCCATGTACCAGAAGGGTTTTAACTTGGAATAAGTTTTGGGCTTTATTTGTGACTTTTGGCAATTTTTTCGTGTTTTTGTGTTGTCCCGTTTTGTTTTCTGTGAAATTTCTCTAGAGAAATTCCTTTGCCGTGTAAGCCCTATTATTGGCATGGAGACAGCTAGAGAACATATATGCACATTATGCCTAGAGGAAGTCAACATCGGAGGTCTAGATCACTGGGAAAAAGCAAAGTCGTGCACAGAAAAGCCCCTGTGGGGTTGGGCGCATTTTTGGAAAACAAAAGATTTAAGTTGCAAAGGGAAAAATAGAAGCAGCAGGCAAGGTGGGAATTTTGTACCCGCCTAGCAGGGTACTTTTCCCCGTGATATAAAATTCACTTAAGCTGCTGTGAGAAAGTTAGAGGTCGTAGGCAGGCGGGAATTTATTGCTTGCCTTGCAGGGTAAAAATTCCCATGGTGAAATAAAAGAAAAGTGACTTAAGTGAAATCATGGGATTTTATTGCCTGCCTTGCAGGGTAAATAATCCCATTGTCAAAGTCAAATCACTTAAGTGGATCATGGGATTTCCGAGGCTGCCTTGCAGGGTAAAAATTCCCATTGCCATGTGTTTTTAAAAATAGAATTCTATTATGCTAAAAAGTGTGACCCACCTTGGGTGAATAATAATGCATTAAATAAATATTTGTTAATATTTATTCACCCAATTTTGGCACCCAGGCTTGTGGAAAAGTCAACAAAGAGAAGTGGACAAAAGGAATTTAAAAATAGAATTCTAAAATTAAATAACTTTAATTTATCTAATGCAGCTCCTTTTGAGAAGGAATCAATACTTTTTAAAGTATCAAATGATTATATTAAATTCTATTTTTCAGTGGCTATGGTCAAGGGACACTGTGAAGCTTAAGTGAAGTGAAGTGTGAAGGATTAAATTGGATTGATTTAATTTATTGGATGGCTGTCCTTAAACATGCTATTTTTAAAGAGAGAAGCATGATTTTTAAGTAATTAATTGCCAGGAGTAGGAAGGACAATTATTAATTATAGAATTGTGAGGGTTATATAAGCATGGGATGCCATATGGGTGAATTATTTAATTCACAGGTAAAGAATTGCAGCCAAGAGCAAAAGTGCGCCCCATTTGAAGAAGGATTTTGCTAAGGCAATGTGGAAACAAGGCTAAAAGCTTCCAAATTTGGCGCATGATTTGAAGGAGGTTGATCTTTGTCTACATAATTGTTTGAATATGTGTTACAGGTGCTTAGGTGTGGTTGAAAAGATTCATGCTCTCTTTATGCGCAAATTAAACACCCATTTTTGGGGCAGCAGGCTTGAAAAGTGTAGATTTTTACAATTAAAATTCACTATGCATCATGCTCAAGTGGCCATCTTTGTCTAAATTACTTGCAGGAATTCATTACAGGTGCTTTATAAAAGAAAAGGAGCTTTAATCAATGTACAATAAATTGAATATTTCCTCTGAATTTGAAGGATTATCCAGATGTGCACCAGTTTTGAAGAATTCCAATCAAATGAGAAGAAAAAGAATTGTTCAGACAAAGATAGACAAAAATCTATGGTGAAGAAAGATGAAAAAGAAAGGACAACGGAGTCATGCATCAATTCTAAATTTGTAGATAGTGGAGACACGGGATCTAGGCTTGGAACCTCTTGTTGAATTGATAGACAGATCCAGAGCAGGAAAGACTTCACTCATGCGTGCAGGAAAAACTTCACTCATGCGTGTATATTAAAAGTAGTGGAATTATTTGAGCTGCAACTTTTACATCCACAACCAAGTTGCCAGAGTTTGTTATGCAGATGCAATTCCATATGTAGATCATATGCAGATCTAGATCTCATAGTTGCAAAATCTTCCGACAAAATCTTCCGGCACAAAGGCTTCGTCCTCTTGTTTCGAATGCAACCCGTGAAGAATTCAGTGCGTGGAAAATTCCTTCCAAGATCTTGTGCAAATGCTCACATCTTCTAGTTGAAGCCTTCATTGAATTTTCATTCATCCAGAGTGCTTTCCAGAATTTTTAGTTGCTCATATGCAATTAAAAATAAGGATGATGAGTTATCTACGAAAAACATTGCATTGATGCATGTACTGGAGAAGAACTGTAAAAGCTTCAAGGATAAAAGAGAAGATAATGCGAAGGCAAAATTCCAGCTTGCTTCCAATTCCAGCTACTTGCAATTCCAACTTGTTTCCAGATCCATCTACTCCCAGATACAGTTTGGTGAGAATCAAAGACAAAAGACTCAATTGCATGCAGACATGAAAAAAGGAAAAGACTGCAACTTTCCTCTTCATTCTTCATTCCTCTGACAAAGTAATTGAGCGATCAATTAAATTATACAACTTAAGTGATTGGTTTAAAAGCCATTAATTGAAGAAGTCAACTACTTGGAGATAGGTGGCGGACGTGCAAAATAGAAGGTTCTATTTTTAGATGCAAATCATACATGTCATGCAAAGAGAAATTCCAGGATGGAGATTTCCAGTTGTTTCTTTTCTCCAACTTCCACATGTGCCAGTTCAACTAAAAGCTTCCAACTTTTAGTTGCCCCTCTACATTCTATACGTAGAGGAAGAACCTTCAGGTTAATGATAAGAAATTGTAAGTAGCAATCTTGTGTTCTAGACTTTGTGCTGAACCCCTAAGAGCCACTTGGAGTAAAGGAATATAAAGGAGCATGTTTCCAGAGAACTTTGTGTCACGGTGTACTATGTTTCTTGCTTTTAATCTTAGATCTCTTAATAAAATTTGTGTTATTTTAGATCTGGATCTAGAGTAGCCTTTGTTTTAGAATTCTGTGTTTATATCTATTGGATTCTTCTATGTACATGCGATCAGCTCTGCCATCTACTGATTGGGATGCACACTTCCCCATTTATTCTATGTGTTTATGTAATTACCTTCTTTTATAACTTTCCTTTCTTTAAACAGCTACTTACTTGCTGCAGAATTATTCAGTTATGGTTCATGAACTGAGTAGTTAAAGTAAAACCCCATTTAGATATTAGTATACTTAAATTGAAAAATATGACACGGGAGCCTCACCGGTTAAATGAGGGAGATTTATCTCATGACTACCTAGGTTTTGTGCTATGTAGAAAATCTAGCCAACATCTCTACTCACTAGTTTTCCCCTTTTCCTCCGCGTGTGTTACAATTGCGCGCATCATCCTTTCTCCGTCTTCCCACGCCTCATTCTTCCATGCACATAATTTTACACCCTGCTCTGTGTCATTCCATGCCATGTAATTATCTAACATGCTTGATTATGCCACACGTAACTTATCAAAGCGCGCTAGTTGGGCACCGAATCCTTGCAAAAAGTGAATGAGTGATATGTGGAAGAAACAACATGAAAATTTGTATAGTTGGATGTCCTTTCAGATAATCCATGTGCACCACGTGTTTTACGTGCCCAGGCATCTCTGACAAAATTATGACATCCATATATTTTTCTACAAAGCTGAGATCGGTGTGTGCCTAGTCTCAATCAATAGTTGCTGACATAAGCTATAGTGCTAGATATTCAAATTCAAATTCTTGGTGGATCTGGTAGGTGAGAAATGGGAAAACATATTTCTAGGCATTAATGAGTAGATATGATTATTCCAACCACATGATTTGATCTAATCCACCCTCTTTCCTTCTCCAACATGCCAAATAGACTTGGGGAAGCACATTTGACAGATTTATAGGAAGATTTGGAGGCATTAAACACTTCTTATTGCTGGTTACATTTCAAATTTGGATTTTTCCCTCCTTCTCTTCTTCTTCCATGGATTCATCTATAAATGTAAGAGCTAGGCTCATTATTAATGTTAGACACTTTAGATCCTTACGCTTTCGCTAAGGACTTCTTATATTTGTATTTTGAGTTACAGACCTCTAGATTTGACTTATGCATGTGAATATCGACCTTTAGTTGCCATTGTAACAGTCTGTGCTTTTTTGGAAGCAATGGAAGCATCATGTTGTGGTTATTTTCTATCCTAGCATGTTTTTATTTCTTCTTCTTGCCTTTCTTTTACTCTGTTTTCTTACTGTGTCATTCTACATTCCTTGCATTACCATTTTCTAGTTGTGTTTCATGAAAACTGATAGTGTAAATGCGTGTTGGTCTGTGCTACACATGCCTATTCTCTATTGATGCCTTTCCCTTCATTTTCACTCAGAACAGATGGTTTTCATCCCTCTTTTTTTGGTTTTGTCACCTTCCTTAGATTATTTTTCCATTTTTTATCCTTCTATCCATATTCCCTTGGCATTGTTATCTTAGTTTTCCCTTTCAGCATTAGTAGTAGTAGTAGCAGTAGAAATAGATAGAGGAACCCACCTTCTCCAAAGATCCATCTCAAGTGCACAAGGTCCCACAACTTGGAGATAATTCCATTTTTATCTCAAACGACTTGGTTCTTCCATATCTGAGACATAGGTGCAAGTTTGACCACCAAAAAGTAATTAATTACCTTGAAGAGAAAATTACAAAGGAATGGTGAGAATAAGTGAAGGAGAGGTAGAAATTGTGATTAAGTATTGAAAATAGGGTGCAGTGTTTAAATAGATATCTACCAGAAGAAGTTCATAACAATACTGAGTTATTCTATTCAAGAACCATAGTGTAACTTAGTGTGCAAATGAACAAGAGAAAGTTAAACAAGAAGGTTGAAGACTTGACATAAATGATTAAGAGAAATTTTAGTGCTTAAGGTAATAGTAGAGGTAGAGATAAATATATTTATTAAACTTGAAGTGAAATGAAGCCTAAAACAAAGTTAGGCATGTTTATGGAGCAAGAACAAGAAACTTAAAGAAGAACCTAAGGTAGTTAGTGAAACAAGAGTCAAGAAAATGATCAAAGGAAGACTTAAGAAGTGTGGTTGAAGATAAGGTATGATAATTTGAAGGTTTTTCAAGAGCAATTGAATTCTAAAAGGGTAAGAGAGGTTCAAATTAGGGTTAAATTCAGTATGCAAGTCCAAGAGATCAAACAACATAAGAAACAAGAACTTGGAAAAACTAGTAAGAAGGATGAAATAAGATGGGTAGAAAATGAAGATATCTTGAGCAAGTATAATATGAGCATTGTTAAGTGTTAAGAAGGTTTAAGAGCCATAGAATCTAAGGAAACCTTGAAAGTCGCTTGAAAACCCTAGTTAGGTCTATTAGAGACCTAAAGAAACCAAAGTGGAGATGTGGAGATTGTTCTTGGAGTTATCTCATCAAATTCACCCATAAGAAACAATATGAAAATGGGTGTCCAAATTATATTTTAGTTTTCATCAAGGCTCACAATTTTCTCAGAACACGGTGATTTGCTCAAAACTAGTCTAATTGAAGGAAGTGAGAAAAAAGGTAAAGAGTAAATAATAGAAAATGGGTAAAGATTTTATGGATGAACCTTTGTATACACTTGAAAGGGGAAAATGGGTTCTAGAAAAACTTACTAGTGAGACCTAATTCCCAGAAATGAGGATTTTACATAAGAAAAGGTAGTTTTGGAGGGTTAGTAGCAAAAATGAAGGTCTACTGAGAAACTAAGTGAATTTGAAAATTTGAAACTTTGTCAAGAATTATTTTTTTGATAGGTGAATTCAAGTAGGCGTAAAGTGTTTTCAAGCTTTGAGTTTGTTGTATATAGCTTTTGATGATGAAGTGCAAGTTTTTGACTTGAGAAAAGGTGAAAAATTGGTATGGATGTTGAATGTTGTTTTTAAGTTCTTATACTAACAATTTGAATGATTTTTTAATAACATTAGCCTATGCATCATTCCATATCAAAGTAGGGGAAAAATGGAAGAAATAGAGAAACTAATGAAAAAGATGAGAGAGGAAAAAAGGAAGATAAAGGAAGAAAAGAAGAGAGATATAGAAAGGAAAGAAGAGTTGTGGTTTGAACAAGAGATCAAGGAGCTTAGAAAAGATGTGCAGAAGTTAGGAGAACTGATGGAAGCTATAAGCATGGTGAGAGAGAATAGTATAGTTGTTTTTGTGATGAGAAGAGGAGTCGAGTGTCCTATAGAGATACAAAGAATGCAACTGAGGGAAGTGATAAGAAAATAAGAGAAGGAGCTAAAGAAAATAGAGAAGATGATGAGAAAACAAGAGCAAGAAGTGGTCAAGAATGTTGTATATTAAGGAACTCATGATTTGAATGAAGAAGAGGTGATTGCAATATTTTTATCTTTCCTTAAGGAAGAACAAGAAAGTAATGAAGAGGAGCAACATAGTGAAGAAGGAAACAATCTCATTGATGGAGCTTATTAAGGGGCTAAAAGGCCTACAAAATGTAAATCTAATAGTGTCTTTGAATGTGTGAATGCATGTACACAAAGTGAAGAATAAAAGGTAAGAAAATATGCCTTAAATGTAGAGATGGAGAACAAAAATTAATGCAAATAAAGAGAAGAAGTTTGCGAGCAAGTAAAAGCTCAGTATGGATTAGTCAAGAGTGAAAGTAAAACTGTTATTGTGATGAAAGGATCATGGAGAGATATTGCAAGCATGTGGACCTGGATAAGTAGAGAAGATGAGGTGAAAATAGAGACAAATTCTAGGGAAACATTGGAAAATGAAGTATGCAATGAAGATGAAGGCGAGCTGAAGATTCAAGAGGACGAAACAAGTCAAGAACCTACTAATTTGTAGCAAGATGTAATGATCTTAGCATAGGTAGACCACCAAATGAATGAATAAATAAAGATGAAAAGAAGATAAGAAAAGGAAGGGATTATTTTTCCTCTATTTTTACAATCTAAGGTGTATTTTAGCTATGCATGTGCAGGTATAGACAAAGATATGAATGAGAAAAATTAAGAAAATCATGACATGGATGAGGAAAAGCAAGTTAACCATGAAGAACAAGAAGAAGAAAAATATGAATAAAGAGAAAAGAATGAAGCAAGAACGTGACAAAGTAACCAAGAAAGCAAGGAGAAAAAGAGAGAGAGAGAGAGAGAGAGAGAGAGAGAGAGAGAGAGAGAGAGAGAGAGAGAGAAAACATGAAGACAATCTCAAATGCAACGAGAGAGGAGGAAATTAAAGAATGTAAAAGAATTGAAAAATGAGAAAGAAATAAACACAATTATTGAGCTCAATCTCTCCTCTTGGTGAGTATGATGTAGGAGCGTCATTTTAAAAAGAAAATTTTGGTGTGATTTAGTTCACTAGGTGTGTTTGGAGTTCACTTGGAGGTCTATGGGTTGTAAATAGTTCATTTCGTGTATAGTAAGAGGTTTCCTTCCAAAACCTCAAGTTTAAATTTTCAGATTTTCTTGTTAGTGGTTCTTAAGCCTAGGTGTTAGTAATATGGTAATAAATGAGTTATATGGAGTCATGAGACTTGTTCAAATATTTTACATACTCTCATGGACTAAACTAGAGATTTAATTCACTTGCTTAGGCTATTCCTCTATAAGTTAGTGGTCTAAACCCTAAGTCCTCAATCTTCCATTATTATGGAAATGTATTCGAATTTTTAAGGCAATGAGAGTGAGGAGGAGTATTGTGAAGGGGGTGTAATATCTATAATAATCCCAAAGGGCTCAAGAAACCATGGAAATTCTCAGTAAATGATAAAACAAGGGATTCTTGAGTATATTATTGTACATGTTTGAAATGTGCTAATTAAGATTGATGGTTCAAGTTTGTGATGAAATATTATTGATAATTTTTCAGTTATTATGTTATAGGTTAAGGAATAATTTGTACAAGGATAAGATTGGTGTTAGGAAGTGTGCAAGGTAAGAGAGGAACAAGATTTCACTAAAGAATGACACTGTGACTGTGCAGTACAAAGGTAAGAGGGTATGTGATATCTTGAAAACTATTTTTAAAGTGGTTTATGAATGTTTCTTGGAATGAGAGGTTATGAAGGATTTCAGAGAGAGTGGTGTTTTTAGTAATGAAATATTATAAAATAAAATAATTTGAAGGACTTGAAGAATTTAGGGACTTTGATCTTGATTTGACCGCTATAAGCATGGTTTGAAAATGTGTAATCCCTACATTTGGATGTTGCTTTGAAAATGAAGGAAATATTTAGTTGTAGGGTCTTCAAAGAATGTGTGGGAAAACTATGCACGCCTATTGAAAATCATGAAGAATATTTTTGAATCTTGGAAATAAAACATAATTGTGCACTGTCCTATAGTGTATATGCTAGGGTTAGGGGAGTAATTTTACTATAATTGGAAATGCATCCAAGGAAACTTGCTAAAAATTTGTGATCCTTGAATTTTAATAATTTTAATGAAGTGTGTAAAGTTTCAAGAGAAAAATAAGAAGCACGATCATTTTATAAGAAAAAACTCACACCAGACCATGGCAAGAACTCTATTTTAAGAAGATTTGAATACGATTTTGGTTGAAAACAAGAAATTAATCCCTTCAACTCACTAATACTAAGGATGTAGTTGGATTTAGGTAAAAACATATTTGTAAGATTTTTTTAAGGTGATTTAAAAGGTGAAAAGGATAAAAACAAAGTCTTTGAGTCTACTCAATCATGAATACCCTATTTAGAGGGTTTAAATTAGAAAAAATTATTCTAGATCCCTTTAATAAACTTGTGAAGGTGATTATCCTAAATGAAAATGGTGTAGTGAGAATGATAAAGGTGGATTAAGGTGGTAAATTCATCTATTAGTGACAAGGAAGAACACTTAGTAAAAAATAAGCTTGAACAATTTTAAGGGCACTGAGACAGTCCCATGACACTAAAGTACTTAAGTACCTTGAAGAGAAAAGTCCAAAGGAATAGTGAGAATAAGTGAAGGAGTGGTAGGACTTGTGAGGACGTATTAGAAAGAGGGTGAGGTTTTTTAAGAGCTATTTACCAAACGAATTTCATAACATTACTGAGTTAGGCTATTTAAGAACCATAATGGAACTTAGTGTGCAAATGAACAAGAGAAAGTTAAACAATATGGTTGAAGACTTGTCACAAATGGCTAAGATGAATTTTAGTGGTTAAGAAATTAGTAGAGGTAGAGAGAGATATTTAGTAATCTTGAAGTGAAATGAAGCCTAAAAATGATTTAGGCTTGTTTATGGAGCAAGAGCAAGAAACTTGATGAACAACCTAAGATAATTAGTGAAGCAAGAGTTAAGAAAAGGATCAAAGGAAGACTTAAGAAGTGTGGTTGAAGAGAGGGTAGGATAATGTGAGGGTTGTAAGGAGGAATTAAAGTCTAAAAGGGTAAGAGAGGTTCAAAGTAGGGTAATATTCAGTATGCAAGTCCAACAGATCAAGCAACATAAGAAGCAAGAACTTGAGAAAAACTAGTAAGAATGATGAAATAAGATGGTTAGAAAATGAAAAGATCTTGAGCAAGTATAATATGAGAATTTTTGAGTATTAATAAGGTTTAGAAACCATGGAAGCTAAGGAAACCTTGAAAGTGGCTTGAAATCCCTGATTAGGCCTATTAGGGAGCTAAAAAGAGTAAAGTGGAGTTGGGGAGATTGTGCTTGGAGTTAGCTCATTAAATTCATCCATAAGAAATAATGTGAAAATGGGTATCTAAATTGTATTTTAAATTTTCATGAAGGTTCATAGTTTTCTTAGAACACGTTGATTTTCTCAAAACTAGGGCTAATTGAAGGAAGTGAGCAAAAATAGTAAAGAGCGGATAAAATAAAATGGGTAAAGATTTTATGGATGAAAATTTTTAGACACTTGAAAGGGGAAAATGGGTCCTAGAAAAACTTATCGGTGAGACCTAATTCCTAGAAATGAGGATTTTACATCAGAAAAGGTAGTTTTTGAGGGCAAGTAGTAAAAATGAAGGTCTAGTCAAATTGAGTGAATTTGAAGATTTGAAAAATTTTCAAGATTTTTTTTTGTTGATAGCTGAATTCAAATAGGTGTAAAGTATTTTCAAGCTTTGAGTTAGTTGTATATAGATTTTGATGATGAAGTGCAAGTTTTTGACTTGAGAAAAGTTGAAAATTGTAATGGATTTTTAATGTTGTTTTCAAGTGATTATACTAACGTTTGTATGATTATTAAATGTAATTAGCATATGCATCAAAAACAATTTAAATATGTCCCTAATGTGTTCCAAAATGATGATTGATTGGATTTTCCCCCGGGAAGGGGTGTGACGATTCAGGACGCATTGGGTCATTGTCCTCAATAAAGGAAACAATGAGATCTTGGATTTCCCCAAGTGAGGATACACGCGAGGGAGAGATGATTAGGATTGGATAGTCATAATATGGTTGGAAAATTTGTTAAGATTAGGAGTTAAAACTTCAAATTGTGTTGGTTGGTTTTTTTTTAATTTTTGATTGATTGTTTTTTTAATTTTTAGGATTTTTTGATTGTATGAATGTTTTTGGATTTTGGTGATTTGAAATTTTGAGAGTTTTATGGATTTTTTTGAATTTTTGAGTGTTTTTGAAGGTGGATGACATAATATATGGTAAACTAAAGGAAAGTAGTGGTCATGAGATCTGATAGGATGGGGTATAATCTGTATGTACATTTTACCTCACGGCATCTCATGCTTCAATTTTTTTAAAAAAAATCTCTCCATTCGTAGGAAATTCTGTTGATGACATAATGAGAATAATTCTAACTCCACCCTTGACTCAATACAACTAGTAAGATGCGAGGGTTCATCACCAAGATTCAACAAGGACGTGGGATACATGGAATCAATGTAGAGACAAGTTTTAATAATGGTCCATTTGTAAAATTGTGACTCGATTTCTCTTAAGATTACTGAACTAGCTCAGAAATGATTTTTACTTTATAGGTCACTTAATAGAATTAGAATTATAAGTGGCCTATTGATTGGTAATATTAGGTGAAGGGATATTTCTTTCTTAACTTAGGAATCTGAATTGCTTCTATGGGAATTTATAGATTTAAGAAATTTTGAATTTGAAAGGTTTTTGTGTTTGCAATGATCCCCTATGATTTTCCCCATGCTAGCAGTAAGAGGCAAGGGTTCATCACTGAAGACAAAACATCACCAAGTAATTTTTTATTTTTCTTCTTTTTAATTTGTTAATGACCCACTATGCTTTGCCCCATGCCACCAGTAAAAGGCAAGGGTTTATCATCGAAGAAAAAAATTATGTGAGGAAGGGAACCTTCCTCCATTCCCAACCTCACACTACTAGTAAGAAGCGTGGGATCAACACCAAAGACTGTGAACCTAGAAGAAATGTGTAATGATTAATTATGTATGAAGTTATCTGATTGGATTTATTGTAGTGCTTTTTTTGGGAAGGAACATCTGCCCCCAATCTCATCCCCAGATGACAAGTAAGATGTAAGGATTCAACATCAAAGAATGAGATGGGAGGTCAAATGAACTTGCTAAATAAGTTTATAGTTTTTTTGTTAAAGAGAGAATTTCTTTGAAGGGAGTGTTTTACAATCAGTAAGCTTCTAGATATGACCATAGGTGAAAATATCCTAAATGGGAGAAGTTATAACAAGTATGAGATGCACAAGACTTAATATGAGCTATATTAATACTCATCTCATGATGATGAATATGAAGATGTGATTTTATGATAGGAATATCTAACAATGGAGTGAAAATTTTAAAACTATTAGTAGATGAATTAGATAGAAGCAATGTAAAAGTGGGTTCTCCTAGGATAGAGATCACATTAGGAATATAATTTCTTCAAATGGATGGCGTTCATAGGTTCCTAAAGTACCTAGACATATTTAGTGGCTAACTTATAGGCTCTAGAGAAAATTTTTGTAGTGATTACATATGGACCTAACCAGTTGGGCTAAATTTTTCCTTTCTTTTACTGTTCTTTGGTTGTATTATTTTTGTTTTATTTAAGGACAAGGTTAACCGACCTCAAAGTCTTGAGTATTGAATTTTTTATGTCGTTATTCATCTTCATTGATTACATCTTTAAGGGATGTTCTTAAGGATGGGAGTTGAAGCTCAATGCGTAAAAGGGTGTCATAACCATAAATGAGGGAGATATGTGTGGCACCTGTAGGTGTGCAATAGGGCTTGCGGTAAGCCCAAAGAGTAGGGTAGATTTGGGCATGCCAATCTCTTCCATGTGTATTGACAATTTTTTCATGATATTTTTTAAATTTTTATTTGTTACTTCTACTTGGTCGTTACCCTATGGGTATTATGGACTAGACTCATTAAGTCAGATGTGGAAACACTTAGCTATATCTTTGACGATTAGGTTTTTAAATGATTTTCAATTGTCAGTGACAATGGAGGATGGGATGCCAAAATGAAATATGAGATTACTAAAGATGAATTTTGATATTTGACTCCCAGTGATGTAGGTGAGAGGCATAACCTCTACCCATTTGGTAATGTGGCGGTAATGATGAAATTGTGTCCATCAAAAGACATCATTTTGATTTTACTGATGATATCAATACCCCATTGATTGAAGGGCCAAGGTGTTGTGGTTGGTTATAACACTTAAGATGGTACATGGATAAGGTTTCCTTGTTTTTGACAGGTCTGGTATTTTTTAACAAAAAGGCATGCATCATTTTCCATGGTGAGACAATAATACCCAATACGTAATATTTTCTTAGCTAAATCCATGCCATTTGTGTGTGTCATGCGAATACAGCAGTGGAATTTAGTTAAGACAAGAGAGGCCTCCTCTTGATTAAGACATTGTAGTAAAGTGCCATCATAACCTCGGTGATATAAATTGTTTGCTAGGATAGTATAATGTGAGGTGCGTTGTGCTAAGGAACGTATATGAATATAATCCATGTTTGAAGGGAATGTTTTTATGGATAAAGGTGTATATATCATGATACCATGGGCTTTTTGGGCCAGCTATTTCACAAACCATGGTATTTTAGTTAAATTATAAGCAAGAGATAAGAGATGTTCTATGATTTTATTTTCCTTTGGTTGCTTTAATACGATTTCCAAAAGAGATTTGATAGTTTCCATAACATCTGCAAACTTAATGTGAATTCTAGGAACTTAGTCAAAAGTGATCAATTGAAAGGCTATCTACCATGTGTTTGTACAAGATGAGTTTTTTCTCTTTAGCCTGGTATTCATTTGTAACTTGTATAATAATAAAACATAAGTCACCAAATATGGCCAACTCTTTAAGGTTCCATGATATAACACTTATTTCACTAAATTGGGACATATTCCAGTAAATTGAGACTCCAATATTTCAAATATTGGAAGAAATCCATATCCTTTTTTTTGCATATATTGGATTCCATTTTTGGCTATACTAGATTCCATTAATAGTAATATTGGATTCCATTAATAGCAATATTGGAATTATTTGAGTTACATTTTCTCTATTATTAGATTCTAATTTTGCTATTATTGGATTCCAATTTCCCTATTATCGGAATCCAATTTCACTATTTCTAGATTCCAATAACACTAATATTGGATTCCACTTTCGCCACATAAACCAGACAGCCACCCAATTACATATGCCAAGCGTTTGCTAACTTACATAAGCCAATCGACCGATAACTTATATAAGCCAAGTGACTGCTAACTTAAAGATAGTGCATAAGTGATTGTTGTCATTTATGCCACATATCAATCTTAATACCATCATACATATACAACTATTCATGCATACCTTATTCAAATCAATAAACGTTGATGTTGAAAATTCCTTCCCTGCACTTCCTTGAATGGTGTTAAATTTAATGACTGTTTAGACATTTTTCATGATTTTAGACGTAACATAATTTCAAACATTTTATAGAACTCGCACGTGTGACTCACATGTTTAAAAGGTGAATGTTAATATTTATATACATTTATATAAATAATTTATTTGTATATACTAAGCATAGTTAAAAAATCTGGAATTGTCATTTATAAATTTGGTAAGTAGTGTATACCTGCGAGTGATCACACTTACAAGTGTGATTGGTCACACGTCTAAGTGCAAGACTCAATTCACACATCTCTCAACTCGCACTTTAAGTGTGAGTATCGACTGGAACTACTAAGTATGAGTATCCACTCACACTTCTAAGTGTCAGTCTCGACGCGCACTTCTAAGTGTCGGTCTCAACTCACACTTCTAGGTGTGAGTCTTGATTCGCACCACTAAGTTCAAGTCTTGATTCACACGACTAAGTGTGATAACTCACATGTCAAATAATATTTGGGTAACAGTAATTTGTCAACTATCCTTTTAAAATACAAAACAATGTTTATTTATACTAATTATTCTGTATAAATTTCATTATTTTTAATATATATTGATAGAAATTGTTTATAATTTTTATGATTTATAAATAAATCTATATTAATAATAGACGGTAAAATATTAAATATGCAATTCACGTGTGACGTTTATTATAAATATTTGCAAGTATTTACATTATTAATGATAACCATTTTGTAAGGAAAAATGTTAATTAATGTTGCGTTTGCCTCAACATTAACTAGCCATTAATTCGAGCTATGTAAAATTTTCCATTTTAAATTACATGCACCATTCAAAATATGTGCACCTTTTGGAGCATGTAACCATTGTCAGCCATTAATTAGACATTTAATGAAAAGCAATGTAAAATCATACGCGTGCCCTCTTAAATTCACACACCAATGAAATTGGCAGTTGGATTTGTTTACATATCACTATAAGTAGACAGTTTTTGAGTTTATATTTTGAACATTTTCCTTTCTATTCTCTTCATTAATGCGTAAGCTTATTCATCAATAGAAAATATCACCAACGCAAGCATCGAAAATTTTGTGCTTGAGTTCTGGAAATGTTTTGATTTCCTCTCCGTGCCAAAAATTGGTATGCATTCTCACCTTCAGTCCATCCAAAATTACCAAATTATGTTAATGTAAAATTTATATAGCTGATTAGGGCTTATACCATGTAAAACTTTCCATAGTTGATTAGGGATTATATCCTAGTAGGGATTTTGTAGATAATTAAATGGAAGCAAGTTCGCTATTCAATATTTTATAGAAGGGAGTTTTGTTTATCAAATAAATAATTTCGTAATATATTGAACATTTGTTAGAGCAGTGAAAGAGGAAGGAATATAGCACATCTTGACAGTGAAATGACACAACTTAATACGTAATAACATGAGAGGAAGACTTGCAAAATTTTAAAAAACCCAAAACACTTGTCAAGAACTTGTTTTGTTGAGTCTTGAAAAAGAAGCCTGGTGGTATGGATGGTGGTTCAATTTGCACAATAAAAAATTGAATATCAGAATTGATTTATGGACATGGTGGTACATAGGAATAAAAGGGCATATGTTTTTTATAAAATTGATATTATTTTATTGGCCTTATTGTTGTACGCAAATAGTCCTCCCCTATACATACTCAACAAAATTCAATGTCTACGACATAATTGACATTGTCAATGACAATATTTTATAAGATATTCATGTTAAGAATGAGTTTCGATTGAATGTGTTGGTGATGGATTACAGTGACCTATTTGCAAAAAAAAATGGTAATGCAAGAGTGGGAGAACCAAACAGATTTTGGAGAACAAAAGAAAGAATACAAATTTGTGAAAGGAAAATTCAAGGAACAAGGAAACTCTAAGATGCTGCTACTATGTAAGCAGCAAATATCCTCAAAACATTTCACAAAATGTAAATTTTCTTTGTTTGTATCGTGGCTATGTGGCATTTTTATCTTTTGCTACCTACGAGATTTCTCTCTTCTATGCTTTAATGTCATATTCTGCCTTAAGGACCTTTTTGTAAAAGGATGCGGGTACTTTCAAAACCCCCATATTAACTCTTATAAAAAATGGACATAGTTTTTGTACATTGAATTATGTTATTGTGGCATAATGTAACAAACTCTATGATGACAATATCTTACTTTATTTTGTTAATTCCTTTTGATCGATAATATCCAATTACTATGGTGTCGGATAAGCTAGCAGACACTAAGATAAAAATAATATTCTTTGACTTGTTAAATGCTAGCAATCCATAAGCTCAAAATTTTATGTTGTGGAAGTATTAGGTTACCTTAGTGGGTGCTAAGCTCAAAACATCTTACTTAAAATTTCTCCTCAATCCACCAATCAAAGTAAAATTTTTTTATAACTTTTCAACTTTCTAACGTTTGTAATTTATTTAAATAAAATTTTAAACTATGAAACTTATTTATCTTTTTCTTTATTTTCTAGTTAGTATTGATTTGAAAAATATGAGGCCTTGTTGTAACATTGATTTATTCTATTTAATAAAAAGCATAATTCTATGAAAAAAATCACACAACTAGCACATCTCCCATCCATGAGACATGGACTTGCTGTTATGTCTGGTTTAATTTAAAATGTCATTAACAAAATTACTATTAACAAGGTTTATTAAATTTACATGAACATAATGATTAGATACTTTATAGGGATTAATGCACCCATAAACCTTACAATAGAATGCATCGTGAGCATCACCAAGAGTGAACAAAAAATAAATAGGACAAAAAGGGCTAAAACAACTTATCCAAAACTACAGTCTAACAAATCAATACAAGGATAAATCACAAAACATGGAGGGGAAAACATCCCAAATGATACAATCCACAAACAGTCAAAAAAAATCTCCAAGAACCAATAGACTAGTTAGTCTTCAAATGTTTCATATCATCATCATGATTGCTTGTGATAGGGATTTCATCTTTAACTTGCTCTTCCTCATCAGAACTACTAAGGTGAAGGTTATACCTGTAAAATTTGTGTACCTACTCCATCTTGACCACACACCCCTGTAACTCCAAAACCAAACTTTTTATCTCTACCATATCGCCCCTGATAGAGTTTTGGGAGATACAAATTTTCTTAGAGGCATCGATGCAATGCATGACACTGTTTCCCATATCTGTTCCAACTTCACCTAAGGCCTCCATATCCATTTCCACCTGACTCACCCCGAGATAAATTTTATCAAAAGACACATTCTAACCAAGATCCACTCTCTCTTTTCCTTTAGACAACTCCCCTTTCATATCAATCAGAGAACATATAGCCTTGGTACCAAGATTTCCATTCCCCTGAGGTTCCTTTCTATTCTTTCTCCTTAGTTTGTTCATTTGGTCCACAAGAGTAAAATTTTCATCTAAATCCTAGGATTCAAGCTCTAATTACTTTTCCACCACTAGGTTACCATTCTAAAAAATAAAAATAATTAGTACATGGTGTATCGGGGAATCAATATTTCCTTATTGAAAATCATGCACCAATGGAGAGAGAGAAATAAACAAGAAAAGGGAAGGCGCCTAAAAATATTATGCCTAAAAATATTAAGCATAGTAAGATGGTGAGTAAATATATTTCTATAATTCACCTCAAGAGTAATGTACCTCATAAGGGGGAGGCATACCATATTCCATATATCAGGGATGTAGAATCTAGCTATATTGTCTACTCCCAGGTAAATTATTTCTTTACAGTGGAAGAAAGTCTCAATTTCATGCTTACGTCTAGTGTGGTCTATGAATATCTTTAAGCCGTCCATCTCCATTCCAGTCACTTGCTCTATCGAATCCTCCAAAACCTAAATTTCCATGTCACGGATCACCATGCTAGCATTGTTCCATGCTTGACCAAACTCCAACACAAGATGAAATTCCTAAACCCCCCAATTTTTAGAATGCGCCACAAGGAGGGGTTTCCCTTCAGGGCACCATAGCTTGTGAGCTTGGTTCTCAAATGATCACCTCCCAAGGTTTGAGTCAATAAAAATTGAAAATGGATGAAACAATGGCCAAAATGAATTGTAAGAGCAAACTTAATACTAATCCCGCCATATATCCTACACATGTGAAGGGTCCTATTAACCATAAGTATAAGAATGACATCCCAATGATGGAAGAAACCACCAACACATCAATATTTTTTAATATATTTTTAAACACTTTTTGCTCGAGCTATGAACCAAAGGGTTAGGGACCCAACACTTAAAAAAAGATACAAGGAAAGGAAAGAAAGAAGTGAGGAGAAGAGGAGGATGAAGACTAGAATCAGAAGAGAGGAACAATAAACAGGGATGGAAGACGAGAAGCAGAATGAGAACCAGAAAGACAAAGGAAAACAAAAAGACCAAAGACAAACCAGAGAATGGAGTAGATCCAACAAAAACGATCAAACTCTGGACACCATCCTAAACACCATTATTAGCTCCAATTTAATCACCAACGTGATAAGAGGCTTCATGAAGCAAGAGTTGAAAGTCGGCCCTTACTCGGTCATGGAGCTCATTCAGATTATCAATAGCTGAGTGAACAAGGACATGGGTTACATCAATTTCAATGGGAGGGAGAATCCTGGGATTAGAATGACCATTGAAAATGGATTCGACATTTTTGACATAATGCAATAGGTCCCTATAATGTCTGCTAAGCCATTGAATCTAGCAGCTAGAACCAATAAATAATTTGTCAACTTCCTCTATCCACAGAAGATGGTTGGGGAGGTGAAATTACATAAGTTCATCATGGAGACTGCCATAGTGAACCAGATATATCAGATTGACTACCATGAACTCTGCATCAAATGGAACAGGATGAATCAGAAGGTAAAAAGAGATGAATGCCACTGTGATATCAGAGTTCACCCAGGATTTGCAAGAAATAAATTGATATGAATCCCCTAAAATGTTTTCAATTGCTTCAACTTCCCTAGAGGAAAAATACCTGAAGACCTCTGAAATATGATAACGGTCTATAGTTGTAGTGAGAGCCATCTCCAGTTGTTCAGCACGTAGATAAAGGAAAGGGAAGCCTAGAAAATCCATGCTAAAACCAACCAAGCTACGTAAGAAAAAAAATTTAGCAGAAAATGCTGACGACAACATATAAATAGAATGCATGAAATACCATCAAGTGAACTGAAGTAGACTAGTATTATCTTCATGTGAAATGAGATCAAAAAATCCAATCCAATCTCTCGAATTACTAGAATTTTTAACGGCGGCTGGGAAATTGACAAGAAAATCAGTGGTGGTGTTGTATTCTTAGTATGTGTGATTGATTCTCCACTTTCTAATTTTTCCAAGCCAAAAGAGGATATTAGATATGTAAAACTTTAAGTGACATGAAAGGGCCAAACCCTTAGCAATTGCATGAACAATAATTTGAGAGTCCCCTTTGAACTATAGGCTATCACACCCCAAGTGAACCATAAGTTTGACACCTTCAAGGAGGGCTTGGGCTTGGGCTAAGGTACAAGTGAAATCCTTAAGTGAGAAGGACCTAGATAAGAGGAGAGCACCAAATGCATTTCTCACTAAACAACCAGCTCCATATTTACCCAGGTTTCCCCTAGAGGCCCCATCAAAGTTCAATTTAAGATTACTCGAGGAGGAGGCTTCTATCTAGTATTTTTCCTTCTAAGGATTTTTTCAATCTAAGACAGACCATGGTGAACAATCAAACCTGGATTTAGAATTTTTATGAGAGGCCAAGCTTTCCTAATTTCATCATCACGAGAAGTGAAATTAGGATTTTTGAGACTATGAATACTAACATTTTCTGAGATTACAGTTTCCAGCTTATTGGAGAAGGCTGAGAAGCCTGAAGCTTGATCTCTGAAAATACAGAGATTGCATTCCCACCACAAATGTCAAATCATGAAGAAAAGAGCAGTGGACCAGATGGAGCTAAATGATCTATTTTTACCCATCTTAGGCCAAGCTTGAAGAGTGGGTGCTATGTTGTTGTAGGGTGCCCAAGCTAAGTTCAGCTTGCCTAAAAGTTTATTCCACTCCTAAATGATGAAGGGGTAGAAGAGAAGGAGGTGTTTGATGTCTTCTTTAAAATTACCACAGAGGACAAATTTAGAGGATCCAAAAAATCCCAATGTTCTTCTATGGAGTTGCGTGAGGATTTTTTTATTTTAAAAGCTAACCAACCAAAAATGAAAACTTTCAGGAGGACCCTAGGATTCCAGTAACCAGTCCAACTGGGAATCCCTTTACTAGACATTGAAATGAGCTCAGAATAACCTATTTTGACAGTGTAATTTCTTGAGGGAGAGCCTAACCAAATAAGGTGATCCTCTTGATCCTTAATTGAATTTTTGAGAAGAGAAGGCCTATGTGAAGAGAGAAACTTCTTGATTGGACAAACCAAGAGAAACAATATCCTTCCAAAATAGAGAAGGAGACTGATTTCCGCTACCTTGCTACCCCAAAAAACCTTAGAAATATTCATGACATGATTAAGATCAAGATTGAGGATGAGGGTCTCAAGCCCACCCCAAATATCTTCCCATATATTAGCACTAAGACAATTGTTAATTTGCAAAGAAACATGATCTGTAATAAGCTATTTGCATTTACATAGAAACTTCCAAATGTGTGAACCTTTATGAAGATCTTCACTAGAGAGAAAAAGAACAGGACTTCCAGCTTCCAATAACTTATGTGAGAGAACTTGAAAGACAAGCCTTTAGGGATCGAAGATAAAATTCCAAACAAGTTTAGTAACAAGAGCAATATTTTGCAAAGCCAAATCAACAATACCCAAACCAACCAAGAATTTTAGAATTTTGACATCATCCCATTTAACTAAATGGAATTTCCTCTCTTCATTGTTACCTGTCCAAAGGGAGGATCTACTGATTTCTTTGAACTTTCTTAAGATAACTTTAGGAAAATACAACACTGAGAGTATGTAAATGAGTAGATCATAAAGAAAAGATCTAATAATGAGAGCTCGTCTAGCAAGAGAAAGCCACTTCCCTTTCCAATATATCAATCGTTGAGAGAGAGAATGAGTTAAATTATCCCAGAGGGAAACTATTCCTATTCCAGAAAATAAAGGGATACCAAGATACTTATGTGGAAGAGATCCCAATTCAAAACCCAGAGCCTCCCTGATTCTTCGCTGAATACAAAGAGAAATGTTAAAAAAATAAAATGATAGATTTGTGGAAGTTGATTACCTGACCAACAACATCAGAGTAGGAAGCTAGAATGTTGTTAATAGTGTGAGCCTCTGAGATAGTGGCAGAACCAAAGAGAAAGGTATCATCAGCAAACTACTGGTGAGATAGAGGAGGGAGATTAACTGTTAAGATAATGTCTGATAAGGATCCTTGCACAATAGCAGTTTTGATATTTTTCTTAGAGCCTCAGTAATAAGAATGAAGAGGAAGGAAGATAGGGGGTCACCTTGCCTTAAAAACTGACTGCTAGAGGAGAAACCTTTTGTTGAACCATTAACGAGGACAAAGAAAAAAGAGGAGGAAACACAATTGAAGATCTAATTACAGAATTGATCGCTAAAGCCCATTTTTATGAAGGGATTTGAGAAGGAATATCCTATTGATATGATCACAAGATTTTCTAAAATCCAATTTGATCACCATACCGAGGCGGGAGGATGAATTTAGGGAATTGATAATCTCATGGGAAATGATAATACCATTGGTGATTGACCTACCAAGAATAAAGCTACTTTTCTCTTGATCGATCAACTTATTCAAGAGAGGGCTTAACCTAGAAGTGATTTCTTTAGAAATGATTTTATATGAAGTGTTACAGAGATATATCAGACGATATTCATCAAAATTTTCAGAAGGATTTTTTGGGGAACATACAAATAAAGGTATGGATCATTTCCCCTAATATCTTCCAGATATTCTTGTTTCTTCAGTGGTAAGCCAAACATTATTTCTAATAACATTCCAAAAGTATTGAAAGAAAGTGGCGAGGAAACCATTGGGGCCTGGGGCTTTATCTCTTTCCATGGAAAAAATAATGGAGTGAATATCTTCTTTAGAGAATTGGGAAAGTAATTTGACATTATTAGCTTCTTGCACTACTTTATGAATTTGGTCCAAAAGAGGTTGCTAAGAGGCAAGAGAGGAACTATAATCATCGTTCAACAACTTATGGAAAAAATACACCGCTTCTTCTTTGATGAGATTTTGAGAGGAGATCCATGAGCCATCTTCCAATTTGAGAGAAGTAATATAGTTTTGATTTCTTTTGGCCTTTACCAAAGCATGGAAAAACTTTGTGTTCTTATCTCCATATTTCATCCAAATTTCTTTGGATTTCTGTTTCCAGAACGTTATTATTTCAGAAGGAGATCTCCTAGTTCACTGAGAATATATTTTTATTTCCCAAATTCCACTTGACTCATGCCTTCCCTAAAGACGAAATCATTCAAAGCTCGGATCTCATTTTCAACTCTTAATTTTTCCTGAAAAATATTCTTAAAGGAAGAGGAATTCCAAGCAAGCAACTGTTCCTTAATCAAAGAGAGATTTTTTGAAAGAACGAACATTCAGGTACCTGACATAGAAAAGGAAGCACACCATTTTATGTTAAGATTAGGAAGATCAAGATCCTACATCCACATGAGCTGGAATTTGAAAGGGGATATGTGAGGGGGAATGTTGAATTGAATATTGAGGGAAATGGGGATGTGATTAGAGCCAGACAGGGGAATGACGATGCTATAAAAGATAAAATTTTACTATAGCCAATCTTCAGAAGCCAAGAAGTGGTCTAATATAACTACCAAATTCCCAAATCCGAGACGTCTGTTATTCCAAGAGAACCAACCTTTCTTCATTTCAACATCCAACAGGTGAGAACCCTCAACGAAAGTGATGAAGTCCAATTGAGAACTTGGTTACCAAGGAATCCCACCAAACTTATCTTTATCAGAGAGGGTGACATTAAAATCTCCAGCTAAAATGATTTTAGAATTTGCAAAAGAGAAAATATCACCACCCAATATGGACCATATTTTTCTCTTCTTAATAGGGTTTTTCAGACCATACACATTAAAAAGAAGGAACAAAACATCTGTGTGCTTAACCTAAACCCAACACCACTGAAATCTAGGATAATCTGAAATGAAGTCAACAAAAAATTTACTAACCTTCCAAATGAGACCCAAACCACTTGAAGCACCATCAGAATAAAAAAAACCACTCTAACCCTTCCAACTATGAAACCAGCCAGAAAGGAAATCAACATTGGACATTTTAGTCTCTTGAATTAAACAAATATCGGCATCCACTTCAGAAACATAGCACCTGAGAAGATGTTGTTTGTTAGGGTCATTTAGACCCCTAACATTCCAAGAAAATATTTTCATCCTTTCTTCAGAGAGGACTCACCTCTCCTACTGGAAGATGGAAAGAAGGAACCTAACTAAATTTGTTTACCTTTTGTAATATCCATATAGGAGATTCGATATTTGGAAGTCCTACCCAGAGGATACTTAGGACCCAAATCAAAGTGAAGAATTTATGGGGTGGGAAGAATAGAGCTTCGAGTGCAGATCTGTTCACTCGTAGGTTCTCGAACCAACTCAGACTCGATAGATTCTTTTCCCTCGCCTTCAATCCAGAGAGTAGCCTCAACTTCATTATCACATACCCATTTCTCCAAGGAGGCAACATTGGCTCCATGACCTAAGGCCATAACTTCTTGAAAGAGGGCAAGGATATGAGTAGAGTCTTGGACCACAGACATAGTTTCCTTAACCAGGGAAATAGTAGTTAGATCAAGAAACAAGGTTTGGAAGCCAAAGAAATGCAAGGCATGTCTAGCTGATCAACTTGGATAGGAGGAGAAGAAGAAGAAACTAAGGTCTCATTAACATATCAAGATTTTTCTATTTTTCTCTAAATGGCATTACTCAGAACAGGGCCATTCTTACAAGCCTTTTGGAAGTGAACCTTATTTTTGCATTGAAAACAACCGGCTGAGATCCTTTCATATTTGACCCTTTGAACCCATTTTTTAGAAGAGTAAATAACTATATAGTCCTACAATTTTTTGGATGTGTCAATGCAAATGCATATCCAAGTGAAGGATGAGAGGGAACCTTTGAGAGTGACGGGGTCGATGCGAACTACTGTACCTAGACTGGAACACATTTTAGAGATGATTTAGGGTTTCTAGTATTCATAAGGCAAAGCATATATTCTAACCCATACCTAAATTTCTTCCATAACTATCTGCGTGGGATAAAAATTATCACTCCACGCTCTAAAATGGATACCTAAATCGAAATATAAGAAGTCTTTCCTGACTAAAGTATCGTTGCACTGAGATTCAATTTTGAAAATAACCAGGAAGAATCCTTTGGCTAGGAAATGAAATTAGAGACAACTTCCCCATTGAGTGTCACACCAGATTTGAATCTTGTCAGAAGATAGGAGGTGAAACAAAAATTTCACAAAAAATATCACAACTTGAGAAGATGGAGCTGGTAGGAGAGACTATCCTTATAATCTAGAGAAACCAACACATACTCTTTAGGTAGAAAAACCTCTTTTTCCTGTTCGTGCCCATGATCACTGATAGGGAGGGAAACCGATGCATGCACCCTGGGGACTAGATGCTTGAGTATATCATGTGGGAGGATGTTCCCTGCATTCCTACCTTGAGCACCAAAGGAGGAACTAGGGAAAGGGTATCTGTTACAACCGTTGAAATTTGAATTTGTTCCCGCTCCATTTTGAAGAGGACCTGATAATTTTAGGAGCCAGTATATAAGTACTTAATGTTCTTAATGAGATTAATAACATTGGTGATATCATCTCCCCTCTCACACACTTTAAAATTAATACCTTTAGCCCCCAATTTGGCAAGTTAATCCACACATTTATTACCCTTTCTCGAGGTGTGAATAATTAATTAAATTTATCAAATTCTTTCCAAAAATCTTCTTTAGTATCTTTAAGGATATTGCTTATGGTCCAATTATTAATAGTATCCTTTCTCACACTATCTAGTGTTAAAATTGTGTTTTGAACAACTAACTAGAAAAACATGTTGACATTGGTGAGTAAATCCTTAATCAAAATTTTCTTCTATAAATCCTTTGCAAGACAACATATGTTTGGAAAATGAATATGGTTGGTCCAAGAACATATATGTTAGGTGTTATACTTAAGAATTATAGTAATTGATCTCCATAAATGTATGTAGGAAAATCATTTATGTGAAAACAATTGATTTAGGACATTTAAAAGACATCAAATTAATTTAGAAACACATTCAATCTTTTTCATTCAAACAACAACATATTATAAGTACAAAATAAAAGGTATTTTTTAGTAAGTAACAAATCTTTCAAATAAATACAATTTTTTTCCTCCAATATTTACAATTCAAATTCGGTTATGGAAGGTAGTCTTCATGTTGTTGACCTTGGGGAGTAAATCCTTAGTCCAATTTTTCCTCCAGAAATACTTTGCAAGACAACATATGTTTTGACAATGAATATGTCTAGTCCAATAACTGATATGACACGTGCTATACTTAAGTATTGTAGTCATTGATATCCATCAATGCATGTAAGAAAAGCATTTTTGTGAAAGAAATTGATCTAGGATGTTTAAAACACACCAGACTATTTTAGAAACATGTTTAATATTTTTCATTCAAATAAAAATATGTTATAATTATATTATAAAAGGCATTTTGTAGTAATTAACAAATATTTCAATCCTTTCAATAATAAGAACTTCTAACATCCACGATGTTAGTCGTACTTCTGTTCGAGTAGTAACAAATTTAAAAAATAGGTTACAAATTTCACTTCAATTCCAAATTACTATACTTTTTTTTGTTATATTAATTCAATACTCTAACTAGTAGGAAGTTCATTACGAGATTAACACTGGAGATACTAGTGGAAACTAAACTCAATATGTCTTTCTTTAGCTTGTTAAATGGTAGTGACTCTTTAGCTCGAAGTATTATATTCTTCAAATACATTCTCCCGCTAAGCTCAAACTAGGTTGATTTAATTTTTAAAATCCCAGTGACTACTAAAATCATAATAATATCTCACTTTATTTTGTTGAAATTGTGAGACCGTAAAGATCCAAATATTATGTTGTGTCATAAGCTAGCTAAGTTCAAAATATCATTCAGTAACTTATTAAATGAAAGTTACCACTACGCTTGAAGTAATATAAACAATCAACTGCACCTTGTACCTGCAAAAAAACAATATTGATCAAGTTAATATATATACCCACACCAGTTTGAAGTCACGTAAGGGTTCAATATAAGAAGAACTTTTAACATCCACGAGGCTAGTTAAAATATGAAAAAGTATATTATTCTTGTCATGTACCTATAATTGTGAATGCAATTATACCTGTAAGAGAACACAAACCCAATAAGGATATTATTCTTTCCACGTACATGTAATTGAACTACATTTAATTTTATCTTGGTCTGAACTAAACACACTGCTCTCTGTTGAAAAAATCAGACCCTGGGATGGATAGGACTTGTGGGGATGCATTTTTTTCCATCTAACACCGTCCATGTATTATTCTAGTCAAAAAGTGTTTTGTGAAATCACCTTACCAAATATCACAAACAAATGCCCATCACAAGTGCTACTTGTGCTCCTTGTAACATCTTTGTTCTTACCCACTTCATTTCCATGTGTAGAATGAACAACCTTGGGGAACCTAAATATAACAAATAGAAGTGTTAATAAATAAATTCTAATACTATATTGCTTTATGATTTATTGTCTGATAATCTATACAGTATGAAATCATGTCTGACAATGTTAGTTATTTCACCTTACTTCATTTGGTTTGTAGATTCTTCCTTTATAATATATATTAACTAAATACATCTAATATTGCTAACATTCAAAACTTAGACCTCCACTAAATGTAGTAATTACAAGAACATTAACTAATTAATTTTTGGGTTGGCTGAACATTAACTAAGATTAAAGTTTTTAGATTATGTTGAGGCAATATCTCTTTTGGCGGTGGTAAGAGGATAAGGTATTTGTGGATTTTTTGGGAGATTATGACATTCATAGATTACGTTCATGTGATGGATGGGATCAATTAATGACTATTTCTAATTAGGACATAATTCAATTAGAAATCTTAGAGACATGAGTTGAATATTGAAATGAAGATGCTCGACATCTCTATTTAAGAATTGTCTATATCAAACCTTTGACAATCACTATCAAAAAGTCCCTGTTCACTATGGGTAGCACCACAAAATGCATTGAGCCTTCTTCCTATGAAGAGGTTAAGGTTGAACTGGTAGTATGGAATATTTTTCATGATGGTGGTGTTATTTTGCTTATGGAAAGATTGTCTGGCCACTCTGTCAAATTAATGTGCGGAGTTTTGGCAACCTAGAAGAAAAGAAGAGTCAAAGTGGGAAAGACTAAATTTCTTATTTCGACAGAGTCCATTGCACCTGCGATGAGGATCCCTGTGGAGGGACACATTTATTTTCAATGCTTGATTTAGGAGATTGATGATTTCTTGTATCCTGGTGAAAATTTGACAATGTATCACTCAGGCTATGAACAAGACTCACTTCCAAAACCTTGGGATAGGGTTGCTGAGAAATTGAGGAGGTACTCCATGCTTCAACAATGCTAAAAAGTGATTTATGGACCTCAAATTTTTCTTCTTGTGCATCTTTGACACGATCAAAAGGTAAACTTTATGTATTTTCTGTTCCAAATTCTTGAGATGTCCCTTAAAATTGCTAGAGAAGATGATGGTCCTTTCCTACACCAAGGCCTTTTATATTGACTCTTTAAAATGGAAGCTTCCCAAAAAGAAATATTGTGCATCCCCTCTAAGCCAGGTGAGTAGTGTCATGTCCCCCCTCCTCTTCCTCAACCAGCTCCCTATATCCATTATTGTTACTACCACCTTTGTCTCCCTTCTGCCTCCAATTCAGACATCATGATCATTAGCCCCCATTATTTTTCTCTTAGGTCTCCCTTGTCTTCTCTAGAGGCTCGTAACCCTACAAAAACCTCAGAGCACTCTCCTAAGGTCTCTGAATAAATTTTGGAATCAACATCTACTTCCTCTCCACCTCTTGTTGATGTTTCTCTAGATTCTCCTCTCATCTCCATTGACATTGTAATGGTTAAAACCGTCTCAACTCACCTGATCATGGAAGCATGTGTGACTTCCCTCCTTCCTTTTTGCATGGAAGTTAACATGGAATCATAAATTCCAGATGTGTTATGGGATCTCTCCTCAGTTTACCATGATTCTCATATGTCATAAAAAATGGGATCCCCCATTGCAACTTCAAAACACAGGGAGCATTTAGATAACATCTCTCCTAATCCACATGAGGCCATCGAATATTATATTTCACTCAGTATCTGCTATCAAGGAATGGAAAAGTCGCATGGTCATGACCTAGATGAAAATCAATGAAGACTTCCTGGAACACATTAACTTAGTGGACGTTCTGGTTCAAGGAAGGCATACTGTCTATGCTAACGATGTAGCAATTACTCTCATGAATATCCATAAAATGTAATTTGGCTTTGTCTAGTTTAGAAATTTTTGGTTTTTTTTTTGTTGCATATGGGATTTCTCTCTTCTTGTTTCACTGTAATACCTAGCCATGAGGAGTTTTTTTGTGCAAGTATGCGGGTCATTTGGGAAAACCCCCTTTTACTCTAATTCCAAATATTTTTAAGTTTTGGCATATCATATTCGCGGCTAAGATCATAATATGTTAATGAGTTTTATTACATCCTTAAGATCATTATGCTATAAATTTTATGTCTTTGTATAACCTAGTGGCTTCTCAGATGAGAGTATCCTATTTTATTTTGATAAAACCTAGTCACCACTAAGCTCTAAAAATTTATGGTGTGGCATAAAATACCGTTGTTTAATATCAAAATATAATTTTCTTACTAGTTAGGTGGTAGAAAAAACTAAACTCGAAATATTATATTATGGGTTTGGCACCAGAAAAATTATTAATATCTTCCTCTAATTTACTAGATGTTGTAAAATATCTTAATTATGAATTATTAAACCCTAGTGATGAAATCACCAAATAACATGTTGTGGCAAAACCTAGCAGCCGTGAAGATAAAAATAATACATTGTTTAAGTAGCTAACAATTGCTAAGCTCAAACTATGTTGATTCAAATTTTCTAAATCCCAATAACCATTAAGATCCAAATATTATGTTTTGGCATAACCCACTAGTAGCTAAGCTAATAATATCCTATTTCTTTTATTTAAACCTAGTGAGCGCTAAGCACCAAATATTATGTTGTGTCATAATCTAGTAGACACTAAGCTCAAACTATCATTCAGTAACATGTTAAATGATAACAACCACTATACTCAAAATAATATATTGTGGAAGTACCTAGTCTCTGCTTAGTTCAAAATATGTTAAATTAATTTGTATAATCCTATCAACCGTAACATCCATATATTATGTCATTGTGTAAAATAACATCAAATAAGTTATAAATATCTTCCTATAATTTTTTAACTACTGTAAAATATTGTAACTATGAATTATTGAACCCTAGTGAGTTCAATCTCCAAATAATATGTTGTGGAAAAGGCTACCGACTACTAAGCTCAAAGTATCTGAAACCACCGGTAGTATCCAATTATTATGTGGTAGCATAACCTAGCGAATGCTAAGCTCAAAATATCTTAATTCCAAATCTTAAATGCATACAAATAATTAAACTAATTTATACTCATCTTGATTGCTACAAAGATCTCCAAATTCATTGTCTTTCTTTTGTTTGATAAATACTATTGTTTTTTTAGCTCAAAATATTTATATTCTTCAATTCTTACTTTCTTTTTTTGAAACTTAGAGACCGCTAATATATTAATTTAATTTATCAAATCCTAACCAGCGATAGGCTGAAAAGATGGCATAAAATAGTGGGAGCTATGATCAAAATATCTTAATTTGAAATCTTAAAATCATACAATAAAGTTGACTAATTTATACAGATCTTGATTTTTATACATTTCTCTAATGTTAACATGGTTGAATAACTTAGAGGTTGATAAGATTAAAAAAAAAAACTACTTAAATTTGTCAAAGCATAGTGACTTATAAGATTTTAATAAAAATGGTTAGATTATTCTGAGGGCTAACCTTTTTTGGTGGTGACAAGAGGATATGGCATCTGTAACATTAATGGTCATTTATGACATTGATTAAGGGTTATAAGGACACAATATGTAATATGGTGTTGGGAATTTAAGATCTTTAATGGGAAGCATGATATTTATGATAAGGATATATAATCAATGATTTTTGGCACTGTCATGCCACACTTACCCCCTTTCATGTGTTGTGTGCTGGTGGCTTTATATCTCTAAGACATCTGAACATTTCTCTACCCCTTTCCTATTTTCATCTTTGGTCGTTGTGCTTCATGTCTCTTTGTGATAGTGACATGCGTGCTGGTGGTTTCTTGGGTAACATGGAGTGTGGTCCTAGCAGGAAGAGGCAGAGAGCTATGATAGGAAAGGATGCCGAGGAATAGTTTACTTCTTAGATGGATGGAAAAATTCAGAACACAACTATGCAGAATTAGCTCAAGAAGGTTTAGTTAGTGGCGGAGTGATTCAAAGAAGAAGATGAAGGTGATATTTGTGAGATCATGCACAAGCTAATGCTTGATTTGAACTAGTCCAATTGGTACAGGAACATTTTTGACATGGCGCAAGGGTTGAGCATGAAAAACATATTGTCCAACTCTTCGGGCCAGTTTATCTTGCATAAAGAGAATGAGAAGTTGGAAGAGTGTCTAGTCAACCTTCATTATCATGTCTATGCCTTGACGTAGAGGATGTAGGTGATTGCACATGGTCTGTAGGTAGTTGCAGAAAATCATGATATAGAATTTCCTTCTTTCGCGAAAGGGAACATGCCGAAATGTTGTGTCGATTTGTCCTCCTCCTTTGATTAGAGTAAAGGGGATGGAGATATCAAGATCATTGAAAAGGTGGATCTGAGAGGCTGAATGACCTAATTATTCTTGGAATCATTTGTATTTGTCTTTTTATTAAGGTCCGGAATGGTTGTATGTATAACAAAGTTTATCGATATAAGAAGTATTTGTGGGTGAAGTTAAGCTGATTACAGATCTTCCCCATACTTTGGCATATATTTAGTAAGATAATTTGCTTGTAATCATCATGAGAGTCCACTGCTAGAACACTTATCATGGTCTAGTTCCTCATGTAATTTTTTTAAGACTTATCATCAAAATATCCTAGTTTAATATCTTAAAATCATATAATGAATTCAACTAATTTATATGTCTTCTTTATGATAAATATAATGTTTGTGATACATATTCTTGCCAATTGAATACCCAATTACTATATTGTGTGCATAACCTAGTGCCCGCTAAGCTCTTAATACCTCAATTTAGTTTCTAAATGATAACTACTGCTAGGTTCCAATAATTATGTGGTGGCATAATCTAGGGGTGCTAAGCTCAAAATATTTTAATTTAAAATAACATATCATGTTTGTGATACATAACCTAGCGAATTGAATACCTAAATAATATGTTATGGCATAACTTAGTGGTCACTAATATCTTAATACCAGTATTCACTAAGATCATATTATTATGTTTTGGCATAACCTACCCGACTCTATGCTTATAATATATTACTTTCATTTACTGAAAACTAGATATTTCTAAGATCCAAGTATTATGTTGTGTCATAAGCTAGCGGATGCTAAGATTAAACTATAATTGGGTAACTGGATATATTATAATGCCCTATAAGCTCGAAATATAATTGGGTAACTGGATATATTATAATGCCCTATAAGCTCGAAATATTATAGTGTTGAATTACCTACTGCCCGCTTATTAGAAAATATGTTAATTTAATTTGTTTAATCCAACACATTGTAAGGTATTAATGCTATACAACATGATATCCTTGATGAAGATTTGCAGCCACTAAGTTATTCTTAGTCATAAAGAAAGTGATTTCTTGACCCAAAAAAAGTGTCTTGCCTAAAAATAGCCAATCATATTTAACATGAGAGAAAAAACAAAGTGATTACTTGACCCAAAAAAGTGTGTTACCTATATCAAAATAAACCTATCCTTGAGGCCACAAAGGTAAACAAAGACTTAATCCAAATAAGAATTATAGCCTAGCGTTCACTAGAGTAGCCAACATTTTTCATTTAGATCATATTCAAAATGTAGTTTATATAAATGGTAACATATAAATATGGAATTTATATAATAATATACATATAGACTTGGACTCATTGTGCTCTATCAGCCGCTAAGCTATACTTAAAGGTAAATATATCATGTTCATAATCGAGCTTTATATGTTTAGAATCATGTTTTCCATGACTTACACAACTATACATCTAGAGTTTTATATTTCCTATAATATTTTGGCAGAATATTTTTACATTTAGGACAAGAAAATAATCTTGGACTAGCGACCTAGAATTTATACTACAATTTTTTATATACAATGTGATCTACTCATTGCACCCTAGCGACCGCTAAGCTATTCCTAAAGGTAAATATATCATGTTAAAAATGAAGTTTTTTTATAAATCTAAATTGTTAATCTCTACAAATATAACAGATGATAACAAACAAAAGTGATTACTAGGACCAAAAAACACTGTGTTGCCTATATAACAACAACTGATCCATGAGGTGCCAAGGAAAATGAATGCTTTTTCCAAATTAGAATTATATCCTAGCGGAAACTAGGGTAGAAATTTTTTCCTATGGTAGAGTTTATTCATAGAAAATAAATCATATTGAAAAGATACAAACAATAACAAATAAATCTAGAATTTATATAATGGATATACAAATATAAGTGTAAAATCCTATATGTAATTCCAATAGAATTGGCAAAATATGTTGTCAATATGTTGTTGAAATAACCAATTATATTGTGGTAGCCTCAAAGATATGTTAATTTTTTGCATAAATTAGCGGAATCAAAAGGAATAATATATTAATTATAAAATTCATATTAATTAAAATTAGATTCATTAATATTATTGCATATATAATGTTTTTAACTTCTAATGTACATACCATAAAAATGATGAAGACATTACATTTGGTTAATTCTACATGAAAACATGTATATAGTTTTAAATAATTATCATACAATTGAATTCTTAATATAGTTTTATAGTTTTGAATTAATTTTTTAACGTCATATATTTTCCTAAAATATCAAAGTGATAACCATGTAGAAGATGTAATATGCATTAATTAGCGAGGTTTTTTTGCGTCATATTGAAGAATAACATTAAACTATTTTGGGTTCTCCTAACCAAAATAAAATTAAAAATAAGGTGAATGTGCCAGAAGCTATCATTATCCTAAAAAAAATCGCAAGGACAAGAACTAAAAAATCAAAACGAAAATAGCTCAAAAGAGACATAGAATGGCAGAAATGGGAAATCTTTAAATATAGATAAATACTAGAGTAGAAAAGTGATTGAAATTTATTTCATTAACACACAAAAAGTGAGTTTTCATGAAGAATAGGGCTGTTTGGAATGAAGATCAAAAGTAAAGTCTTGACTGCGGAGCATGATTCAGTAGGACAAAGCAGGGCTTGTGTGGATCATGATTGAACTATCATGTGAAACATAGGGACCAGTCAACTACAAATTAACTAATAGATCCCACAATAAAAAAGGTACACCTTTACTATAGATACCTAGTTTATTAATATTTGGAATTATTTCATGTTTTATGTTTTCTATGAAACCTCCATCTGCTATCTCATTCAAACAATCATCGCGATCCATTTCACAACCTTTGATGCTATCCTCCTTCGTGGGCGTCCTCTGTGTTCATCTTCTCTGTGCATCTTTTTTGTGCCTTTCTCTACGAAAAATATTATAATTTCATGCAAAAAAAAAAACTTGAATTGGAACACTCAACCCCGCAATCAACGATTTGTGCATATTTTTTTAATTTTGAAGACATTCTTTTCTGATTGATCAAAAAAACTGAAACCCTACTCAATATTTCTCTAAGGTATTTAATAATTTTTTTAGCATATTTCACGAAATAAAATTAAAAAGGAGAAAAAAAGTGGGATACAAAAGTTTGAAATTTTCACTTCCCCCCTCTAAAATCAAAAGGGCAAGCTTTTAAAATTTCAAATATCCAAAAATGCGGGGTAATTCGTATTTCCCTATTTTTATTTTACCATGGTTTAAAAAATAAAAACTAATGTTTTTTCATTGTCTATATTCTATAATAATATAAACATAATAATAAATATATTATACAACATATAAATAAAACAAGGATAAGAAAAAATATATATTAAAAAAAAGAAGAAGAAATAAATCCTAAACATAGTTTTGAAGATTATTAGAATAATACACACACATTTACGTTCCATTATTTATTAAAATTGATTTCTACATAGTTAACTATAGTGGGAGCTAATATAAATTAATTATCCAATTGGAATGTGCCACGTGGCAAGTTAGAACAAGCTATTAGGGATACATAATAAGGCTAGCAATCCAAGACTGTACGGTTAGAGTTACTATACGGATATTTTCAAAATAAGAAATGTATGAGCCTTGGGTCTGATATGCCATTTCTGTCAATAAGTAAAGGAGCATAGTGGGTGATAAGATTTTTCTTTGTTAAGAAACAATGTGAAATATGTCTTGAAAACCATGTATCTTATTGCAACTACATACTAAGCCTAGTGATGTACAACTTTACAGATAATGTTTAAAATGAGAAAAGGTAAAGGTAGGAGACTAGCGACCGCTAAATCTAAACTGTGATTTATTATTTTATGTCTACATTCAAAATAAGGAACTTTTGATCTTATGGTCTGATATGTCGTTTATGTCAATAAGTAAAGGATATTAGTTGTCGCTAAGCATTTTTTTATTGTAAACAAGATAAAATATGAGTTGGAAACTACGTATCTTATGGGAACTACATATTAAGGCTAGCGATCCAAAACTGTAAAGATAGTGTATATATTGATATGAGGTAAAGGTAGGATCCTAGCAACCACTAAGCTATACCATTCAATTCAATAGGTTATGGCATTCCACTCAATACGTACAAAATATTAGTGGTTGCTAAGCATTTTCTTTGGTAATAACAGATGTGAATTATATGATACAAACAATAAGTCTTGTGAGTACTACATAATAGATGAGAACATAGTAGCAACCCAAAGCTATATACGTATGGTATTTATAATGACTAGTAGTAATGGTGGAAGCCTAGCAACCGCTAAACTAGAGCATGATATTTTATTTTATAGTTGCTTTAAAATTATTAAACTTTTGAACCTAGCATCCACTATGTACTTACTTTTGATAAGGAAAAAATGTTTAGCGTTCGCTAAGTATTTTCTCCCATAAGATCCGATGTGAATTATGTGTTTTAACAATATACCTTAAATATAGTGTGTATATTGATAAGAGGTAAAGGCAGGAGCATGACAACCACTAAGCTATACCAATCAATTCATTAGGTTATAACATTCCACTTAATACGTACAAAAACTTAGCGGTCACTAAGCATTTTCTCTCATAAAATAGATGTGAATTATATGTTACAAATAATAAGTCTTGTGATTACTACCTAATAGATGAAAACACAATAGCGACCTAAAGCTATATACGTATGGTATTTATAATGACTGGTAGTAATGGTGGGAGCCTAAGAACCGCTAAACTAGAGCATGATATTTTATTTTATCGTTGTCTTCAAAATATTAAACTGTTAAACCTAGCATCCACTATGCCCTTAATTTCAATAAGGAAAAATTAGTTAGCGTTCGCTAAGCATTTTCTCCCATAAAATCCGATGTGAATTATTTGTTTTAAACAATATACCTTATGGGAACTACGTAAGGATTGATCCCTCATGTACCTTAATCACTCTAAGAGATAACAACATAGGAAAAAATCTGAAAAAAATTTACATACCATTAATATTGTACCTTAATCACTCTAAGAAATAAAAACATATATTACTTAAAAAAAGAGAACAACACTAAGTCCAAGTACAGATAGAGAGATAGGGTTTTTCCTAGTCTTCCCTTTTAGTAAGAGGTCATGGAGTTGTAGAGGATTTGTGGAAGAGGCATGATTTGAAGGTTTGAGGGAAAATGTCACCAAAGTTGGACCCATCTCAGGTTGTGGAGGAGTTCATTCGTGTGATAGGAGGAGAAGTTGGAGCGGCCTCTTCATTGGCCCTTAAAATTTTTCATTTGGGAATTTCACCAAAAAAAATCAAAGAAGACATTATAAAGGAGACTGCAAGAGATTGGAAGAGTTTGAGGGTTACCGTGAAGCTAACTGTACAAAATCATCAAGAAAGAGTTATAGTTGTTCCCAGCGTAGCTTCCTTGGTGATTAAAGCCCCGACGGAACCTGAACGTGACAGGAAAAAGATGAAAAACATTAAACATACCAGGAACATATTTTCTGATGAGGTTATTGAAATTGCAAAGGTCATGAAGCCCCGATCCATGGTAAAACATCTTGCAGGAACCATGAAGGAGATTTTTGGTATGCATGTTTTTGTCAGGTGCACTATCGATGGAAAGGATCCCAAGGATTTACAATCAGAGATCGATGAAGGAGAGGTGGAGATTCTATAGGATTGATTGACATGAAGCGATTTTGTTTTGGGTATGTTATTTTGAGTTTTAGTGTATTGGTTATTTTTTTTTAAGGTTTGATTGGGGAAAATGGCTTAAGGATTTATGGGTCTTTCATTGAATAAAAATGAGCACGCCAAATTTTGTTATAGTGGGTTTCGTTGCTTATTTCCAAGCATGTGTGTGAATGGGAGGATTTTGAAGAAATTATTACTCGAGAAGGGACCCCTAAGGCTCATTAATTTGAGGCGGTACGGGTTTTTTCCATCTCATCTTTGTTTGGTGGCCTGTGACGGTGGTGGTTTCATTCTAGTTGTCCATGGGAGTTTAGGCTATGTCACTATTTTTCTTGGATGTTGAGAAGAGGGAGATGGCCTTTCATGGGGAGGTTTTGTAGGCTCTCCTACGGATTATTTTCTGGGACTAGTATGATTCTGTCATGGAAGCCATTACTCTCATTCTGGGGGTAGAATATCTAGTGGAGTTGTCTCATTCTCGTGTTAACTATGAGGTGGCTTCCTGGTTTGTGTTGTTGATGTTGTTAGTGAGGTAGAATATTGAGGAGGTTAGGGTGATAGTGATACATTTCATCAAACCCATACACCAGGCTAACTTGTTGGAAGCACTAGATGAATTTAGTATAGCTCATCCTTTTCCTAACTCGGTTTGGGACAGAAAAATATTTAGAGGAGGCACAATAAGTGATAGTAGAGCTATCAGATAGGATTTTGGTCTTGATTAAATTAGCTGAATAGGTGCATGTTTCCTATGTGAAAGGGCTCTATAAAGGGAAACATTTTGAGAAATTAGATCTCTCAGGTCTCTCGGCACCAGTCTTCATGGATTCTGTGGGCATCATGGGGCTTTTTCATAAGCTCAGTTTTACCTACAACTTCCTCCTTTGGATGTCTCACAAAGGGGGGACTTTGGGAGGTAGGAAGTTGGCTTGTCCTTTCCTACCTTATTCTCTAGTTTAATTTTTTTGCTATGTGTAGTTTTGGTCTTAGGTTTTTTTTCTAGTGGTCTCTAGTGTGGATTTTGGGTTGGATGGTGTATGTTATACTTGGGTGAGATCCCTCCAATCCCCAGGTTCCGAGATCCTATAAATTTTTAAAAATATTTAAAAAAAAATAGATGAAAAAATAGTAGTAATCCAAATCTATATCGTATGGTATTTATAATGATTGGTAGTAATGGTGGGCTCCTAACGACCGCTTAACTACAGCATGATCTTTTATTTTATCACTATTTTTAAATTATTAATACATTGAACCTAGTATCCACTATGCCCTTACTTTCGATTAGGAAAAATGCTTAGCATTCACTAAGCACTTTCTCCTATAAGATTTGATGTGAATTATGTGTTACAAACAATATACCTTATGGGAACTACGTAAGGCTTGATCCTTCTATATGGTATGCAGTGCAGCTATTATCTCCCCCAAGTACCTTTTAGCAAACATGATATAATTATAATCAATGAAAAACACTAGCACTTCAAAGTTGTACATATAGTATTTATAATGAATGTAATGGTAGGAGCCTCGCGGTGACTCAACTAGGTCGCGATTTATGATTTTACCATAATTTCCAATAAAATAAAGTGTTGAAACTAACATCCATTGTGCCATTACTTTTGATAATGAATGAAACTAAGCATTAGGTAAATAATTTTTCTGATACAAAAGGTTGTGAATTATTTGTTACAAACAACATATTTTATGGAAATACATATGGCTTGATACCTATTCGAGGATAATAGTGTAGTATTTGTTTCCACCATGGATGCGAGCCAAAAGTGTACAGACAATAAATTTTTGCAGCCTAAGAAGACTGACATTATAAATAAGGTAACATAAGTTCAAAAAAATTGGAATAAATTTCTTCAATTAGTATTTTAAATCTAACTTATAGCTAGAGTAAGAGAGAATAGACCCTTGTTGTACTGGTACTCAAAAAACATTGTTAATAAGCAAATCTTTTCTCAAATAGGTTTAACCCACCATGACCTTATAGAGAGCATCACTTCCACAAAAATGACTAATGTGTAGAGGGCCATAGTTACATTTAAGAAAAGGGTAATCCTTCCTGTTTGTTTTTTTATAGATTATTGTGGAATTTCCCACCAAATGCTAAGCTTAAAATATCATATTGAGAGTAGTTATAGACATTTAGAAATAATTAATAAAGTATGTCTGATAAACATATATTTCACATTGTCTTATATAACAAAAAAATATGAGATATCACTAACTTTGTTAATGTTATTTGTTTCTCAAATACTTTCCTCAAAATACCAAACATTATATCTTCCCATTGCTATCCTTTAAACATACTCATTAGTCTTGTTACAAGAATATAATCCTCACTACTATAGTATGACTGATATACACATAAATCACATAGTCTTGTAAAATAAAAAATCCCAATCTACTGCAACCTCTCTTCGAAATACCAAATATTACATCTTAATGTCCTCTATGGTTTATCATTAAAAAGGTGTAAATGGATTTAAAGTTGTTGTAGGTTGTTCTTTTATATGTTGACTACGAAATGAATGATAACCAGATCATACCAAGCCAAGAACATAGATGCTAATCAAACACCATGATCAATAAGATGAAAGAAATTCACCAGAATAGCTTTACATAAAACCTTTGCAAACAAATGAGCATCATATCATATATTATAATGGAACTCAATGAAATACAATGAGAATGGGCCTTGCTTATATAGGAAAGGAATAACAATCTAAGAACCAGTCAAGGTCGTAGATCAAGCCATAAATCATGGAAAGAACTAGTCATCAAAGAACTAATCAAGTCCATAGATTTATGAGAGAACTAGACATCAAGGATCTAGTCAATACCATAGATCAAGGAAAGAACTATACCTAACAACTAGATAATATCTCCTAATATCTAAATAAATAAAAAGAAATATCCACACACATAAGTGGGTGAGGATAAATAAAATAATGTACCTAGGTGAACATGAGCTAAAAATACCTAATATAACACCCCCCCTCAAGTGACGCTAGGGGCCAAAATAGAAGTGGCATGTCCACAGTATGAGTTTTGGAAATTAGGCCTAATGAGGTACTCATGTACAATATATCCATGAAGAAATATTGAACCAAAAGAAGGAAAGAATCCAAATATATGGAAAGAGAAAGAAGAAGAAGAAGGAAGATATTCTCATGAACATCCCCTAAGAACAAATTCTGAAACCTCAAACATTCCACGTAACTCAAGGTAGTGAGGTGATGCAAAAGGCTTCGTAAAGATGTTTGTAACTTGTTGTTGATTTGGAAGGTACTCCAAGAAAATAACTCCATCCTGAATGTGCTGCCAAATGAAGTGGATGTGTATCTCGATATGATTGGTCCACTGGTGCTCAACTGGGTTGCGAGAAATGTGAATTGCACTTTGGTTGTCACACCAAAGTACAGTCGAGTGAATCCTATGGTAATCCAAACTCTGTCAATAACTAGCATATCCAAAGAATTTGTTGACTCACTATAACTGATACCCTGTACTCTACCTCTGAAGATGAAAGTGCAATAGCCTGTTACTTTTTACACGCTCAAAGCAACTGGAGAAGAACCAAGACAGAAAATATAGCCAAAAGTAGAACACTTGTCATCAATAGAACCTGCCCAATCTGAATCTGTATACCCTACCAACTGAGTAGAACCCCTAGTGTAGTGTAGGCCAAAGTGGGAAGTACCCTGTAAATAGTGCAAAATCCTTTTAGCAGCCTATCAGTGACTACTATGAGGAGAATGTGCAAACCGAGATACAAGCCCTACTACAAATGAAATATCATGGCAAGTATGGGTCAAGTACATGAGACTCCTAACCAACTGCCTATACAACGTAGGATCACAAAGTGGTGTGGTACATTTGGATGTAAGATTAACTCCAGAATGAAAAGGAGACGAACTTGGCTTGCAATCAACCATATCAAAGTGCATAATAAGATCATGGGTGTATTTTTGCTGACACAAATGAATCCCTAAATCTGTCTAAAAAATCTGCAAACCAAGGAAATAATGCAATAGCCCAAGATCTTTCATGTCAAACTGTGTAGAAAGAGCCCTATGAATACTCTAAATGTGGGAAGAATAGTTTCCAGTAAGTATCAGATCATCAACATACAATATAAGTATCACAATATCCTCACCAACATGCTGGAGATATGCTGTATGATTGGAATGGAAACAAACAAAACCAATAGATAGAAGAAAAGAATCCATCTTCTCATACCAAGCCCGAGGGGCTTGTTTGAGACCGTAGAGAGATCTTCGGAGCCTAAAAACAAGATAATAATCCTAAACAAATCCATACTGGCTACTCCATGTATATTTCCTCTTGTAGATCTCCATGTAAGAAGGCACTCTTCACATCTATCTGGTATACGGGCCACCCATATGATGCAACAAGAGCAAGTACAAGTCATACAGAATCCATCTTGGCAAAAGGTGTAAAAGTCTCAGAGTAATCAATACCTTCAACTTGTGAAAAACCCTTTGCAACAATACAAGCCTTATACTTGTCAATGGACCCATCTGCTTTATATTTGGTTCGGTATACCCACTTACACCTAACCATATTTCTTCCTTTAGGAAGAGATACCAAATCCTAAGTATGATTCTTCATCAAAGAATAATACTCAGCTGCCATCGCATCATCCCATTCTTGTATCCCATGAGCCTTTGAAAAATACTGTGGATCCTCATAAAATTCCTGACACAAAAGTACAAAACCTATAGAATGTGTGTGATGATACCTAGTGGGTGGAAGATACTCTATGAAAGGTGTTGCCTCATAAACTATAGTACGAGCCCACTTAGGCATAGTGACTACATCAGTGGGAATAGGATCCTCAATGAAATCTATATCCTCCTCATCAATATCCTCAAAGAAAGAATCCCCAAGATGAGATGAAGAAGAAGAAGGAAGCATGGAAGAAGATGAAGAATCATAAGCAGTGAAGTGTTCATCAAACTGAACATGTGTTTGAAAAATAACATCATGTGTATCAAGATCTAAAAGACAATAAGCTCTCATGTCCTCACAATACCCTACAAAGATCAAGGGTTTACTCTTTTTATCGAAAGCTTTCCTTTTCTTATTTGGCACAAAGGCCCAAGCATGGCTCCCAAAGACTCAAAAAAATGAGACATCTGGCTTAGTGTTGGACCAAGCTTCCTCTGGATTCAAATTCTTATGTGCTCTGTGTGGTGTGTGATTCTGAATGTAGTTAGCACAATTAACTACTTCTACCCAATAGATAGGAGGTATATCTCTAGAATTCATCATACAGTTAGCCATTTCCTTCAAAGTTCTATTCTTCCTTTCTGCTAATCCATTCTGTTGTGGAGTATGAGGAACAAAGTAGTGTTGGGATGGGTGACCTCCCAGGAAATTCCCGGTGTCACTTCCTCCTAATGTTGTTGGGATTGATTGGGTGTATACCCAGCTCCATCGTGTGGGAGGGTATTGGCGTAACAACTGATTAACATGATGAGATCCCTCTCTACCATCAATTCGAGATTTTGGTGTGATGGCAAGTCGTGTAGATCTGATACCATGAAAGGAATGATAACCAGATCATACCAAGCCAAGAACACAAATGATAATAAAACACCATGATCAATAAGATGAAAGAAATTATCCCGAATAGCTTTACATAAAACCTTTGCAAATAAATAAGCAGTAATATCATATAATATTATGAAACTCAAGGAAATACAATGAGAATGGGCCTTGCTTATATAGGCAAGGAATAAAAATCTAAGAACCATTCAAGGTCGTAGATCAAGCCATAAATCATGGAAAGAACTAGTCGTCAAAGAACTAGTCAAGTCTATAGATTTATGAGAGAACTAGACATCAAGGATCTAGTCAATACCATAGATTAAGGAAAGAACTATACCTAACAACTAGATAATATCTCCTAATAAATAAATAAATAAAAAGAAATATCTACACACATAAGTGGGTGAGGATAAATACAATAATGTACCTAGATGAACATGAGCTAAGGTAAATACCTACTCTAACAGACTAAAAGTCTATCTGCCACTAAAGTGTGTATTTCTTAACGTTCTTATCATGACATCTATATAATGTTATGGCTTGTCTGACTCATATGTAATACTTTCAAAAGGTGAAAATAGTTTTGTATCTTTCAATGCATTATAATTAGATTTCATACTTTTAGAATAATTTTTTTATTATTGATTGGATCCACAAAATATGAATTACTATAAATAGTTGAATGATACATAAGATGTCCTATCGAAGCCTAGTGGCCACTAACCATTAAGTTAATTACTCTATTATGATAGATAGTAAAGAATTATAGAAGTTGGTTTCTGCTAGGGTAATATTTAAATTCCTTAACAAATAATGCGATAAAACACTTTAAAGTTTGGAAATGACCTAATTATTGATGTATTTTACTCTACATATAGGTAAAATGTCTTCCATTGTTTGCACTCCATTTAGAACAATTCCATTCATTGTAGGCGGTATTTATTGGAAGAAAAGAGACAAGGAATGGTTTTTGGAACTTAATTCACTTGAAAAACTACCATGTCAACATGTGGTTATTTTTTTGTTATAGATGACAATCATGAGGAAGTTGGTATTGTTCTATCGTTACAAATTATTGATTTAGGGACACTGCGTGTCCAGGTAGAATGCTACAACTTTGAAAAAAATAAGTGTCTTATTCTGGATATGGAGTTGGATGTTTATTTATTTAGGAAATGGGAAATGCATACCTCCATAAACAAAAAACTAGATGTTCAAATGTATAAGACATTCAAAATGGTATATTTATAGTATTCAGAAAATTGTATAGAAATGTGAAAACATATTATGTTTGTCATTTATTGCATAGAAAAGGTTTTCTTTCACCTCCAAAATATACCAAGTTTTTGTTGGTGTGTGGGATCCTGTGTCCTCCACTCAGGGTCATCTCACATGGGTTAGGTTTAGGGTTTGCTTGTGCGTCATGCACTAGGGTTACTCAGCACACTATATGTATTCCTTCATTTGACATTTATGAGTATGCTAAGACACTCTGCTATCTTTCTCTATATGTGTAAGCTTTGTTATGTTATGCAAGTTCTTCCATTGATTGATTGATTCCTCCTTATAATTACGTCGGAGCTATTAAGTTTCCTTTGGAGTGAAACTTCATCGTGGTGCACAGTTTTCAATAAGATTCTCACAAAATCTTTCATGGTATCAAAGCTGAGATTGGGTAAACATGCATTCGTCATCTGAGTTATGATTACTCTTGGTTTCGTTATTTTTTACTCCTCGTGCAATTTTTTTTTATCATTAGATTTTGCAATCTTGCTAACATTTTTAACAAGCTATTCTTGGAAATATATTTCGGTTTTACTGTGTTCTTCGTGCATGTGCAAGTATTCCTAAAATTTTTAGGGGTTTTACAGCTACATTTAGCTAACTGTAGCTAAATATGGTAGATCAGTTAAAATAAGAGGTTATTCTTTTGGTTGTTTCATTTTTTATTAAACTGAAAATTTTTAGATCTCTATTTTTTTGGTCTTTTCTGTGTTTGCATGGTGGTTTTTTTTTTAGAGATTCAGGTTAAAATTACAAGTTTGAAGTTGGTGTTTTGGTGCACTACTCCAAACTGGGCTCCTCAACTCTCCTGCGAGCTCCTTTCAACTCCTCTGAGCTACCCTCTTATTTGAGTTTCTCTATGTGAGTGCTTTTTTTGGTTTACCTCACATTTCCCTCTACCGAGTCAGTTGTGTTCTACCCTGGTTGAGAGATTCCATGTTCCCTTGTGCTTAGCAAGTTGTGTTTTAGGTGAGTTATTTTGGCTCTTCCTCGAGCCATATCCCTTCTCCCTTTCTCACCCTTACTGGCTCACCCTCTGCCCTGATCTTTGCATGGTTTCCCTTGGTTCGAGCTTACCCTTTTTTTTCTCTGCCCTGAGTCATCTAGGCCTGGCCGTTTCTTCCTCTTTGTGCTCATGTTCATCCTACCTCTAGTCCTCCTCTACTCAAATCTGGTTCTCCTCTTCATGGTCTATGTGATCTTTCTATTGGAGTCTCCCACATGCCTACATATCTCTTTGAGCCTTTCCCTAGACCCCGAGCTCGTTGCCAACCTGTCGTCGTCTCCAACGGCTTCTCCCGCTCACTGCTCCCCATCCTCAAGCTTCTAACCGCAATCAAACTTGGGATCCTCACTTTTCCCTCAACTTCTACACCCAAACTCGGGATCCTCCCAAGGTCTCCCTCCAATTTCAATTTTTTAAACAACCATAAGTTGTTAACTTTTATTTTTGGTAAGTTTTTTCAAATTTTGTTTTTTGTTTTTTTATATATATAAAGTTTCTAAAATTTCAAATTTGAGGTGTCTTTTTTAATAAGGTGTGATTTTTTTAAAAAAAAAGGAAAGTATTTAAATATTTAATTAGGATTTAATTTTTAATTAGATCTTAATTAGTTTTTTTTATTATTTGAAATTAATTATATTAACGCTTTTTATCATTTTTAAACACTCCAATAGCTCTAAAATTAGCCAAATTGGACGTTTCAAAATGCTACTTTTTAGGCGTTAGTGTCGATTTTTTTTACTAATCATGCGCTCAAGTGTGAAGTGACACTTTGAGCACCTATTTGTCTTCCATGTGCCTTTCCGGTGTTCTGAAGATCATCGGGACTCATCTTGAGTTTGTTCAAAACTTGTATTTACCCTTATTATTATTGCTTGCGACTAGTGAGCGCATCCACCACAATTTGCAGCAAAGGGGTATCCTTTGTGACGTGAGACATTTTTTCTCACAACTAGGATTTGATTTTGCATCCTTCCTAGTTTTGTTCAAGTTGTGCTTGTATACAGTGTCACTTTATTGCACTCCATGAAACACAATTGTGGTCTCCTCTCTTATGAGTTATTATGCTGATTACAAGGTGAGTTATCAATTGTTTCAAGACACACGCTTGGACCTGATTGCATTCAATGCACTAAACTATAAAGTTCTAAAAGTAGGGGGTTATTATATTGTCCTGGGTGGTTGTGATTCTTGTGTTTATTTTCTGTAATCCTTCTCTCTCTCTTCACTATGGATGCACTTTCAATTCCTTTGCTTACACAGTTCAATTTCTTCGAATGGAGATCAAAAATGATTATGAAACTAAAGGGTAAAGGGTTATTCTGCATCACCATGGGAACTGATACTGAACTAGAGGACGACCCTAAAAAATCTAAGTGGTTAAACAATAGTGATTAAGCTTTAGGTCTTCTTTGCATGTCTATTTCTCCTTACTTGCTCTTCCACATCGAGTCGTCTGAAATACCTAATTCTGTATGGAAAACATTAGATGGAATGTTTGGAAAACAAGATGACATGAGATTGCATGAGTTGGGAAAAAAACTACTAGGGTTAAATCCTAGTGATTTTGAAAACCTACAAGCATTATTCTCTAAGTTTTTCGACACTAGATTATTGTTAAAGGAATGTCAAGTAGAGAAGAAATATTCTCAAGTGATCTTGTCGATTCTCTCTAAGTTAGGTCTTGAATATTTTGTCTTTGTGTCAACTTTTTATGCTACTAAAGCTACCTTGGGAAAGGATTGGGATATACCCTCCTTTGACTATTTTTCATCCTAACTCATTCGAGAATAGGAAAAAATCATTCAAATGGGGTCTCTCAAGTCCAAGTCACATTCCCTTGTAGCGAGTACTAGTAAGGAAAAGAAGACTGAAAATAAGAAAGAAAGAAAGGACCAACCTAAGAAGGAAACCAAGACCAAAACTAAATTTAACACGAATGGTTCAACTTCTGAGCCTCGAGCACAGAAAGACAAGTATTTGTGTTCCTATTGCAAGAAGCCTGGTCATAAAGAGCATATGTGTATGAGAATACAAATTGATCACCTTACTCATTTACTTGAGAAAAATCAAATAGGTGTTTCTGAGTCTATCAAACAAAATGCTCCAAAGGCAGAGTCTTCTACTACAAAAGGGTCTAAATCTGATAAGAAGAAAGGAAAGGCCCTTGTAGCCAAAGTTACTCCTTCATCGATGTGGATTATAGATTCCAGTGCCTCGAACCACATGAATTCTTTGCATGTTGAGTTCTCCAACAACAAGCCTTGTGATATGTCCCAAATCACAATGGGTAATGACACGACAGTGTCGGTTTCCGGTAGTGGATCGGTAGAGATGGATGGGGGAACATTTAACCAAGTGTTGAGTGTTCTTGATCTCTCTACCAATCTCTTATCAGTTTACCAAATTACTCACCTTGGTGAAGGGAATGTGAATGAAATTTGGTCCAAACTTGGGTGATCATTCATGAGCTTAACAATAACACTACAGTGGCTGAGGGAAAGACAAATCACCGCTCACGGTTGTACACCTTCTCCCACTTTACTTCTGATTCTACGCCCACTGCCTTTCTCACTCATACAAATGAGGTTAGTAAGCTATGACATGAGCATTTTGGACATCTAAACTATCGCTACCTTGAACAATTGAGTCAAAACAAAATGGTCAACAGGTTGCCCCGCGTCAAGTTTTCTAAGGGTTTTTGTGAGGGTTGTACCCTTGGAAAACATCCTGAAAAGAACTTTAACAAAGGAAAAGCCTAGAGAGCCACTCGTCCCTTGTGATCTTGTTCATAGCGATGTTTATGGTCCATGTCAATCTCCTTCGTTTACTAGAGCTCTTTATGTTGCTAACCTTCATTGATGACTATTCATGATATACTTGGGTATATTTTCTTAAGTTTAAGTTTGAAGTCTTTGAACATTTTTAAGACTTTAAGGCTCTTGCTGAGAAACAGGCATAACGGTCTATCAAGGTTCTACGAACCGACAATGGAGGTGAATATGTAAAAAATGGGTTCATGGATTTCTGTACTTCTGAAGGGATCTCTTTGCAACATACAGTTTCTTATAGCCCTTCACATAATGGAGTCGCAAAAAGAAAGAACTGTACTCTAAAGGAGATGGCCACTTGTACGATTCACTTGAAGTCTTTTCCTCCGCAGTATTGGGTTGAAGCAGTGAATTGTGCAAATTAAATTCAAAACCGTGTTCCACATAAGGAAGTAAGAGGGATGACACCCTTTGAAGCCTGGTTTGGACACAAGCCTGATGTTGAGCACTTTCGAGTCTTCAGATCCAAGGCTATGGCTCGGATTCCCAAGAAGAAATGCAAGGCCTTGGAACCACAGTCCAAACCTTGTATCTTTTTAGGGTATCCTGATGGTGTGAAGGGATATCGATTGATGAATCCTACTTCTCATGAACTGTATATTGAGAGAAGTGTTAAGTTAGATGAGTCTTCTTTCGAATTCTACTTCTCCACCTATCGAGGTCCTTCAGCTTGCTGATTTATATTGTGACTCATTAGATGATGATACTTTTGAGTGTGCTCCTCTTCCGGATCCTCCCGACCATCAGACCTTTGAGTCTTCTGATTCTAACAGTAGTGATGACAATGACTATGCCCCTTCTCACTTAGATTGATGAATCTTCTAAATCAAAGTTTGATCCTCCTGGTCCCCTTTGGGCCAGGAAAACTTTGCAAAGTGCTAGAGAGTTAGTTGGAGATACTTCAGATATGAGACGTACTCGCTCAGATTTCGTTGGATCCCACTCTTTCTTCGCCTTCTGCTTCTAATCCACAGTCTTTCCGGGAGGCTTCTGGTATTCCTGAGTGGGATTCTGCCATGGATGGGGAGTATTCCTCTCTCATGAAGAACGATACTTGGGATCTCACCACTCTTCCGAAAGGAAGAAAAATCGTTCGGTGTAAGTGGGTGTTCCGAACAAAGTATGGAGTACATGGAGACGTCGAAAAGTTTAAAGTACACGATTAGTAGCTAAGGGTTTCTCCCAAATAGCTTGGGTTGATTATACAGAAACCTTTTGCTCCGGTTGCGAAGACGACTTCTATTCGACTGACCCCTAGCCATTGCCACAGCAAACAGATGGAAAGTCCATCAAATGGATGTTACGAGTGCCTTCCTTCATGGTGACCTAGAGGAAGAGATCTATATGGAACAACCTCCGGGTTATGTCCAAGATTCCTCCCTCGTTTGTAAGTTAAAGAAGTCTCTTTATGGACTTAAACAAGCCCCTTGGGCTTGGAATGCCAAGATGGACTCCTTCTTACTTACATCAGGGTTTACTAGGTGTCACTTTGATCCAAATGTTTATATTCTACGGTAAGATGACTCCATACTCATTCTTGTTCTATATGTTGATCGACTTGTTGATCACAGACAGCTCTTTCTCTATTATTGATTCTGTGAAGATTACCTTAGCCAAAAAGTTTTTCATGATTGACTTAGGTATGCTACATTACTATCCTTGGGATCTAGATTTCACAATCTGACTTGGGAATCTTGATTTCGCAACCTAAGTATGCTCTTGATTTGCTAGCTCGGTTTCAGATGTCTGATTGCAAGTCTTCTCCTACTCCTTTTCTTTCCAGGGTTAAGTTGGTTTCAGGTTGATCTACTCCCTTGGTTGATGGTACCCGTTACTTGACAGTTAGTTGGGAGCTTGATCTACTTGACTCACACACAACTGGATTTATCATATGCTGTTGGGATCATGTCCAGATTCATGCAGGAGCCACATGAGCTGCATTGGAAAGTAGATAAACGGATACTTCATTATGTTCGTGGCACTTATGCTGATGGCATACACTAGCATGGAGGGGTTGAATATTGACTTGATTGGATTCGCAGATTTTGATTGGTCCGGTGACTTAGATCACCGGAAATCTACGTCTGGATATAGTTTCTCTCTTGGTTCGGTTTTTATTAGTTGGTCTACCAAGAAGCAGAATGCAATTGCGATATCATTTACAAAGGCAGAATACAGAGGAGCAGTTAATGCTGCCACAGAGGCTATTCTAGCTAAACTCTTTTCAATGGTATAGATATTTATAAGCATTAAACACCACCCTTTTGGTCTGCTATACAAGTTATCTACCTTGTGAATCTCTATTAGGGAACCTATATCAATTTATTGAAATCCAGTTTTGCATTAAACTGAAAATGTATAGCACATTGTATGATGCCTACCGATGAATCTGTCATACGAGAGCTGTATGTCATGATGGTATCCTTTGACATATCAGCATACCGATTCAGAAAGTTGATCAGCTTTTCGATATATACATCATAGCATTTTGCTAAGTTGAAGTTTGTCATATTCACTTGCGATATAAGCATGGTATGGCAGTTCTTATGCAGCTTCTCAAATTTTAACTTCAGAAGGTGTGGTATTCCTTTCTCTTCTTCTTCTTGTTATTCTAGGAGTCTTTTATCCATAGTATGTGGGCACCTTATCAGGACTTTAGTTACTCAAGACCGATTGAACGAGTATATTGCTTAGTTGTTTTGCTGAGTGAGTAATCTTGTTCATGTTTGACTCATCATAATTATTAACCCAGCTATTGATGCAAGGGGCGGCGTGTTAATGTGCAGCATCCTACTGTGTCCTCCACTCAAACATGGTGAGTCATCTTACATGGGTTAGGTCTCAGGGTTTTCAGATGTGGTCATCACACGTAGGGGCAAGATACAACACGCAAAAAAAACATTGTCTTCATTTCTCCTTTATGAGTAAGCCCCAGGACCCCCACAATTTACTATCTTTCTCAGATATGTGCAAGCATTCTTTGAGTGAATTGAAGGGAATTCTTCCATAGTGAATTTGATTGATTCAGATCCTTGAAGAATTTCAATGGAGCTATTGCGTTTTTTTTGTAATATAATTTCTACATGGAGGACAATTTTTTATACGATTGTCACAATTACTCTTTTATTTGTTAACTATGCATGAGATATGCAATATTATGACTGACAATTTTCAGATAGACCAAGTACTAGACATCATAAATTACATGGGTTGAAAAGGAATGCTAAATCCGCTTGGTATTCTTGTAGGATCACGTGTAATAGATGTGAATTTGATACTCTATTTGTATTCAAGATCTAATAGGAGACAACAAACTGAGACCCAAATTTTTACAAACTCATTTGATACATAAGTAATCCAGATAACTATATGTATTGCAAAATACTGTAGTGAATCCAATGTTTTTAAAGAAATTTAGGTTGCATTAGTCAAAGTACTACCGAGTATTTGTTGATTCATTTTTTTGCTCTGCCAAGTACCGAGGTATGCAACTATGAAAATTTGATTCCTATCATTGTAGCTCTGATAAATTTTGAAAAATGGGAAAAAAACATCATGAGGTGGAATAAGTTCTTCCTTTTGTGGATAAGACAATATAAGTCAATTATGTTTCATATCACTGGAAGGTTAATTATACTAGCAAAGGTTCAAGTCTCAGAAAAATTTTCAAGTGTTTCAATGTGCAGTAGGTCCATTCCAACTTCCATCATCTTCATCAACTATGGGGATTCTGATATGGAAACTAATCTCTGGTCTCCAATACTGAATGTGGGGTTGTTGCATTTTTACAATCCTAGCTATAGATATCTGCCTGTGTGATGTCATAATGTAGAAGTTTCTGGTTCAGTTATCGGCATTTGAGTGTGCTGGATTTGTCTTATTATTATTCTAATACGAATGGAAGGGATGGGTTTGTTATGAAAATGTTAAGTTGGATCATGTATTGGAAGTTAATTTATCAGACACAATTGTGTTCTAATGGAACATTGGACTATGAATTCTGGATAGGATGCTACAGAAATCTACGATAGACAACGAACCCTTCATAAGTTTATCGTCTTATGTACACAACCCTTCCATTACTACGTGTTGTAGCTATCGGATACCATTGATCAATAATTATGATCCTTATTGCTGGCAAGAAATCTAAGGATGAGCGCCAATGGATGGAGATTCAACGTAGAATGATGGAAGAATTTGAAGGCTACAAATGAGCTTGAGAGGAGCAATCCAAGGATGACATGGGGATCCATTTGGATGGGTGCTGAAAGATCATGAGTGAGCAAAGGAAGGATATTTTCACGTAATGCAGGGATCCGGACAATTATCTAGTACTAATGCTTTATGGTGGAAGCGTCGGACTCTTCGTGAACTGGAGGATTCCAAGACTATTTGTGATTTTGGGCTATTGATGAGACACATAGTCAAGTCAATGTTGTTGCATGAGACATTACTGTTGAGGTCATAAGGATCAACAGGGGATTCATCTCCGAGTCACTACTGGGCAACAATGTAGGTGCTAAGTGTCATAAAATTTATGATGAATGCTAAGTATGGATATATATACAATTATTATTTCCATGTAGTATATGCCACATAGACTAATAAACATTTGATGTGCCTCCATTTGCACCGTGAGATGTACAGGGGCAACCAATGTCAAGATGGTGATTTACTTACAAACATTGATCCTCAAACTAAGTCCCCCAATGATCACCAACATTCAATTCCCAATGGTCCTCTAGTGCCATATATTAAAGAGTTATATTATAGATGGTACTAGAGGACAGATGTGGATTAATGTGGGAAAAACAACCACGATAGTTTTGAGGATCAAGTTTGTAGTTCATCTTACATCTGTGCCCCTTACATCTTTGGGCAAACAAGGCACTTGTTTTTTAGTCTATTGGCATATACTATATGGAAATGGACCTTAATTGTGTTAGACTATCAATAAGGCCCATTCAAATTTTTCCATGAAGGATTTATGATTTTTTTGTAGTAGCTTACAAAAAAATTATTGGGAAGATGCCGATAAATTTAGTAGGTTCAAGTGATGTTGTGGCATATTTATAATGTGTTATAAGCTTGGACTGTGATCTTTGTTTGTGCATTAGAAACAAGTTGTAAGGATAATGTCGAATAGTAAGTTCCCCATAGCTATTTCCACGATTTTGCGTATATAGAGTTTAGATTGACCTCTAAGCTCTCTCATGCTTCGGGTACAAACGTCGTCCTGTTTAAGAATGACACTCTCCTACATTCAGGAGGATGTGCTGGGGCATCGGGTTATTTAGAACTGCATACTTTTTGCATCGTAGTTTGAAGCAATACACTGGATAGGTAAAATATCGATAACAATTACATTGAATTAAAATTGTTTTTGCTTCAACATCATCATAAATATAACTACATACGACTTGATCTAGTTTGTACGTATGTAAAACAATAGTTGGCTAGTCTCATTAAAGGTTTTCCAACTAAGTGTAGCTCGGCCAATGATGACATAGCTAAGTGTAGTTCAGACGAAGGGTGTTTTGATGAATATAAGCATAGCTTAGTGGCCACTAAGTTTGAACTATAAGATAGAGGATAATTGATATTGTACTTACCATATCACCACAGAAACCACTATTTTTATTTAGTTAAGTTTTCCACAACATGAAATTGATTATGAATTGATTAATGTTTATTTCAAATACATTATGCTCACATTTTCAATAGGAAAAAATAGATTATGAATTGATGATTGTTTATTTGAAATAGCTCTTGCATCAATAGATCCAGCAACGTGTAAAGGTGGTGTAATCCAAGTCGTAATATTAATTGGTAATTATTAGTCGTAAGCTAAAATGTTGTTTATTTCAATTGGTTGTAATTGATTGCGGCTGACGAAAATAAATTTTGTTTACTTCCCTGCAGGTACCTATAAGATTTATTTACTTATTTTGGATATGGAGGACCTGATATATGGGATAAACAAAACATACAATAGGAATATGTCATTCAGGTTCAGTATGAAAGTTGTTAACCTGCAAGGTGTCCTGTATGAATTTATAAAATTATTATCACCATACCGTGAACTGGGATTATGGTCTGACACTCTCATTTCTATTGATGTTAAAAATATATCAACGAGCTTCAATAAAAAAAATATCGACCATATTGAATCCAAGACTCACTTAGGGAAAGGAACATTGCAATATAGTCGAAGGAATATCAATATAAAACTAGAAAAGGTTTGGAGTAGAAACAATTTTTCATACAATTCGAAAAATACTCTGTGTATTACATTAGGTGCAAAGGGAAACTCTCCTGAAAATTTTATGGTGGGGTATGAAAGATTATCAATGTTTGATGGCCAATTTGTATTAAAAAAATACACAAAAATAGTGTCTCAGGAATTGAATGTGGTAGAGGGCATCAAATACTTGGAGCAAGAAAATGCTAAATAACTATTTATATTTTCATAATGTTGTTATGATTGTAATGCTTAACATTGCAAATAATATATACATTCATATGTTATTATGAATGTATTGGGTAACTCTATTCTATAATGTTGAGATTTTCGAAATATAAGTTGGGAGGATTTATATTTTCATTGATTATAAGATGGCAATATGATTGAATAACTTAATCTCTAGTGAATTATCAGAAAAAAGTTGCCCTTGAAAATTTGTAAAATACTATTTTTTATAGTGTTCATAAAATAAATATTGAATTATACTATATATCCTTGATTTTTTAAAAATATTTTTTTATATATCCTTGACAGTTATTTCAAAGATTTGCAACTATTTTACAGATAAAAATGATAAAAAAAAACATCTAAATGGGCATTAAATTTAACACCATGTTGTGGCCTTTGTTGCAACCATTGAAGGACAAGATAAGATGTTTTGGATGATATTTGATCAAAAACCGAATTTGAGGGAACTTAGTTTTTGGAGCTTCACTAAGACAAACCATAAATAATGCTTAGCAATTGCTAACCCTTATAAAACATAAACATGTTATGTACATAGCATAGCATAAATAATGGCCAGCGGCTGTTAAAAATTATAAAATAGAAAAATGTTCTATACATAACAAATCATAAATAATGGATAGTGGACACCAGCCCATATAATGAATTCTAATATTTGATTTTATGGATTCGGATATATGGGACTTTGGAACACATAATTCTAATATAGGTGATTTTGGATTCCAATATATGTGATTCTAGATTCCAATATATGCGATATTGGAATCCGATATGTGCAATTTTGGAATCTGATATGTATGATTTTGGAGTGTAAATAATTATAATATTTAACATTTAGGAATATGAAAATAGCAATATTGATTTCTGATATTGAGTATTTTTTTTAGCTGTTGGAACTAGAACAAGTCCCAATTTAGTGAAACAAGCATTATATGGCTAGTTTTAAGTCAGCTATAAGAGCTTTGTATTCCATGATATTATTTATACAAGGGAATTCTAAGCAAAAATATTTGGGAATTACAATATCCATCAAAAATAAAGTCCAAGTTGGTGTTACATCCACATATAGAATATCTTCATCTGAGAATTTGAAATGAAGATTTTCTAGTCCAGGAAGAGGTGCAACAACAAGTTGATATGCTAGGGCTTGTCCTTTAATTTCTCTTTGGTGAAAAAATTGATGTCAAATTCACTAAGTAGGACAACCCAACTGGAAATTCTCCCCATGAGAATGGTCCTAGATAGGAGATATTTAAGGGGGTCTACCTTAGCAATAAGTTTGGTTATATGATTGAGTAAATAGTGGCATAATTTTTGAATCGAGAAAGAAACTGCTAAGAATACCTTTTTAATTTGTGAGTATTTTACCTCATGATCAATAAGTGTTCAAATAAGGTAATAGATTTCATGTTATTTTATTAGTCATTGTGTTGTGATAATAAGGCTCCTAATGCATATTCAACAGCAGAGGTGTAAAGAAGCATTGTTTTATATGTGATTGGTGACATAAGGACTGGTGGAATAGATAGGTGGTATTTTAATTTGGAGAAAGAATCTTGACATTATTGATTCCATTGGAAGTGTATGTCTTTTATAAGAAATTGATTAAAATGATGAAATTTATCAGCTAGTTGTGAGATAAAATGTCGGATGGATTGTATTTTTCCTTGAAGACTTTGTAGTTGTTAAATATTCTTTGGAAGAGGCATTTCCATAATAGTTTTGAATTTTGTGGGGTTAATTTATATAACTCTTTGGGAAATGATGAATCCTAATAGTTTTCCAAATGCAATGCCAAATACGCATTTTTTGGATTGAGTCAGACCTTGTATTCACACAATCTTTCCAAGATGTGTATCAACACACTTGGATGAATTAATCTTATTTTAGATTTTGCTAGTATATCATCAACGTAATATTCCATGATGTCATGTAACATATCATAAAATATAACTGTCATGGTTCGTTGATATGTAGCACCTACATTTTTAGCCCAAAAGGCATGACCAAGAGAAGGTGCCCCATGTGTAGTGAATGTCATTTTATGATGATCTTCTTCAAAAATACGTATTTGGTTATAACTATAAAATTCATCCATTAGGGAGTGTATTTCATGGCCTATCATGGAATCGATGATCATGTATATGTTTGGTATGGGAAAGTCATCTTTTGGACAAGATTTATTAATATCATGAAAATATGTGCATATTCTAATATCGAAACTTTTCTTAGCCACATGTATTATGTTTGAAATCCATTTTGAACGGTTGATTGGCCTGATAAATTCTACTTCTAATAGTTTTTATAGTTCAACTTTTATGATTAAAGTAACTTTTGGATGCATTTTTTGTAGTTTTTGTTTGACAGGTTTTGTGTCTAGCTGTACCACAAGGTGGTGGACTATGAGTGATAGATCTAATCTTGACATGTATTTATAGGTTTATATGAAAATGTCATGGAATTCTATAAGCAACATCAAGAATTTTACACATTCTTAATCAGAGAGACTTATGTCAAGTTGCAAAATCTTTTCTTGTTCTGGTGTCTTGATGTTAATATCTTTTGTTTCTTCAACCAACATTTTATATGTGTTCTTTTCTAAAAATGATGCCATCATTTGATGTAAATAACAAATTTATGGTGTTTCAGATGATTTTTTACTAGGATAAACACATGTTTTCTATATGTGGGTTTGGGTATTTGTATTTGTATGTTTTTGAAATAGTGTTATAGAAAGGTTTTGGATATGGGAGATTTTATACTATATTTTTTGTTTAAATTTTCACAATGTTGAGGATTGGGGTACTTTAACTCTTCACCAAAATAGGCGAATTCATCAAGGTCAATAAAAAATCCTTTCTTATAATCAGAATGGGTAATTGGATCACGAGTTCCAAGAAATTATACAATGGCCTCATCATTTTGAAAGAGATCCATGGACACATTATTTAATTGATTTTGATCGATAAGTGTAAGATGAATAAGCTCGAAATCAATTATATTTATAGAAATATGTTTTAGAAGGATATTTGTTTCTACGATATTTTCAAAAATACTGCGTGGAACATGTTTCATCATCAGTATTGGTATCCTCACCACTAATCGAGACTAATATGGGATACATGTTAAATTTTTTGAAGCCAAGGACATGTCTATGAGGATTTTTGTATAAGTGATTGGATCTATATGCCCTTGTTCACTCTTACCAAGTCCTTTACCTTTGAATTCCATTGCATGTTTTTCATTATCCTATGGTATTTGGTAAATTGAGGGGATTCATGGAAATAAGTTAGATTGTCATTATATAACCAGGATTATGAGGAACTTGGAATATGCTCTTCATCATGATAATTGAAAGTTTTCCAAACTAGATTACCTATGTTATAATTGAGAGGGATTTTGATGTGGGAAGAGTTGGGTTTTCCATAGCTATGTGGGGATGGGAGTGAGTTATCGATGTGAAAAAAGTTTTCAATGTTTTGGAACTAGTACTCACCACACTTTTTATCAAAAAATTTAAATGTGTGTTTCAAGGAACCAGTAGGTACCTCACATGGGATAAAAAGAAATTTAGTGGTCTTAAAATATTGGGAAAATGGATGATTTGTAAAGGATGAGGAAAAATTAGAGGAAGAGGCTTGATTAATAGAAGAAGATGGTGTTTTAAGAGAAGGGGGATTATTAGATGAAGAAGTATTATTATATAAAGAAGCGTTATTATATGGAGAGGGTTGATTAGCAGAATATGATTTATTATCATACGAGATTTGATTAGAAGATGATGGTTAATTAATAGAGAAATATAATGGATTATAGAAAGAAGTTTCACTAGAAGAATAGGGTTGATTAGCAAAGTCATCATGGTGACTCTTGGATATTTTGGAACTTGTTTGGGAATCATATCAAGATCGATACGTTTGGTCATGATGAAGGGGATTATATGTGGCAGGGGTTATTTTTCAAAGATGGATAATAGTTTGCATGTTTGTACCTATCTTCAAGGATTCTGTAATACTCAAAGGGTTGGGTGTCGACATGTAATATGAATTATTTATCCATGTGAGGGAATTTGATGCATTGATGATACATGGATGGAATGACCTTCATGGCATGAATCCATGGGTGACCAAGGATAAATTTATACAAACATTATAGGTCCACTACATGGCATAATGTGTTGAACATGACTAATCCAACCTTAAGTGGTCGTATAATTGTGCATGCAGATTGTCTTTAATTATTATCATATCCATAATTGGTTATGATATCATTTTGCAATATTTCTTCATTATAGTCAAGAAAACTTAGTAGTTTCATGGAGAAAATATTCAATATTTCTCCATTATCTAAGATTACATGTTTGATCTTGTAGAGGGTTATAAAATATTCCACATACAATGATTGATTGTTAAAGACATTTGGGTTGGGAAGTCAAACATGACCGAATGATAAGATAAGATTGGTTAGTGAGAGATTCAAAATTAAATCCTAGAATTGTTGGGATTTAATGTCTTTTAGAACATGAGCTTTGTTTAATTCATATGTAAGGATATTTTTTAGTGCAGGAGCGGATTTAAGTAATTCCATAATGGAAATTTTTATCATAGTTTTCTCCAATTGTTTGATAATGTTGAAGGAATTGGATGAAGATGTAGATTTGGAAGTAGATGTGGTCATTGAATTAGATGTCACATGAGGGGGTGATACATGAGAAGGAGTGGCAGATTGTTTTTGGTAAGAATACAATTTTTTTTACTAGTTATAACTACACAATCGGATTTGATTTTTATTTTACCCACTAGGTCTTGATCATAATTTATAGTTGAGATGACTAAGTCATAGTAAAAATTGTTGGATGATTGACCCTTATTATTTTTCATTTCATGGTGTTTTGGAAAAGGGTTTTTAAAAACATTTAGTTTTTTGTTAGGGGTTTTATTGTAAGAGGTATTTTCAACCTCTATATTACTACGCTCAATTAAATATTTCACATGATTTCAGAGCTACATACAATGGTATGTATGATGACCATTAATACGTTGGTACTCATAATATTCATTTTCTCTATACCATTTAGGTTTCATTTTCCATTCTTCAAAGGGTTTGACGATGGGATATGTAATCATGTTAGCACTTTCCAAGTGATGGAAGACACTAGATAGAATTTCTCCAAGAGGAGTGAATTATATTTCTTGAAATCCTGAGGAGAATCCTCCTTACTATGAATGATGATTATTTCTTATTAGGTTTAATAGTTTTAGATGGATTGTTTTGGATGTATTGGACATATCGAGAATCGTAACTCCATTGTTTACTACATTCTGATTTTAATTGAAAAACTTTGACTTATCCTGATTTTTGGGGATGTCCTTAGGAGGTTCATCTCTAAAGGGTGTTTTAACTAAGCCTTTGGTAATGAGGGGTCCTTCAATTTACGTCCCTTTTCTGATAACTTATTTAAAGTTAGTTAAACACTACATTTGAATTTGAAATGATAATTCCATGATGAGATTGGGAATGAAAATGATAACTAATTGTCTTTCAGGTATAAAGCAAGGGAATTTACTTGTGATCTCTCACCATTGTTGTAATAATGATGAGTTTTTTTCATTTGTTCTTTATTTGGTGTTGTAAAGGTCTAGCATGGTCATTTCAAAGTCTAAGTTGAAGGATAAGTGTTTAAAAAAAATCTCAAATAAATCTGCAAAGGTTGTGATAGACCCTTTTGGAAGATGTAGAAACCAATCTAAATCCTAAACCTCCAAACTTTGGGAAAGATGTAAAAGGTAGAGAGCGTGATAGGACACTTATTGACACTACATGAAAAATTACTTTACATGCTTGCGTAGGTCACCCTTTCCATTGTATTTATCAAATTTTAGATTTTCAAAGGATGAAGGGGATGGTAAATGTAACATATCCTTATTGTATGGATAAGGAAAAATCTCTTCGAAAAGTATTTTGTTTGGTTTTGTAACCCTAAATTGTTTCTTTCATACTCTTCCATTATTGTGCGAATGGAGAGTTTTGTGATGGGGTATCAAAGACATCATTAGAGTTATGGATATGTTGTTCTATTTTGTGATCACGTGATTTATCGACAACCTTGGATGTCATTTCTATAAGTTATTTCATTAATTCTTGACTTTTGGTGTGTAATTATTCATTTAAGGGGTTATCCGTGTCATCATAGTTATGCTTACTTTGAATCTAGTTTTTCTATAAGTTTACTCAGGTTTTCCATACCAAAATCATAAGGTAACTCTTATCCCATGCTTAAGATGCGAAGTAAATATTCATTTTTATTGTTTTCTAATAGTTTTTCTAGTTGTTCCTCTTCTTCCCTACCAATTTGTTGTTTTCTAACTTCATTTTTGTCATATTCACTATCAAAGTGACCAAACATAGGATTTTTATGACTTTTTGTGATTACCACGGTGTAGAGAGGTATGTCCCCAATTAAGCTTAAATAAGATAGGACATTTGGTCAAATGTGATATAGATTAAACAAGATTGACAAGTGATGATGTAAGGAGTGAATTAAAACAAGTTAATTGATACATGTATGATATAGCTTAAAACAAGCTATTAAGGATTTGTTTTGGATTTAGCTTAAACAAGCTTGAAAAATGATGATGTAAGGAGTGAACTCAAAAAAGTTACTTGATACAGGTATGATATAGCTTAAAACAAGCTATTAGGGATTTGCTTTGGATTTAGCTTAAATAATCTTTACAAGTGATGATGTTTGGAATGAACTCAAACAAATTACTCGATATAAGTGTGATATAGCTTTAAAAAAGGTATTAAAAATTTGTAAGGTTTGGATCTTCATCATTTGATTGATTCAATTTGTTGATGTTGAGGTAGTCTTATGAGTATGTTTTGTTTTGTTTTTACTAGATTGGTGTTTGTAGAACACAACCTAGACTTGAAAGTTATAATAAAAATAATTGTATAATCCAAGTTTAATGAAAATAAATATAATGAAAATAATTTGTTTACAAATAGCAAGTAGTCATGTTTGTGTAACATTTTATCTCAAGAGAAAAATCCGTTGGGAAGAACCAGTTTTTTGTGAATCATGCGACAATTAGAATGATGTGGAATGGGTGAATGTAGGATCTTATCTCTCCATATAGTTATGTCTTCTGATATATCCTAGTATTGATATACCTAAATATGTATGAGGACAAAAGTGGTACGGGGAACCGTTAGAATAATGGAAGAGACTCACCGATTCATTACTAACCCACTTAGGAGTGAATCACCATGTCCAATATAGGCTTTGTGAAAAGGTGGAAGGGTGATGTAGGGAATGGAATGTGAATGGTGTCCTTATTACTCCTTGAATATTTACATAAACGATACCACATACTTTGTTGTTACATATATTTTAGGCATTACTCACAGTAATCCCAATCACGACAATATTACGCATAAGTGGATATCAGAGGCATGGTAGATATTGAACGTTGTTTGAGACTAGGTCTCAAGTGTAATGTTAATGTGAATGAAGTGGTGCATGGTGGTAAAATACACCTCATCAGTGTAGCATAGGTGGTGATGAAATCCACTTCCACTACGTGAAAATATAGATGGTGAGGTGATCAACAACAAAGTTTGTTCCAATTTGAAATAAAATATGGGTGGAAAATGACACCGTATCTTAGTGTAGTGTTTTGTTTTTTTTTTTTTAGAATTTTTTGAAATTGTTCTCTGACCAAGGTAATCATGTACGTAGTGTGAGGATATTTTTTTTTCATTTGGCAAGAATTCTGAGCAATGCGGTCTTGCGTGAAACAAATTAGTAGTTATCATGCACATAAAAAGTGAGAAGAAAATAAATAAATGTTAAGAAAAAAGCATAGATAGTCACGATTGAAAAAATGTTAAGAATATGAATAAATTCATCAATGATCAAGATGAAAATTTGATGAGAAAATGAAGCTAAATCAAGTAAACTATAGTGATTAATTAAGCTATTTGCAATGGAATGATTAGTTAACACAAAATTTTACTTCAATTTTTTAAATGTTTCTTTGACCAAGGGTCCTATAGAAATTGTTAGGAGTTTTGTTTTACATAGTAAAAATTTAAAATAATGTGGTTCTACATAAAATATATTAGTAGTTATCCCACATGAAAAATGTGAGAAGATAAAGTAGATAATTGTGACCATTTTTTATTTTCAAGATCGATCGAAAGCGTGAGAAAAGAGCATGCACGGTTAGCGATCAGAACAATTTTAATAATTCAAATGATCATGAAGACAGTTAGATAAGAAAATGAAACTAAATGAATTAAAATATTCTTGTGAAATTAATTGGGTTATTTTCAAATGAAATTATTACTCATCAAAAGAAAATTTAAATGATATGTGGCAAATTTTTATTCACAATTGTCAATGTGAAAAAAGTTGGATGGGAGGAAAAAAACTATTCGGAGGGGCCAGGTGGCTTTCAGTGCTAAAAAATAGCTTAGAACTGGAGAAACATAAAATAAATTTCTGAAAGGACCTTTTTGGGTGGTATCTTGTTTATCGTTCATATAAGTATGGACCTATAAGATCACGATTAAATTTTTTTCCTACATTGAATAAAAACAATGTTATCATAAAAAATTCACTTCCAAGAGACAATGTCTCTATAAATCATTAATTTTCACATAAAAATCCCTAATAATAAACTAAAACCTTAGATGATCCTAAATTTGACTTATAGCCAGATTGGTTTTATTAAATTAATTAGATCGATAAAGTTTGGTTAAGTACTAAGGGATCCAAAATATTTAATTAAATAAGAACTTAATTAGTCATTTGATTAAAATAAACTATTCAATATGAGAAAATAGATAAACCCCAAACTTATATTAACTATTTAAACAAATAATAATAATCCACACACCACAAATACTAGATATATAAAATTATCAAGTATATATAACAAAATACTATAGTGTATGAATAATTACGTTATAATCTTATTAAAAAGTAACAAAATAGCATATAAAAAATTATCACATAGAGTAAATTAGGTACTTTGAGCTAATTTTTAATCTTACAAAGAAAATGTAAAGGAAAAACAAATGGTTAAAACTTTTAGATTAGGGGAAGAGAATGGGACATAAGATTAGGATTAGGGCTCATCTCTTCGAGATGAGCTATATGGATGAGTGGGTAGACATGGGATTAGATGGGTTATGAAGTGGGAAGGGGCTTAGATTTTCTTGGTGAGTGGTGTACAAGAGACAATTGAATGATTTTTTAGGGGCTCAGTGGTGGCGAGGGAGGTTTAACTGAGGTGGTGTGTTGTTGAATAGGGATGAAATGATGGAAAAATGATGCAGGGGTTGGTAACATGATGGTGCCTTGGTATCAAGTCGGCGGGAGTTAGGATGGATCTAACAATGATAGGGGAAGAGATAAGCTTATGGTGAGTGATGTGACTGATGGGAGTGTGGTTTGAATGTCGAGGATAGATTGACAAGCCAGGGTGGCTCATGTTTGGGTCAAGGTGAAAAAGCACAGGGAAAGTCAGGTTAGGTGGAGGGAAACTTATCCAAGGTATCAGGTTGGGTTAGTGTGGATGGGAATATGAGGTGAGAGTTGTGAGGAGAAGGAATATGGGGTGTGTAGCTCAAAGAGTCAGCTTGCTAAGCTGGGAGGGAATTTTGAGGAGTTGGGAGGATAGAGTGAGTAGGTGGGATTAGTGTGATAGGTGAGTTGTGTGGGTTGGGGGTTAGGGAGAAATTTTAGTAGGAGATTTTTATAGAAATTTAGCAGAATTTTCTTATATTTCTTAAATTTTTTTTCTAACCAACTATATTAATAAAATGTTAGTTATCATTTAAAAAACCACTAAAAATAGATGAAGAACACTTGACTAGAAAAGGCTATGTTTTTTTATTTTTTGACCCTTTTTTTGGCTCGGACTAGATTAACTATAGCGATAGCCAAAATCTTGGGATCTCCTATGGTGATCAATCCGGTCACCAAAACTTGTAATATATTACCTCACACAATATTTTGTGTCAACATGAAACAAGGGGAAACTCTAGAAGGTAACATTAAATTTATGTCCAAGTTTGGTGACTAGATTCAAATATTAGAATATGAACCATCCCCGTTTGTATGTAGAAAATGTAGATCTATGGGACATGATTTTAGGGGTTTCCATCTCTCAAAGAAGAAGGAATCAGGTTCCAAACCTCCTCTATAGGGAAATAACAAGGAAACTCAGGAATGGAGGTAGGTCGGGAAAAATGGAAAAGTTTTTAGTCCCAAAAATATCTCTAAGAAGGAGGTCCCTACAGAAGATAAGTAATTCTATCCAATAATCTCAGAGACTAAAGGAAAACTTTATCCTAACAAGAAAGAGTGGGAAAATGTGATACAAGATAAGGGGCTTGGAGAAGGCACTTCCTCTTTGGTCCTGAAAAAAGTAGAAACAAAGTTAATTTTTGAATTCGATGGAGAGTATGCTTTTGCGGTGACTATGTGACCCTCTCTTGAGGAGGTATCTTCCATTGGAAAAATATCCTTTGGCCAAAGGCATGAGGATATATTAATTTAGAATGTATTTGAGGTATTAATGAGATAAGTGGGCCCAGATACTCTAGAGGTGATTTCTTCACCAGCAACACTGGTTACTAGATCCAAGCCAAACACAAGAAGTAGTAGCAAGGAAGATGTAGGAAAAGACTCAATGTCTAAAGGAAGGAAGACAAACAAAGAAAAAAGGGAAGCATCATCAATGAAGGAGGTGGATAAGTGGGTCAAAAAATCATTGGGAGAAATTTTATCCCAAAACTACAAGAATAAATGTTATTCTTATCATGGAATATTAGAGGGTTGAACAAGCCTACCAAACATAAACTTATGAAGAATTTAAGAACCAAACATAAACTAGACATTTTATTGGTACATGAAACCAAGATGAGTCTGAATAGATTTAAAGATGTTAGTAGGATGCTTTGGAAATATGGTCTATAGGAAGACGTGAACTCTACTAGGGGTTCAGGGGGTATTGTAAGCCTTTGGAGTCTTGTGACTGTAAAGGGAGAATTTATAGTTTCCTCCCCTAACCATGTAGTTATTTAATTCACTGATATTGAATAAAACTGGATTATTTCTAACATTTATGCCCCTAACACTACTGGTGGGAGAAGGAGCTTATGGGAGGAGATTTCTAGATTCATATTAATCTTTAAAGATATTGACTGGATCATTGGAGGTGACTTTAATACACTACTTTCCCTGGCAGATAAAAAAGGAGGTACTATTTCTTATACTGATAGTATGGAGGAATTAGCTGAGTTTTTGATGAAGAATGTTTTATTTGACCTTGATCTTGGAGGATCCAAATATACCTGGGCCAATAGAAGAACTGGGATTGATCTCATCTAAATCAGATTCGATATATTTTTTATCATTCACCAATGTATGTTGAATCAACTATATATTCTTACCTCACTTCCCAAAATTGGTTCGGATCACAATCTGATCCTTCTAGAGTTAGGAATAGGCTTGCCTAAGTAATTTAAACCATTCAGGTTTGAAAATATGTGGTTGGTGCATCCTAGTATTTATAATAAAATAAAGGAATGGTGGAGGGTGTAGGTTCATGGTTTTCTAATGTTCATATTGACTTATAGTTTGAAGCATGTTAAAAATCAGCTCAAGGTTTGGAATCAAATTTTTTTTGGTAATATCTTCTAGGAGAAAAGTAAGATAGTGGAAGACTTATGAAATTTGGAAGAACTGATGGAGGAGGATGGCCTTAATCTCGATATTAAAGAATAGGAACAAAATTTACTCATTCAATATCATGATATCCTTGCTAAGGAAGAAATTTACTAGAGAAAAAAATCTAGGGTCAAGTGGCTAAAAGAGGGTGATAGAAATACTAGGTTCTTCCACTTCATAGCTAATACTAAGGATAAATTTCTTAGAATCCATGAAATCAGGTGGCCTAATGGAGAAATAATTAAGGATGAAAGTTAAATTAATGAAACAGTGATAAACTATTTCAAGGATATTTTCCTTGCAAGCCCAGTGTTGGAGGTTGCTACCTGCAATAGGGTTCTTGCATTATTCTAGAAAGTCATCACGGACCAAGAAAACATTGCTCTAGCTCTCATACATGGGGAAGAAGAAATAAGATTTGTTGTGTTTGAAATGGAACTGGATAAATCACTAGGATCTGATGATTTTATATCCTTTTTCTTTCATCACTTTTGATAAATTGTTAAGGAGGATTTGGTGGAAATGGTTTACATATTTCTTCAAATCTGGGTATGTCTTAAAATAGGTTAGTAACACTTTCCTGGTTCTTATTCCCAAGATTATAGGAGTGGAGGATATTAAGGATTTCAGGCCAATCAGTTTATGCAATACCAGCTACAAATTGATCACTAAAATTCTTTCAAACAAAATCAATAATGTGTTATCCAAGTTCATATCTCCAAATCAAGGGGATTTTGTTCTAGGTAGGAAAATCCTCGACGGTATCATTTTTATTCAAGAGGCCATTCATTTGGTTTAGAATTCTAGGATATTTTCCATGATGGTTAAATTAGATATGCACAAATATTATGAAATAGTTTCTTGGTCCTTTCTCTGAGCTATCTTGAGCAATTTGGGTTTCTGTGAACATTTCATCAATATGGTAATGATTTCTATCTCCACTGCTTGTTTTTCTGTTATTTTTAAAGGAAAGTTGGAGGGTTTCTTCCAAACTAGTAGGGGTTTGAGGTAGGGAGACCTCCCCTTTTTTATGTATCATTGTGGTTGAAACCTTGAGTAGGCTATGTAATCAAGATCTCTCTCAAAATATTATTCAAGGGATCAAAATTTCTAATGGTCTTACTCCCATTTGTCTCAATAAATTTTTGCATGATAACTTCCTGTTGGGGAAAGATGTTATCCAAGAGGCTTAAAACTATAATAAGGTTTTGAAAGACTATGAGACGGTATCAGGGAAGTTGTTAAACTTCCATAAAAGTGATTTTTTCTTTATTAATTTGGAGGATAAGTCTCAGACTAGATTGGTGCACATTCTAGGATGTAAAATCAAATATTTTATGAATTCCTACCTTGGGATGCCCTTCATCCACAAGAAGCCCAATCTATCTATTTGGAACTCTCTTATTTAAAGAGTGAATAAGAAGTTAACTACCAGGAAAGGATATCTTCTTTTCCAGGCTGGTAAGATTCAACTTCTTTAAATTTTCATCCAAGGTATTCCAATATATGTTATGTATTTATTTAAATTACCTACAAAAATTATTGACTCTCTAGAAAGGATCGAGAAATGATTTCTATGGCAGGTGCAGAGGAAAAATTTAAAATCCCCCTTGTGGCTTGGAATAAAGTTATAAAAACCAAAATTTTGTGGAGGATTGGGTTTGAAGGATATTAAGCTAATGAATGAGGCCTTGATTTCCAAAGATGGGTGGTGGATTACTAAAGAAGAAGGGCTATGGATTGATATTATTAAAAAGAAATATCTACGAAATATAAACAGAATGGAGAGTTTTTTTGGCAGAACAATCTTCCTAATGGCTCTATGTTTTTTTAGGTCCGTTGTGGCTTCCAGTGATATTTTGGGTAAGGGAACCAAATGGAACATTGGAAGGGAAATAAATTTCAATTTTGGTAGGATTGTTGGATCGAGGATAAAGCTCTAGCTATGATAAAACCATGGAATGTTGTTTCTCAAACTTATGAGGAACTTAGTAAGACAAATATTCAAGACTATTAGATATGGAGTAATGAAGGGCCCAATTGGGTTGTTATTTCCCACCCCCTAACTTCATGCGGCCCCTACAACCTTTCATAGAGCTAAATTCCAAACTCAATAATTTCCAAATTCCTAGATTTCAATCCCAAGAGGAATTTGTCATCTAGAGAGAAGATATGTCTGGACACTACTTTGTAAAATCGGCCTACCTTCTATTTTTCAAAGACTATGAAAAAAAGGAGTATTGGAATTTTGTTTAGGTAAAGGACCTTTTCCCTAAGGTCAATAGTTTCTACTGGTTGGTTTATTAGAATAATATCCTCATGATTGAGAATCTGATAAAATGAGGTATGATCATCCCTAACAGGTGTAATTTATGTGGTATACAGGAGGAAAGTTCTAATCACCTTTTATTCATTTCCCCTTCATTATGGCTGTGTTCTCAGTAATGATGGATATGTCTAATGGTTGGAGCATAATATCCTGGAGGATTTTTGTATGCAATGGGTCTCCCATTTCAAGTTTCTTATTCTGGTTGTTTCCTGGAGGATGTCCTTTCCTCACTTATGTTGGAGCCTCTGGAAGGAAATAAATGGTTGTATCTTCAGGGAACATAAGGATAATGCTAAGAAGGTCAGTACCTGGTTATGTTCACCCATCAAGGAAAATATTTGACTCTTAAGGGAAAGATTAAATCTCCATGTTCAAAATCAGAGACTGTATTCCTTAATCAGTTCACCCTTAGTCCTCCTTCTCTTAAAGATCCTAAACTGGTGATCAAATGGTCTAAACTAGAGGTGAATTGCCTAAAATTGAATATTGACATATCTTCTAAGTGTAACACCAATCTGGCAGGGGGAGGGGGGATCCTAAGAAACCATGAGGGAGATTGGATTCTTGCTTATGTCGGTCCCTTGATAATTTAAAGAAACAATATGTTGAGGTGAAAGCTCTATTATGGGGTGTAAACCTGGCTAAGGATAGACGTGTGAGTCATATCCAAGTTGAAGGTAACTCCTTGTTCATATTCAATGCCCTTAATAAGAACCTAATTAAGAATTGGACATTTGGCAACATTATCTAGGATGTGTTTTCATGCAAATGTGTAACAAGGAAATTGACAATTTCCAAGCATGACAACTATACCCCTGTGTCAAAAATCATAAGTTTTTCCCTTCCAAGACATATCAAGTATACCCAATCAGTCAAGTGACCTAAAAATTGATGTTAAATCAGTCCCTTAGGTGATTTAGGAAATTAAATTCAAAACCCCTAGGTGATTTTAGGATTTCATTGAAAAATGCAAACTTTGGGCAGTTGTGGAAAGGGCTATCACTGGCCTTCCTAGGACTGGAGAAACCCCATGGAGTGGAACGGAGAAGAAAAACCAGAAATAAAGCTGAATCAAAGGCCTTGGAACATCATGGAAGTGATTTAGGAAGATTCAGGAAGGATTCAAATAAGTTGGGGCAGTTTCACCAAAATTAAGGTTATCATGCCTAGTCAGTGCACAGGGTCAAAAGAGTTTTTGAGCTTATGGAAGTGATTCTAGGAGCTCTAGATGGAGTTAGAAGCCAAAAAAATCTCTGGAAAGGTAATTCCAAGCCCTACAATATGGTTAAATCATATTTTTCACAACACCTTGGTACAATAGGTTTATAATTGGTTTTTTCCATGCACATCTAGCAAGCTAGATCAAAAATCCATTTTTAGGGATAAAATGGAGGAATAAAGACCTGATACCCCCAAAATTGGATTCATAAGGACATTTTCAATAAATATAATATAAAATTTCATCAAAATAGTCCATCAGGAGCTCATGTTATCACCATTTCAAGTTTCCCTCTAGGAGCGAGTTCGAGAGTTAGCCAAATTTTGAACAGGACACGTGTTAGCTCTAGGAGCCTAGCATAATTTAATGTCCCTTACATCCATCAAGAAAAGGTACAAGAGGGACATGAATTTTTCCCAGCCCTTAAAATCCCTCTGGATCCTCATACAACCTCTCAGACCGCCAGTTCACCTCCCAGGTGCTTGACAAGCTCATTCCCTCGCTCTCTTAGATCAAGTGCCAAGTGGAGGATTTTGGAATGCATTGTGCAATTTGATGTCCCTCATGTATTCCTTTTGTATGGGGGAAATCAGGGATGATAAAATTAACCTAGCCCCCAAAGAGACTCCCAGTCACTCATGTGACCCCTTCAATAGCATTTATCTAACCCCGAGGAACTAATGGAGCCTTCATCCCCTGCCGTAAGATTTGCACCAAATTTCATCGCGAGGTGCGCTAAGAAATTTTATGTCCCTCTCATCACATTTTTGCAAAGGTAAATGAGGGACATGAAAGCCTTATGGTTCCTCATCCCTAGCTGTAAGCCCCTTTATTTTAAAATTTTTTTGCTCAAATCCCCTAGTCGTTCTTCCTGCTTCCCACTTCTAACTTCTACCTCTCATCTTACTCTTCGTGCACATGAAAATTTTCCTCACTCTACTTTTAAATTACTTTATAGCTTCTCACCACCACTTCCAAAATCTCGCTGAAACATCTAACCAGATCCACTCACTCTATAAACATTAATCCTCCACTTTATGATATTCAAATATAGGTCACAGAATAAGGTTTTATCAAATCACAAGAGAAAACATGACCAAAGAAAGGAGAAAATGAAGAACGAAGAGAAGAAACAGAGAAATCCATCATGGCCATGAAATAGAAATTCAAATATATATTACAAAACAGTGCACAAATTGAAAAATCATTTTTTTATGTTCATTCCTCTCTCAAAAACCATTACAATCACACTTTCAAACCCTCCTTCCATGTAACACAGAGATGTTCATAGTGAATAATTCTCATTTCCTTTGCACAATAAAGAAAAATGCTCAGTGTCTTGTCAAACCGACAACCGGATCGAAGAGAAATTTCACCAGTGAGATAAGAACAGAAAACCCATATAAAAAATATAATTCTCATCAAGAACAGAGGAGAAAACCAGACCTACAATTTTTGAGGTCCATCAATGGCTGGCATGTTCAAAAGTGTCATCAGGTCAAAAATTTAAAAGTTTAAAATCTCCTAAACTATTGATCGGGTAAACATGAAATTTCAGAGGGGTGATATTGGGAAAAAACCCATATATGAGAACTTCATTCCATGGCATTCCGATCACCAGAAGCCCACTTTCTAAAAATAACAAGTCTTCTACATAGAGGACTACTATTTTGGGAAAGTCATCAACATAAGAACCTATGAAGGAGATGCTGAACACAAAGGATGTACTGTAGTTGAAAATTCATCAAAACAGGCATATTGGTCAAAATTATTACTAAAAATAGTAAGTGGTCCCACGAGCACCTGCCAAAAATAGAAAATTGATCCAGAAGGTGAGAGGAATGTAGGGAGAAAGGGAAATCTGAGTTGCAACATCCAGTTGAGGTTCGAGGCAGCTAATTTTTCATACTTACTAAAAATAGTAAGTTGTTTTTTCTGAAGAAATCATGAAGCATAAATGGATAGGGTAGAATTCAGCACAACCTTTCACTTTTGAGTAAGAGATAGAAAATAATGTAGTCTTTATCATCATACTATGTAGAGTAGGTGATAGTGAGGATGTCAACAATGTCTTTTGACACTCATTTCATGCTTCAATTGGTATGTGGGAGGTGGAATTCATAGTTGAAACTATTAAACCATTCATAAGATGCTTCATTAGGACCATGTCTAAGTCATCCAAGAAATGTAGCATTGTTGTAGGGAGTCAGGGAAAGATTCTTTCCAAGGCTCCAGTCCCTTCAGAGGAGAATCTTCATGAGTGATATGCACGGCCACTAAATGAGTCATTTGACAATGTTTTTAAACACTTAGTTCACAGTGTTCATATGTCATCCAAAGGAATTTTTTCAGTGTGTGCAAGAGTTTAGAGATTCAGAGTTCATCACATTGGAGCATTTCATCGAGTCATCTGGAAGGATCAGCAGGCTTTATCAGAGGTGGAATATGTCATCATCGACATCATTCTTCCTTCTTCTTTTTTCTCTCTCTCTCTCTCTCTCTCTCTCTCTTCTCTCCCCCAAATTTCTCTCTCCTCAATATTCTAATCTTTCATTGGGGTTGCACTTTTTCATATGTCTTAATGTTTCTAATGTAATAAGTCACCTTTATGTTATAAAAAGGGACTTAATGTTTTCCTAGGAAGGTGAAGAGTCTTAAGTCATGTCGAGACATACGAAGAGTCATTAGGGAGTATGTGAAGAGTCATTTCTCTTCCTATAAATTGTAAATCCATTCCCATTTCAAAGGGTTGGTGATTGATTTTGTATACTCAAGAGTGCATTGAGAGAACAAAGGAGATAGCCAAATTCTTCCATTCCCCCATTCTCAAATTTCCTCCATTTCTCCACTATGTACAATTTTTTTTTGAGCAATTAATACAAGAAGAAGGAGTTTCTAGCTTTCTTTGACTAAGGGATTTCTTGATACTTTGTGATCATTGAATTCTATTTGGTCTTATTGCTACTTGTAGAGTTGTTTCCTCTTAATTTTAGTGCATGTGATGAAACTTCTAACTAGTGTGTGCAGGAATATGATTTTCTACCTGTAACATTAGTTCTCCTACGTATTTTCTCACTCCCCTTTCCCACTCTTCAGAAAAAATTCTTCCCTAGCAAGATATTGCTAGATTTTTGTAGGGTCAGTGGAGTGCCCCTATTGGATCCCCGGTCAAAGGCCACCAAAGAAAACTCACCTTTCACTCATGCATGCATATATGGACAGCTACACTGGTTAAGTAGAGGGACTTAGATTCCCAGAGCATTGGAAAGAAACCCACAAATTTTGTCCCCTGACAAATTTTCTTGCCAACAGTTTTTAGTGCACCCACCGTGGGGTAGATTTAGCAGCATCTGCACCCAAAATATGACCATGAAGGTCCACAAAAATTCAAAAAAAAACAAATACTAAAAACACAAAAAAAGAGGTCATGGAAATCCATTACTGAAAGACACACTGTTAATTCCTGCACGTGATATTTCATATTCAAAAGTTTCCTTTTGTATTTCCACTACAACAATTTCCAAAATCTGGCTGAAAGGAGATACACCAGGTTGAATAGATTGAGAGGAATTGTCGACCCCACTTTTGAGGCTTTGAAAAACCAGCAAGAACGAGTTAGAGACAATCCCTACTATTTTTCTCAAGCCTCATCCCCATCTAGGTCATCAAGTAGTTCACCTGGCAATCCATCCAAACTCTTATTGATACCCCCCTACAAATTCTCCCATTTTTCAACCATTGTTGAGCATTGAGTTCCTGGAAGAAGAATAATTTTAAGAAGAATTTGTAGAAGCAAGATCTGAATCAAAAGCAAAAACAACAATGGCAGATGAAGTAGAAATTTCTCAACCCATTGTTCCATGGGGAAGAAATACAGGCCCACTCACTCTCGAACCACCTCTTCATGATCTACCAATAGGTTCCCACAAGAACTTTCCAAAGTTCAAAGGTGATGGCACACAGATACATGAAGAATACATAGCCTCTTTCACCACATCATGCAGGATTCTTGGAGTTGAACATGAAGATGTTTCCATAAGATTGTTCATGGAATCTCTCCAAGAAAAAGTAGAAGAATGGTTCTACCTCCTACCTGCCCGATCCATCACTGGTTGGAATGACATCAAGACTGCCTTCGAGGAAATATTTAAATCAACTGAAGACTGTTAGGACCTCTTGGTGTAGTTGGCTCAAATGAAGAAAGGAGAAAGTGAAACTATGAGAGACTTCGTGGCTCATTTCTAATGGTTTCTTTGCAGGATACCGGAAGAAGATTCACCATCTGAAAAAAAATATCAAGAGATTCTTCATCAATGCTCAATCACTGGAGGTAGGATTTTCCTATGAAGAGTTCAAAAAAGGAACATTGTAGAATCACAAAGGATGGCCATCAAACTTGATGATGATCTCATCCTCTCTAGAAAGATCAAAAATCCCTCAAAGGGTAAGGCCCAACATCCTGGATATGAGAGAACCAATCAATTGTTGCAAAAATTGGAAAATGATATGGCATATTTGAAGAGGGAATTCTTTGAAGGAGTATCTTCTCAAAGAAATGACATAAATTAAATTTTAGGATCACCTCAAAGGCTTTCCTTGGAGGCCTCATCTGTCAATGCAAGTTATAGGATTCAAGAGAATGAAGAAGAGCTTGAACAAGAAAGTGAATGTGGTGATTTCCAAGAAAGTGATGAATTTGAGAATGATACAAAAATAATATTTTGTGAGTATTTTGGAGGTGATGAAGATGATGAAGAAGATGCACCCAGTTTCTCATGTGTGGTATTCACTCGTTCTCAGTCTGAGAAGGGAGATTCTTCCTCCACCACTACTAAAAACAAGAAGACTGAAGATCCTCCTATGGTGACTCTACAAAACAAAATAATCAGTCGAGGATCTCCACTTCTACCTTACATGGAGTGCACATTTTAGAAACCTGATCCTGTAGCAAGTAAGAAGGCTCCCACAATTCCAAGTAAGTCTTCTAATGCCTCTTCTAATTCTAAGTCTAAATCTACTCCTGTAAAATCTAGCACTTTGAAAATTCCTAGTGTACCTTTCAAAATTCCCTCCATTCCCCAAGCATCAAACCCTACTTCCAAACCTATCCCAACTCCAAAATCAGTCCCTTCATTCCCCTTTTCCACATCTTCTCCCTTTGACTTCGTAGAATATGTGAACAAAGCCAAGGTGCAGATTACTGAAACTGAATATCTGTGGACTCACCCTGAATAATTCAAGAGATTTGTTCAATACATCAGGAGTGGTAGTTTAACACCCAATGTTATAGCTCCTAGTTCTAAAGGAATACTACCAAACCCACCTACACCTCCCTCATAGAACAATTTTTCCTTGAGTGCATCCAAGACTGATAAGGTTGAACATTTCTATGTCTCCCTTCTCATTGGAGAATATGTATTGAACAACTGCATAATAGATTATGGTGCCTTTGACAATGTAATGCCTATAAAGGTCCCCAAGGCTCTCAAACTCACCATGACTCCACTTGGTGGCTCTTGTTACTCCCTAGAGTCAAAAGAGGTCCCAATTGTAGAGAAGTTCATATATGCACAGGTGGATCTCACCAAATTTCTAGACAAGAAGGTCTTAGCGATGATTTTGGTAGCAGACATTTCAGCTTCATTTAGAATGTTGCTAAGTATGAGTTTCTGTCATTAGTTAGGGGGTAAAATTCAAATGAATTGGTTTTCTGCAACCATACCAGTGAAGGGAGACATGGAGAAATTACTTCCAGAGAAAAAGATGAGGTACACAATGTGAAAGTCTAGAAGTTCAGGAACCAAAATCTTGTATCAAGATAGCAAGAGGATGAATATTTTCATAAAGACTGAAGAAGAAGAGGATATTCCCATCTTGATAGGGTCAGACATGCCTTCTCAGAGAGGTATGGACCTTGAAGAAGAATTGAGGAGATTCGAGCTACAAGAGAACAGCCCCGAATTGCCAGATGATGCAAACCATGAAGAAGAGGAAATGGTTCTTGGCGAATCTCAAATGTAAAAATTATATTATGTTCTTATCCATGATGAGGATATATTTTTATTCCCATTCGAATATGAATACTCACTTGATCATGTCACCTAGAAAGAGACCAAGCCATCCCATGATGAGCCCTCAAAATTTTTGAAGGAACTATCCATACAAGAACTTCTTAGAGCCACAGAAGAAACAAAATACCATGAGCTAAGTCTCAAACTCCTGATGCAATCCATGAATCTACAAGACAAGTGTGAATCTGATTTGGAAGCCTCAACTAGTGTGAAGGTTGGCCATGTTGAAATAAAGCAAGATGAGAAATCCAATGTCTCTTCTGAGCCAATAGTTGATGGATACAATGACGAAATGGAGGTATTTTCTTTCCCATTTGAAGAAGAAAACTCTTTCCATAATGAAAAATCTGAAATAGATGGTGTTGAAGTCATTGAAGGTGAAGATCCCCTTGAGAAAGAAGTAGTGGAATGTAATAATTTTAAGGGAAATGAATTAATCCATCCAGATAGTTGCCTTGAGCTTCAAAATGAATATTCTTCAAGGATATACAAAGATGAACCATAGGAAACAAAAAAGTATAACTCCATGCAAGAAATCATGGATGTGGTAGAAAGAATAGAAGACCCTGAGCTAATTCTTGATCTCTTATCTCATGTCAGATATATACATAACATGTATGAGGTTACTTCTGATCCTCCATTCAATCTTCAAGCACCTCATAATGGAGTAGAGATAAAGGATGAGTCTAAGGTTTCTCATGGAGAAGATGTCAATGAGCATAGATCCAAGAAAGAAAGTAACTCAGAATATTCAATAAATTTGAATGAAAATCAGCTTCGGGGCAGTGATGAGATGCTCAATGAAGAATCAACTATGTGGATAAACACGAAATGCAACTAGCACTATGAAACTGATTTCAAAGAGCGTGAAGGTAATGGAATTTCTAAGGGAAGGCCTGAGCATCAAGAAGCTCATGTAGACTCACTCCTACCAAGTACACAAACAATCATGAAAGCACCTAGATTTCATAAATAGTTAAGGAAAGGAGGCTACTTTCTGGAACCAGTCAATGGCCTTCACAGAACAACATCACTCAGTGTTTCCCACTCAGGGGTAACTTTTGAGAAATGTAATATGTTTTAGTGAAAAATGTGTTGTCCCTTGCCTTGTACCATAGGTGATTGTTATGTGTGTTTCCTTTCTGTTGTGTGTGTCATTTTCCTTTCCGTGTGTTTGTGTGTTTACTTTCATTATTTTTGGTGTGTGTGTGTGTTTCCTTCTTTGCTCTCTCTCTCTCTCTCTCTTGTTGTAAGTTGTACATGACTCCACAGGGCCCAATGGATAAGGCACTGGTCAATGAATTATGTGGTCTAAAGATGAGATTCCAGGATTCTCTATTTCATGTCTTCACTGTGTCCATGTCATGTCCCCAAGCTAGAGCCAGTTTTTTTCATGCAAATGTGCAATAAGAAAATTGACAATTTCCAAGCATGAAAAATATACCCATGTGTAAAAAATCACAAGTTTTAGCCTTCCAAGACACCTTAAGTCTACCCAGTTAGTACACTAACCTCCTAATTGATGTTAACTTAGTCCCCTAGGTGATTTAGGAAAGTCAATTCAAAACCCCTAAGTGATTTTAGGATTTCATTAAAAATGCAAACTTGGGGTAGCTCTCGGAAGGGCTATCATTGGCCTTCCTAGGACTGGAACAAACCCATGGAGTGGAAAAAAAAATCTAAAATAGACATGGAGGTGAATAAAAATCCTTGGAACATCATGGAAGTGATTTAGGAAGATTCAGGAAGGATTCAGAGAATTTGGGACAGTTTCACCAAAATCAGGGTTCTCAGACCTAGTTAGCGCATGGGGTCAAAAGAGTTACTGAGCTTCAGGAAGTGATTCTGAGAGATATGGATGGAGTTAGAAGAAAAATTAAACATCATCCAAAAGGTAATTCCAAGACCTACAAGATGGTAAAATCAGATGTTTCATAACACCTTGGTGAAATAGGTTTCTAACTGGTTTTTTCCATACACATCTAACAAGAAAGATTAGAATCCCACTTTTTTAGGGATTAAATAGAGGAATCAAGATCTGATACCCCAAAAATTGGATTCAGAAGGCCATTTTCAGTCATTATAATATAATATTTCATAAATAAAGTCCATCAGGAGCTCAAGTTATTTTCGTTTCAAGTTTCCCTCTAGGAGCGAGTTTGGGAGTTAGCCAAATTTTAAACAAGACACGTGTCACTTCCAGCAGCCTGGCACAATTTCTTGTCCCTTATGTCCATCAATAAAAGGGACATGAGGGACATAAAAATTTACCCAACCCCTAAAATCCCTTTTGGATCCTCACACAACCTCTTAGACCCCCACTTTAGCTCCCAGGTGCTTTCCAAGCTCATTCCCTCACTCGCTCAAATTGTGACAAGTGGCAGCTTCTGGCGTACTATGTAATTTTATATTGAAAGATGGATATGTGAGAACCGGTATCAAAACAATGCACCACAATGAAGTTGCACTCTGATGGTGATGTCCTAACTCCAACGTAATAAGTAAGATTCGAACAATGGAAAGAATATGCAAATAAGAAAACAGGTATGCTCATTTTTTTACTTACATTATGAATGTTTACCTGACCCACTTAATTTTCCACACTTTATTATTAAAAAAAATGGCTCACAAATTTAAAACCACCCTAACCTTTAATTGACCATCATCGATTAAGAGAAACCTACAGTATTTAAAAAAATGACACCTTATAATTCAACCGCGTATTTAATAAAAAGGCAACATGTTTTAAATGTGAGAGGAGTCATTTTAAACGCATGAAATAGGGAGGAGGAAATAAAAATGTGGTCATGGATTTAAATGGTGGTTAATTCTAGTTGGAAATAATGGAGCCACTTAGGCTTGTGGTGGTTGTAACACATGCATGAAGGACGTAAAGCATAGATTCAAGATGGGGTGAGGTTATAGGTAACGATCTGACCCAGTACAGTTTAACGAACAGTGCACAAGGTGGAACAATGCTCCGATGTAGAGCAAAAAATAGAGAAACAAACGTAGACATTGGGATGAGATACTTAGAGTGATGAAACTAAGCTAACAATAACTAGATTCACATAAAAAATGAACATGTAGGTTTAGCACAACTCAGAAAAGCAAAAGCCAAGAAAAATGCAATAGCATGCAAGTTCAAGAAAGAAAAGTCGTAAGCACACAAACGTAGGGTACGAAAAATGTAGTACAAGTGAGAGATCATGGTTTTCAACTGGTAATATGAAGAAGAACCCCACAATGCAAAAAAAATGACCCAGTAGATAGAGATGCAATACGGTTGAATACAACAAACCTCAAGAGCTCATGTTTAGGATTATAAACAATGCAAATAGCAGGGAGAGTGGAAGACGACCAAAAAATAGATTTTCCAAAAAAAATCACTTTTATTTTAAAGAATTGAATAGGACTAGAAATGAACCAACCTCAAAATAACGCTTTCCCACTAAGATATGACTGCAACCAGTGAAATCTGGAGGTGAAAAATGTAAACCTACACACATGCACAAATCCCAAAAATGCACAAAACTCCAAAGAACATTTGTTAGCACAGTTAGCACAATTCTAATAAAGCTAATGAAAAATTGCACAAGGAATGATTAAAAATGAAACCAGAAGTAATCAGCAACTAATAAACAAAGATTTCATGTTTTACCAAAACCTCACGCTCTGATACCATGAAAGAGGGGTATGTGAGAACCAATATCAAAACAATGCACCACGATGAAGTTTCACTCCAATGGTAACGTCGTAGCTCCAACGCAATAAGAAAGATTTGAACAATGGAGAAAATATGCTAATAATAAAAGAAGTATGCTCATGCTCATAGATCAAAAAAGGAAGTACAAATATGGGTGTTATGTAACCCCAATGCCTAAATAAGGAAAGTAACTCATATGACACCACTGATGCTTATGATGTGATTGATGCATATGACACCACTAAAGGAGGAGTTACAATTCCAAATAAGGAATGTAAGTCCTATGACAGACTACTGCAAATGAAGATGACAAGTTCTATGATAGAATTTGACACTTGTCATTTGACTCCCTAAGACCTATGACTCTCGCAAGACGAGATGACTCACCATGTGATGTGGATGATGACTAGGTAGGTCACAAACACCAAAAAATATCCCTATTATGCCTTTGTATTGGGGGACATAAGGGACAAGAAAATGCACCCAGGCCCCAAGGAGACTCCTAGTCACCCATGTGACCTCTTCAAGAGAAATTTTCTAGCCCTCAGGAGCTATTGGAGCCTTCATCCCCTATCGTCGGATCTATGCCACATGTCATCACGAGGTGCACCATGAAATTTTATGTTCCTATCATAACCTTTTTGCAAAGGGACATGAGGGACATGAAAATGTGCCTCATCCCTTATGTGCTTTATTTTTAATTTTTTTTAATTTCTTCCTGCTTCCTGCTTCTAATTTCTTACTCTCTCGTGCACAACTTCACTCTGTAACTTTCTCTATAGTTTCTCACCACCACTCCACCATTTCTGAAACTCAAACCAGCTCCACAACTATAACACTACCCTCCAATCCATGACAGCATACAAATTTTAGAAGAATGTTTAATCAAAGGAGGGAGAAGAAGCAATGAACGAAGAGAAGAAACATAGAAATCCATCAAGGTTGTGAATTAGAAATTTGAAGAGATCTTGAAAATTGATGCACAGATTGACAAATCATTTTTTTTATTCGTTCCTCTCTAAAGAAAAATAAAAAATCACACTTTTAAACCCTCATTTTGTGGCATAGAACACTCACAATGAAGAAATCCTCTTTCCATCCCAACGAAGGAAAAATCTCAGTTTCTCATCAAACCAAAAACTGCATCAAAGAGAAATTTCACTAGTGAGATAAGAAGAGAAAACACATATCAAAAAAATAATTTTCATTATGAACGAAGGAGAAAACTAGACCTGCAATTTTCATGGTCCATCAATGGTTGTCATGTTCAGAAGCGTTACAAGGTCAAAAATTTAAAATTTTAAAATCTCATAAACTATTAATTGGGTAAACACGAAATTTTAGAGGGGATATATTGGGAAAAATGCATATTGGATAAATTCATTCCATGACATTCCAATCACCACAAGCCCACTTTCTAAAAATAGCATGTCTTTTGCATAGAGGACTGCTATTTTCAGAAATTCATCAACAAAATAACCTACGAACGAGACACTAAACACAGAGGATGTACTACAGTTGAAAATTCATCAAAATGAGCATCTTGGTCCAAATTTGTCACTTACTAAAAATAATAAGTGGTCCCACGAGCACCTGCCAAACTAGAAAGTTGATCTAGAAGGTGAGAGGAATGCAGGAAGAAAGGGAAATCTAAGTTGCAACACCAGTTGAGGTTCAAGGTAGCTAATTTTTCATATTTTAAGTTGTTTTTTCTGAAGAAATCATGAAGAATAGATGGACATGGAAAAATCCAGCACAACCTTTCACTTCTAAGTAAGAGATAGAAAAAAATGAAGTCTCTATCATCATACTATACAGAGTAAGTGGCAGTGAGGATGTGAACAATGTCTTTCAACACTCATTTCATGCTTCAATTGGTATGTAGGAGGTGGAATTCACAGTTGACACTGTTAGACCATTCATAAGATGCTTCATTAGTACCATGTGTGATTCATTTGAGTAGTGCAACAACATTATAGGGATTTAGGGAAAGATTTGTTCCAAGGCTCCAGTCCCTTCAGAGGAGAATTTTCATGATTGATTCATGGTGTTCACATGTCATCCAAAGGAAGTTTTTCAGTTTGCGTAAGAGTTCAGAGATTCATAGTTCATCACATTAAAATGTTTCATTGAGTCATATAGAAGGATCAACGGGCTTTATCAGAGGTGGAATCTGTCATCATCGACATCATTCTTCCTTCTTCTTCTTCTCTCTCTCTCTCTCTTCTCTCCCCCAACTTTCTCTCTCCTTAATATTCTAAGCTTGCGTTGGGGTTGCACTTTTTCATAGGTCTTAGTGTTTCTAATGTAATATGTCACCTTTATATTATAAAAAGGGACTTAATGTTTTTCTAGGAAGGCGACAATTCTTAAGTCATGTCGAGACATACGAAGAGTCATTAGGGAGTATGTGAAGATTCATTTCTCTTCCTATAAATTGTAAATCCATTCCCATTTCATGGGTTTGGTGATTGATTTTGTAAACTCAAGAGTGCATTGAGAGAAAAAAGGAGATGGCCAAATTCTTCATTTTCCTTGTTCCCAAATTTCCTCCATTTCTCCACTATGTACAAATTTTTCTTAAGCAATCAATACAAGAAGAAGGATTTTATATATTTCTTTGACTAAGGGATTTCTTGATACTTTGAGTTCATTAAATTCTATTTGGTCTTATTTCTACTTTCATATTTGTTTCCTCTTAATTTTAGTGCATGTGATGAAACTTATAACTAGTGTGTGCAAGAATGTAAATTTCTAGTTGTAACATTAGTTCTCCTACCTATTTTCTCACTCCCCTTTCTTGCTCTTCAAACAAAATATTTCCTAGTAAGATATTGCTAGATTTTTCATAGGGTCAGTGGAGTGCCCTTATTGGATCCTCGGCCATAAGGCCACCTAGAGAAAAATCACTTTCACTCATGCATGCATATATGTTAGCTACACCGGTTAAGTAGAGGAACTTAGATTCCTAGCGTGTTGGTAAGAAACCCACAAATTTGTCCCCCGACAAATTTTATTGCTAACAAGATGTTAAGGAACCCATAAAATCCTTTGATAGTTATAGTGTTAAACATATCCCCCAAAGTTGTAATAAATGTGTTGATTGTTTCACTAACTTAGGGGTATATTATAATGATATAAAAGTTTGGGCACCATGTGTGGATGTACCTTCTCAAATTAATAACCTTATCACCCATGATAGGCAATAATTTTTCATATCTTCAGTCACACGTGGGAGATTTTCATCATTTTTTTTCAAGGTAGGGGGATTAAGTGGGGTGAAATATCTATGGGGATTCTCATTCATCTCGAGGTTGTTATGATTTTCTATCATCTAGATTGGTATTTCATTAAAAATGGTCAAACAATTGGAGGTGGAAGAGTGTGGGTTGAGCTATCTATCCATGGTTTATTAATCAACAATTAATTGATGTGGCACATTCTCAGAATTGGTGGTTTCAGGAAATATATATATCTAGGCTCAAATGCCATGACCCCTCTATCACCTTGGATTTCAAGAAGGCTTGGGGGAAAGGAATAGTTTTCATTCAGAGCATGGAATTGGAAGTCTCAGAGCTGTTTATTCAAGAATTTAGGGGCATGGAAATAGATGGTTTGAAGATTTTCAAGGACCACAATTGCATGAGTCATGAAATTCATACATTTTTTAAAGGTAAGGAAAAAATTTTCTTCCTTATTAATGACATTGCGAGGTCCTGTATTCTTGGTGTTTGGAATGAAGTGTGCCTTCAAATTATGTGGTGTATTACTTTAGAGAGTAAGTTTTGTAATATACATATACACTATTTTTCCTTGTTAAACATGTTTAGGCATCATTTTATGACGAGAATTCCTTTCTTCTTGTACATGTCACTCTCTATTTTTGTCAGTGATTTTCAAAATGACAAGTTGGATCCCCCTATTTATGAGGGGTTTATTTTCCTCCTTTACCAGAATGGTAAACCCCTTATTTCTAAGGAGTTTGGTTCATTCAGGGATGAACTTGAAGATGGCATTACTCTTGCAGAGTGTTTGGCCAAAATGCGTACAAGTAAGGAACCCTAAAACAAGGGCATGGAGGATGAAGTTCTGAAGCCTAGGGATCAGGAGGATTATAGAAAGGAAGGCCTCACCAAGGGGAAGGGTAAAATACAAGATGAATGGGAGAAGAACAATGAATTCCTCTACCATAGAATTTAGCAACTGGAAATGATTGTGAAAACCATGGAGGAAATTGGATTTTTATGAGGGATAGTATGATTGACTACATTGAAGCTTCTAAAAATATTGGTATTTCTCAAAGGATTATGAGAGGGGAGATGACATAGTTGGAGAATATTTTTAAAGAGTTGCAGAGAATATTTGATATGGTGGAATCAAGGGGGAAGAGGAGGAAGTTAAATCTTTGTTTGAGCAGCTCGGATGAGGAAGATGGAGGGAAGGAGCTTCAGAAGGACCTGACCCAAGATCATCCATAGAAATACTCTGCCAGTACTCATGGGATCCCCTCCAATTTTCTCAAGAAAAATTAGTCTCTTGGTATATGTTTTAGTTCTTATTGCTGACTGTGGGAAAACTGTGTCTTCCTATGTTACAGACTATTTGGTTTTTGTTTGATCTTTTTGCTAGTTGTGTGGACCTGGTTTATCTCAAGTTAAGCTTTTTGAACTCTTTTTTTGGTCATTTTCCACTTCTTAGTTTTATTTGGGTGCTTTCATGATGTATCTCTCTTTATAAGGCCTCTGGGAGATGATCCCTTCTTATTACCTAATCTAATAAAAAAATATTTTTTAGCTCCTAGAACAACTGTATAGACCTGCAAATTAATTTTAAGATAAACAACCAGTGAAATAATGAAGCAATCTGATTTTGTTAGATATTTCATAATTATATCAAATTTGTTCCTGTAAGAAATGAAACACAAGAAGTATCAATGTTAACACATTTTTTTCTTATTATTTCCCTTAAATTTGATTATGGTTAGTTAGAACAACTACAAACACCTGCAGAATAATTGTAAGAGAAGCAAGGAAAAAAATTGTTATTTTTTTAATTTTGATTTCTCTTTTAAAAAATTTCACTGCTGATTTTTATAGGATCCTGAAAACATATCCATACATTAGACACCCAAAACACACCAAAATAGAAACACATTTAACCAAAAAATTCCAAACAAAAGTGTTAGTAAAATAGAAATCTGCACTAACATGCTATAAGACTGTACATATCCATAATATAAGACATGTTTTAAAGGAGGAATGAGAACCATAGATAAAGAGGAATCCACTTCTACTACAACCTTCACAAGTACTATAGAACACCACAAAACAAGAGGACTTCCTACAATGTAAATATTAGCCAAATGATGCCATATTGTATAGAAATTGATATGATAACAATAGATAGTAGTAAACACAAAATTGCTAAAATCACTAATTGTGAAGCTAAGGGTAATAGAGCTTGGGTAAGTCCCATTGGGCATGCTAGAATGTATGTAATGAAAATCACCAATAGTGAGAAAGAAAAATAACTCAAATGTATACCTTATCCATTATATCTACTTTGTGAACCTCAGATCATGAAAATACTTGGACGGGCCTGGATAGATCGGAATGTAGGTGCCTCCTCCATGCAAGATAGTTTCACTACAAAAAATATCAACAACACCACTTTGTACCAATCAAATGGAGGACAAGGGATTTGGGAATGAATGATTTGAGGGCTTATGTGGGCATTAGGATGATATGATAGTACGGATGCTCTTCGTAAGGAGAAATTAAGAGCTTATGATGGATATCTCACTTATGTTTTTGAAAGGGAGGGGTAAGGATCTATTTATAGCCTAGAAACAAGATTAATTTGAAATATTTAATTAATCAAATTTTAAAAAGTAAGTACGATTTGGTGATTGGGGACATGGAGAGTGGATTAGAATTAAACTTGAATTTTTAATTCGTAAGTGGGGGACATGGAGAATTAATGCATGTGAGGTAGATTATGATGTAGAATTATTAATTAGGTAATGGCGAGGATTATTTAATTGACTAATGTAAATTAATTATTCATGGATTTTTGTGGGAATGAAGTGGGAAAATTAATTGGTTTAGGTGGGTGGTAAAATTGAGGTTTCTACACTTAGATTATGAGAATTCACATGATTTTCTTCTTTTTATACTATGAAGTTGAAGTTTTTTAGGGATATTCTAAATTTTTGTATGAAGGCCTTTCATCTATGTTTAGAGGAGGAAGGAGTAGACCATAATCATGTTGTGGAACAATGATATTCATTTACTGAATTTTATGGCTCTCTAAATTACCTTACTATAGGTGTTTTATATTTCATGTATGAGGAACATTAAGAGGAATGTTCAAAATAGACTATGTAGGACTTTATTCTACTTGGAGTAGCATGCACATGACAAAATGTCACACACTAGTGAGGTGTACCTCTTATGTTGAGATATATTATGTGATGCATGGAATCTATATGTTGTACAAAATGTATGCACTACTATGAAGAATGGAAAATAAAGTTGCACATGAGTGTTGAACATGTATTTATAACTTCATTCAACATAAATTGGGTAGGGACAACAATTATAACTCTACCAATTCTGCAAGAATGAGAAATATACCTTCAATTTATGTAGTAATATTCCTAATTTCTCTCCCACTATTGATACCTCATGGTTGCCTTATTTTTGTTCCATGAGGGATTTCATTGATTGTATAATCTTGACATCCTCCACACTTTCAATGTTAGCACCAAATAGTATAATGTGAGATCCTTTTGTTAGTTATCTTATTACACAAGACAACATAAAAGTGTGCCTCTATTGAATATAATTTAATAATTTTTCTCATCATTTTCCATGGCATAGACTACAACTGCATGTTCAGCATATAAGATTTAACTGAGGCTATTATACTTACTTATCATAAGATTCATTTAGGGATCCATGTCTATATTGATTTGGTTGAGAAGGGTGTGTTAGGGAAACCAAATATGTGAGAGATACCTCTACATGTATCCATTTAAGATCTTAGAATAGTACGTACTAAGTAACATACCATTTGACTCAAAGATATCCACCACTTAGATGTCAATGAAATCTTGCATGAATGGATCAAAAATGAGTTGCATATGGATGTGTTAGATTTATCCAACAAAATTCACCTCTCTCTTGTCTAACTACACCACTCTACAACTAGAATTCACATACATGTCAACTCCAACTAATGGTAAATCAAATATGTCATGGTGGTCTCAAAATAACATGAATCAACCAAACACTTATGTAATTACTTACCAATGATCTAAATTTTTAGCAAGAAATGGGTTTATGATAATATAAGATTGATTCTTGTATTTTCCATTTTTTTATCCAACATAATAACTAGGGAAACAAAGAATGGGGATAAAATCTAGGAAATAGTATAAGATGTAGATACAAACTCTGCTATAATCCTAACCCTGCTATAAGATGTAGATCAAGCAATTTAAGGGTTGCATTTCTAGAGGATTATAATCCTAACCCTACTATAGTTATAAGTTTTCAAGGTATATATCTAAATTAAAGAGAGGTATCTTACTAGAATTTGGAAGATAGATAGGTATATATGTGGATAGATCTAAGATGCATAACATTATTTTCACCATTCATTCATTTATTCAAGATGGGGTGATCATGGTCCATGAAACTGTTATCCAAATAACTCTTCTAGTTATTTGGACAAATTGTATACATCTTCAGGCTCTGAGCTCTAAAGTACAAAGTTGTGCGCGCTCAAGTTTCACTTGGCACATTCCCTTGGTTGCCTTTCCCCACATGCTTTCCCTTCTCCCATTTCATTTTCCTTTTCGTCTTTTTTCGACTCCTCCCTTGCATGCATCCTTTGTGCATCTAAATTCTTCCTAGAAGTTATTCACCCTACATGTATGTTTCACACTTTCTTTAATCAGCCAAGTCCATGGCCTTCTCGTGCACCCCACACATCATCTTTTAATATTTGTGCTTTGACCATGTGTTATCCACTCAACAGTTTTCCTTATTTCCTCGCACTCATTATGCACACCTTCCTTCTGTATTCCTCCCATGCCTCATTCTTTCATGTGCTTATATTTGCACCCTCCTTTGCACCCTTTTGTTCTAGGTTATCCTCTTACACACTTGAGTGTGCCACACACTACCATTCAAAGTGTGCCAAAGATCAAAAATCACGTGTACCGTGGTAGAAAGAATGAAATAACATTAACCCGTTGCAATCCTTTCATCCAAT